>BMAU01019077.1:0-600000 GCA_019973935.1 Trichonephila clavipes | reverse complement strand
CACTATTAAAGCACTTTGTTACAACAAAAAAACCCCCAACAATGGCCTTTTACAACAGACGAAATTCTTCTTTTGAATCAAAGCCTACAGATTGTGCTGACACATCTACTGATGATAGCATTTTTGTTCCAGTTCGTAATGAACGTGCACGCTTGTTATCTACTAACGATGTGAATAGTTTTTAGTATTTTTATTCCTAATTTTAATTTGAATTTTTATACACTGTATGCACTTATAAGTTGAATTTTCACAGTACACTAATTTTATTTTTTTTAATATAATAAAAATGAATAGCTTTTTTTATAAGTATGTAGCGTAGATTTCATTATTGCTTTTTTGCTCGGTTTTTTTTTGGAAAATATTTACTATTTTCTCCTTACACCAGAGCTTCTAAAACTTTCAATATCTGCGACCCAATATTCAATCATAATTTTCATGCCCCCTCCTCCATATAATAAAAATGAATTGAATTAAATAATACTAAACTTTGACGCTAAACTTACAACACAATTTTAACCTCTTAAGTGGCTCCGGCGTATATAAACATCTTGCTCAACCAGTTCGCTGGTTGAACCGGACGTATATATACGTCTTTCCAAAGTGCGGTCTTTTCTGTTAACTGCTCTCTATAAAATTATTTCGAATGCTTTGGAATGTAATAAAATCACCTTGACTTATTTCAAGGCATTTGCTGTTTTATTCTTTTTCCAGCCCTCTCCTTCCCACTACACCACATACGCTAGCCCACTTGTGTAACGATGGCATTGGAGAGATCGCGTAATTTTTAATCGTCATTCAAGGGATTAATTATAAACCGTACAATTTATCGAGATAAATATTAGTTTTTTCATATAATTTTGTATATGAAAAGCCCATGGGGCCACTGCTATTTAATAAACTTGTTATTTACTAAATTGTTAAATTAATTATAAAATACATTGCGCAATACTTATATAGTTTTAAGTGTCTAATATGAGTGTAAATGGGTATTTTATTTTTTATTGTGTCAGAATGGATTTTGTTTACTTTCAGTAGATTTAATAATTTTTTAAAATAATCTTTTGTTTTCGACTTTTCAATTTTCTCGCGCCCCCCTCGTAGGGATATCCCGCCCTCCCCAAGGGGGATGCACCCCACGGTTTGAGAAACTGTCTTACACGATTTTTTTAAATTTGGGGAACATATCTCTAAATTTACATGTATTGTTTCACACGATTTTTTAGACAGTTTTCTAAGGAACGTACCTACCGAGTAAAAGAAGAGTTGGGTGTATGTATTACGTAAAACAGTTTTTGTGATTGAAGTATGCAAAAAAGCTAACTAACCCTTTAATTTTTTAAAGAAAAATTTAAAAATTTATGAAGTGATTTTAGTATGCTACTCTTCGAACAATAATTGATGTACACGAATGAAGATTGACTTACAAATACATCGAACTAAGAAAAGCAAAAGTTGGTATGTGTTTCGTGATAAGATGGTTGATATTCGTAAAATACTTTTCTTATGAATGCCTAGAGAAAATTACTTAAACAAATGTATGATCTCTAAATTTAATTATTTAACAAAAATAAGTATCGCTTTGATTTAAAAAGGAAATCAATTTATTTTACACGTATTAATTAATATAGTTAGAAAAATATCAACGCATTTGGCATATGATAAAATAAAAATAAAAACTTTGGCATTTTGAAGAAGAAAAACTAGTTATTTTTTCTTTCTCAAATAAATAAGTTTAAAGTTTTTATTCGCCACTGGGATGTGAATAAAAACGAATCATAAAATCATAACTCTTTTTTTTAAATATAGAGCTTTCAATTTTTTTGAGATTATAAAAATATATTAAGAACTATATATTTTGGCAAAAAAATAAATAAATAAATTTTGTTTCAATTTTTTGACCAATTCTTGTTAGTTGAATCGTACTATGAATTATGTGAAAATTGTCGGAAAATTTAAATGCTTAAACTTACATCAAAATTGGGCCATCTTACAATATAACCTTTATTATAAAAATCAGCTTTATGCAAATTCTTTTATTTCGAGTAATTTTAAATGATATTCAAACCTTGAGTAGTTTTTAAGTTTACCATGAGTTGTGAAAAACTTTTGTAAAAATGATAACCAATTGCATAACTATTAACAACTTAATATGTAGAGATATATGTATAGAATGCACTTAGTATTACAATAGATGAGAAGATTTAGTATTATCAAATATTCAAAATAAAAGTAAGTATTGCTATAAAAGAAGGAAAGGAAAGAAATCTCAAAGAAAGCCTAGGCAATCACATTGTTCCTTCACCGATGAAAAAATGAGCATAAAAGTTGAACTCGGACCTTCGTTTTACATATTAAAGTAGGCGGTAGAAAGTTACGACTTTACTTTTGATCTTTCAAACAATACCGCCTCTAGAAAAATATTCCAACCCATGCCTTATTAGCATAGATAAACAAACTTTCCGTAATGTTATGAGTTTTTTGTGAACAGATGTTATAAATACTATTGTTGGAAATCTCAATAGGCAAAAGTTTATAGAAGAAAAGTTTTTACAAAAACTGTTTTGAAATCCTAATTTTTAAAATGATAAGTGACGGTTATGTACTTACAACATAAATATCATATTTTTCTGAACTGTGTATTGAAGCATTAATTCTTAAAAAATAAAAATCTTATTTTCATCATATGTGAAATGCTATTGTTCAGTTTCTGAACTGTAAAATATTTTGTAAGGGTACAACTAAAACACATATATTTATTTAGTATATAAATTATAAAATTTATTTCTCTTTTCCCAATTAATTTTCTATTCTAAAACATGATGACTCAAAATGAAATCCTGTGTTATCGCATGCCAAATGGATTAAGCATAAAAAAATATCAAATCATTATTAACCAATTAATTACCCATATTTCACTTATAACACTTTTGAAGGTTTTGTATTTCTTTTTGTATAAGTGTAAATGTTGAGCTTCTAACATCAGTGGTACTGACATGTCTCAGTTATTTCTATAAGTATGGTTTAATAAACTTATATTATATCCCCAATTCTCACATTCAAATAAGTGTTTCGAAAGGATACTGGGAAAAAATTAATATGATGTTCGCTCATAATAAAATCACTTATCCCCCTCCCCGCCCCAAAAAACGCACATTTCAAGATTTTAAAATTTCTAAAATTATTTTAAATACTTTGCAAGGTTAGAAAATCTAATATGTGACTTGAATATATAATGCATTACAGAAACATTCACATGAATTAAATATTTGTAATGGAGTTTCATAAGGACACAGTTTATACTTTGAAATACGACAGAAACACTTATGAATATTGTCACAAGTTTCTGTGTCTCACCAACTCATATATGGAAGGCTTGTTCTTTGATTAGGAGACATTTCATGACGAGAGAAACAAAAACACACAGCGAGAAAACATAATAGCGAAACACATTTGCACTAAAAGATTATGTGAATGGGAGTTGTACTTGAATTAAACTGACTATACACTGCTAATGGCGTAAATGTTGATACAGCAGTAACTGCATCTCTTATGTGATATTCACAAAAGACATAAAAGATAAATGTATGTATAAAAGTTGACTTTATCTTTTTTTTCCTTATAGAGATATTCCATTCTCACAGACACCATTAAATTCCACATAATTATTAGACGTCATTATCTTAAACAAAATAGGCTGGAGTCTAGAAAATTTTGCAATTTTTAAGTGCCTTTTGAATAAAGCAGAAATAATTTCTGACTTATATCAATTATTGTGATAATTTGTTGTGTTTATGTTACATCTTTCAAACTGCAGTTTACAAATACATGAGGAAATCATTTAAATTCATCCCGTGAGGAACTATACCCAAAAGTAAATTCAAAACGAAAAAAAAAGTTCTTGATGTAATTAAAATTCATTCGAGAGAAAGAAAAAAAGTTGCAAATGTTTAATGGCTTACTTCTGAGGCATAGTCAAAGAGGTTTTCATGGTGCATAACTGCCTAATTAACGGCATATGCAAAGAGTTTAATTAATGGATAAGTTAAGATTTTAATTTTTAATCATGTGGCTTAAAAATTATAGGTCTCATCAGTTATTCAATAGGAAGTGTTTTGAGACACATGGTTCGTTAAGGTTCATACTTTTGAAATTGACAAATTCGTTATGAAATATTTTCTTTACTTCACGCTGACATGTTGCGTTAGAGTATTCATTTTATTTCAAAATGTCTTACTAGCGTAATACTTCTAGCTTTAAAACAAATCTTGATCTTTCAAAATGAAATTGTTTATTTGTAAATGCGATGTTATGAAAATTTTTATTGATGTTTAAAAAAGCCTGAGATAAGAATCAAAAATTTAAATAAAGATTACCTTTGCGTCTTGAATAAGCGCAAAAGTGTTAGCCTAATTAATCGGAGGGTAAATGCAAGCATCAAACTATTTCTGCTTATATTAGCTGATTTTTGAAGGAATCTAAATGCATTAAATATAAAAATGAATAAATTTCATACATAGATAATGTTCTTATCTCCAATCGCTGTTTTAAATTTTCTAAATGTTAAAATATTTCGGGATGACAATAGGTATATTAAAAGAAATTTAATTTATATTTTGAATAAGTACATAAAAGATTTAGAAAAATTGCTTCTGCGAATAATTCATCACCATTCTTATTTCTGAAAAATGTGCAAGAGCGAAATAGGACTTTTTAAGAAGAATTAGTTTTTAAATAAGACATTCTTTCGGAAGTTGTCATGAGTACCGACTTCTTAGAGAAAATTAATGTTCCTTTTATTCAAAAGATAATTCAATTGTTATTCTTCACAAGTATAGTAGCAATTGGTTTCATACTTAATATTTTTCTTCGATTAATCAAACCATCTCCGTGATTCAACGCGCTATCGGAATGTTGGCATGATTAATGGCATAAAATAACTAATTTTAATTTCTTATTTGCCCATTCTTAAAATTCTTTTCGAACCAAAATAGAATTTTAATTTTGCAACTGTTTGATTAATTGAAATTTTAAATTGCTAAGCCAATACATAAATTCTACTAATTATAAAAGTTAATTTGGGAAGAACTGTTTAGATCAATCGGATTCCGATGCAACTCATAAACTTTTTATCCTTATTTATCAGTAGCAACTTGGGAAATTACGAATGTGCAAATTTTCAAATATATTTTCATTATTCTAATTAGTTCTCTATTTCATACATTATCTAATTATAAGATATATACAAAAACTTTTATGAGTAAATCAGTTAACTCTCTTTATTTGTTAAAAATAAACTTCAAATAACAGCTGGAAAAAAAGTGAAATTTGTGCGAGATTAAAATATTTACTTGTAAATAATAAATACTTTAATAAAAATTATAAATTTCAATATTCATATCCATTTTAAATCAAACTTAAATAAGCTTAAAAATTCTATATGTAAAAACCTAAATGGTAATTATTTTTTTAGGTGATAAAAATACGTTTACTTTCTTCCATGGGGCTTGTGACCTATTAGTCGAATGATCATGGTCATGAATTCATGGACTGTGCTTTTGAGTCCTGTGTTCAAACCCTAGAGCAATTGAAAACCCACCGTGTAGAAGGGACAATGCACGTTAAATCTGCCTAGGATCAAAGTCTTCATTTTAGTGTACAGCGGTGCTTAGGCAATCTATGGCACGCGGTACAATTTTCAGTGGTACTCTGCATTACTCAACAAATTTGTTCATTTTTGAATGGATGGAAGTTGATAATTTTGTAATGTATGTTATTTGACAAACATTTTCGGATTTATGGACATTTACGGAATTACGAAAAAAATCCGAAAATTAACTGTAAATATATAAATTTACAGCTATTTTGTAAATTATTGATTGTCATTGCTGGTGAGATTTAATTGTTTGAAGAGATAAAATTGCATGTACTCTGCTTTCGGCTTTTGTTTCTACACATCACAGTAAGAAAACCTTCCCCCATATAAAAATATAATTCGAGTCCGAAAAGAAACTGTTAAAAACTGAATGCTCAGAATCGTGTCAAATTAAAAGTCACAAATTATACCCCTGATTTTGCGATATGAAAATAGAGAGGTGCAGGCACTATGATTCGGATTAAAATTTTTATTTATCTTTTTATTTATAACTATAATAAAGGGAAAAACTTATATTTCATGTTGTCTCTATTCCTTAATTTAATAAAAATGCTTAAAAAAACAAAATATATGAACAATTTAATTTCTTTCAATATTTTGAAGAAATAGTTAGATTTTATGCTGTTTATTTTTATATTAAGAAATTTCTTTAAATGATGCAAAATTAATATATAATAAACCTGTCAATTCATATTATTGACCTCTATTCTCTAACTTTGCATACGTTATCGTGGGAGTCAAATTGTTTCTAAAATGTCCTACAGTGCAGCACGCTGAATCATATTGGTAGATTGGTTTGGCACACCACAGCTAAAGGTTGCTGACCCCTCGTGTAAAGCATTGGTCGGCAATCTTTAGAGCCCCGTGGACCCCTAAATGCATAATTTTATATTTGACGGAACACTTATATGAATAACCATTATATGGTAGACCGCTAATATAATTGACCATTATAACTACATTGTCACTTATTTATACCTCTACATACATTTCCATCTAACTTCATGAAAAGCAAGACCAAATTGGCAACGCAAAGCAACATCAACAAACTAAAATATTATACCACCAATTGACCATGGTCGACAGCTCTCATTTTCAAATGTAGCTGCAAAAGTAGCTAAAAATGCTACGAATTCAAAAGAAATTTCGCTAAAATTTTTGGTATAATCCATATTCCATGACACGTGTTATTTTGTTACCCGTCATTAATGAAACTGAATCTTCATAAGAACATAAATTATATCCCAAAATATAATTATATCCCAATTATATTATGTTTTTCTGCGGACCATCAAAACTTTTTCACGGACCACCATTCGGCAGCAACTGGTGGTGCTATCACCTACGATATCTTTGCCATTTGACTGAAGGTCAAAATTGCAAAGGTCTGTCTTAAACATCCATTGCGATGTTTCAAAGTATGACCTTAATAATCCTAAACTCAAAACTTAGATTTCGGATACTAACATGCTGCTCAATTTCAACATCGCAGGTCACAAGCGTGGGACTATGACCTCAATTAAAGTATTTTGAACGATGTCAGGTCATTTTTTATTATTTTATTAATTTTATCTTCTTTGTCTTCTTGGCTGAATTTTCTTATTATTTGGTATTTATATTTAAATACTGCAAGTGTTCGTAAGATATAAGAAGTTGCATAGAAAATTTTATAACAATACATATTTGAATTAAATACTGATTTAATAATACAAATTTTAAAGTGTTTAATTTTATTCTCTTACACTGTGTTCTACGACATTCTAATTTTCTTCAAAAATACCTTATGTTTATGGACAGAATATCACATAATTAAGGTCTTAATTAGTGTATTAATAATTAATCGATCAATATTATAATTACATTAAGTAATCAATATTTTTTAAAAATTTAAATAATTTTTAGTATTTTTTATTTTTCGATATAAATTTTTAAATTTTCTCTTAAGCCCATAAAGTAATCTTCAAAAAATTTTCAGCATGTATTAGAAGACGAATGTATTTTTGATATTGACCAGTAAGACTAAGTGCAGGATTATATCAAAAACAAAACTTACAATAAAAGTAACTTTTAAAATTGCAAATCCAAAAGCAATGATTCACATGTGTGATGTAAATACTCCCCTTTAAATTTTGATCCAAGTTGTGTAATCAATTCCTATTAAATAGTATTTTACGCTACATATTTTCCATTTCAAGGTTTTCTTAAGAGAAAAATTTTCAAAAAGTCTGAGAACTTTGTAAGGTTATATTACTTCTTTTTAGAGTCATTCAGTTTGAAAGCTGATTTTGAAACATATTAAGTCACTTGTTTTGTAAGTCATTGGATATAATATGGAATGTATATAAATTTGCCAAAGAATACGATGATTAAGTACCAAATGAAGTACATAGCACTTCCCATGCTTCTAAATAAATGAATCATTTCAATCACATATCCTTTTAAGACAGTATTATTAATATTATTATCAAATGGTGGAAATCTTTGATACGTTTTAATAATCAGATTTTTTTTAGATGAATGGTTAGGAAATACAACTTATTGCTTCGGTTGAAAATTTTGAATTTTAATGTTTAATGTTACTATTGAATATACATTCCGTTTATTTTCAGCTCTCTGTATTTTATATATTATATAACATAAAATGTTGTGCAGTTTTAGAAAACCCGAAAAGATTACACGAATAACCTACAATAAAATGTTAAAATCGCAGTACTATTGTCATGAGAAACATTAATAAAAATACCTTTTCTATCAATAGCTTCCTAAATTTAAGACAATTATAGTTTCGGAAATAAATTGATTCGTTCTTATTTTCTTGCTTAAATATATTAATCTTTATTTGGTTATTTTTAAATAAGTACAATAAAATCATACTTGTACTTTAGCTAAGGCAAATCAGGAATAAAAAAGTAAACAAAAAAATTTGATCAACAAATTCAAATTTTCAAAGATTGGTAAATTATTAATACTGTGCAAAACGAAATCCTAAAATTGCACAGTTTTATCTTTTGTAAAATATTTTACAATTATATATAATGTGTGGGTTCAAATTGAGCTTTTGGTATTCAATTCAGTCGTGGAAAGAAGGAGCAAGCTTGGCATATTTTACATTTACACTTATTTTGTTATGTAGAAAAAGCAATCCCAAAAATAAAACAAGTAGCTACACACAAAGCAAGACGTTTTAATACGCGTAGTTTACATGAAGTTCACAAAAAGGCAGCCTTTTTTCTATTCAGAAATCTCGCGCGTATATATAGAAGTGGTTAACCGGAAGCTATTAAAAGCATGTGATTTTCGGTAAAGGCTCTTCTTATTGGTCCAGACCCTCGGGTGATGCTAGATTACATCACCCTTAATTTAAAAACGCTGAACTTTTGGTTTTTGACAGATCTAATAACGGTTTTTTCGCATATGCGAATAAAGTAGAAATTAATTATTTCGTGAAGGTTTGAAAGTGCTCAAGATCATTATGAATTAAAATCCCTCAAGAGAAAATTAACGTGAGCTATATACATATATATATAGTCGGACCCTGATTTAACGAATTCGTCGGGACCGAAAATTTTGTTCGTTAAATTGAGGTCAAAACAAAATAAAATTTTTGCAATTACCTTTTGGAGATTCTGTAATAAGCAACTACACAAAAATAACCTTAGTTAGAAATTACACGTTTTTTATTCAACAGCTGATAATACTATTGGGGAATTATTACGCACCAGTCAGCTGGAAATTTAAAAGTACTGACTAATAGATGTTTGACAATTTTTTGATTCCTGACTCGAAAGAGTTCTTTTTTCTACTTTATACAGAGAAAAAAATGCTGGATCATTTACATCCTACTGCATAAGGTATTCTCTCACGATTTTCAAATAATGTAAAGCATAAGAAAATGTAAACCTTTCGATGATAGTTTCATTATCAATTTCTGTTTCAGAATCGCTATTCATTGGCTCCGACAAATCTACAATTTCCTGAATTTCATTTGCACAGATAGTCAGTTCATCATGTAATGTAACATAATTGTTAAAATCTTAGAATATCCCTTGCTTTGTGGACTGGAATAAGAAAAGAAAAGAGTTACTTGTCCTATTCAAAACTTACACGATAGGTTGCACTTATGACTCAATGCACCTGTTAAGTCTAATAATGTTCTGCACTCTTTCCTGTTGAAATTTGCTGCTTACAAGAAAAATCCTCTTTCTATTCCGATCAAAAAGGATGTCATTTGAAAAAAATCCAATTTTTCTAATAAAGCTAATGAAAAAAATAATTCCTTAAATCGGGGTCTAACTGTATATATATATATATATATATATATATATATATATATATATATATATATATACATATATATATATATATACATATATTTATATATACATATATATATACATATATATATATATATATATATATATATACATATATGTATATATACATATATATATACATATATATATATATACATATATATATACTAGTTTTATATATATATATATATACATATATATATATATATACTAGTTTTATATATATATATAAAATTAGGTTATTGTATTCCAAAAATTAAAAGTATCCATATATTTTTTTAACTCCAAAATTCCATAAAAGTCCGGTTAAATTTAGAACTGTGACAAATGGTTTTAGAACATATATTACTACTGCAAGCAAATTACTTCATAATATTATACAAAACTTTATTAATCAGCAATGTAATAAAGCTATAATTAAAAATAGTAATGAGATTATATATTTTTTTAATAATAGAAATATTTATTCAGTTCATAGTTATGATTTTGAAGATCTTTTCAATTCCATTGATTTATATGATATTATTAAAGTAATTTTAGAAAACCACAGTATGTATAACCTTAATATTAATATTAACAAATTTAAAACTCTCATAGATTTTGTCTTAAAAGAAAATAACATCAATTTTAATGGTTCTTTATATATACAAGAGAAAGGACTCCCACAAGGAGGCCCAGCTAGTAATAGTTAGGCTAATCTTTATTTACATTTTTATGAATATAATTATGTTATTAATAATGACTACTACATTTTTAGATATATTGATGATTTAATTATTTTTGGTAAAAATGATAATTTAAATCCCATTAATAATTTTTATCCGTCTTACTTAAACTTAGTTAAAATTAATAATAATCCAATCAAAACAAATTACCTAGATGTATCACTGCATATTAAGGATTTGAAACTACATAGTAATATTTATGATAAAAGAGATGCCTTTAATTTTAATATCATCAAAGTGCCTTACTGGAATTCTAATTTATCAATATCTATATATAGAAATATTATTTTTAACTATATTTATCGCAATAATGTATTAGTTAGCGATAAAGCTAATATTTTTTTAAATCTTAAAAAAAATTTTAATCACTGTATTGAACATGGATATCCTGCTAACTTTCTTTGTAATTATATTTATAATGGTTTTTTAAGATACAATTTGTATTACTGTAATTATTTACTGTTATTATGTTTTGTAATGTTTTTTTAATTTAGACAATATCTAATTTATTCTACAATTATTAAATAGATGGCGCCACATGCTTATTAAAAAAAATTTTTAATATATAATTTTTGAGTTTCTTTTATATTTTACGCTAATTTTATATGATTATTATTTTTATGGTTTTTTAAAAGTATATATATATATATATATATATATATATATATATATATATATATATATATATTTCTTATTATCGTATCGCAATTAATTTTATGCAGTTCTGCTCTCACCCCTATTTGGCGGGAACACGTTACTGCTCTCTTTGGCCATCGTTTTAACTCAATTAGTAGGTTATGTTTATGTTCATATGTTATTTAGTTTAATGATTTTTTAATATTTAAATTCTACATATATAATTCTTTCCTTTCCTCTTGGTACATAGTATGACAAATTATAGGTAAAGGTTGGCGCCGCAAAACTTATTTAAACCTGCAATCCTGGTTCCTAAGGCCAGGAGTTTGTCTTTATACTATGTGCCTTCTTCCCAATTTTAGTTATCTTAGGTAGATAACTATATGTTTATTTTTATATTTTTGTTTATATATTTGTGTATATGTATATTTATGTACAAATTTATATATATGTGTATGTATATGTATGTGATTATATATTGAAAAGTTTTTTTATATTGGATTATATATATATATATATATATATAGAATACTAGTAGGCTATAATTTTATAATTATAATTATATTTTATTAGTTTAGTGATTTTATTATAATGTTTAAACTCTTTCAAATGTTATTATTTCCTTTCCTCTTGGTACGTAGTATGACAAACTACAGGTGAAGGTTGGCTAGCCCTAATACTTGTTTAAACCTCCAATCTTGGTTCCTAAGGCGAGGAGTTTGTTATTGTACTACTGTGCCTATTTCTTCCTATTTAGTATAGTTATCTTAGGTTCTAACTATCTGTGTATTTTTATGTTTTGGATTTTATATATATATATATATATATATATATATATATATATATATATATATATATATATATATATATATATGTATGTAATAATTCCCTCTAGAATCCTTTTTATTAACTCTTTGTACTAATATGTAAAATAACTTTAACTTTTTGGTTTAAAATTAACTTTGTAATCTTAATCGTAATCGGCTATTTCAAAATCCCTGTCCCACCCATTCTATCCAACCAGAACTACTATTACGTAATAATCACGCATCTGAACTGCTGGTATAAAAGCAAAAATCTTGTGTAATCGCTCTTTTTTGTCTGTTTGTCTTCATCATGTAATCAGCCAGCTGCAACGCGTTCTGTGTTTGTCTTTGTCTGTGTCGTGATGTTTGCTTCTTGTTATGTGTAATGCCGTCCATACTTGATCTATATGTATTTCCAGATGTGAATAAACTACAGTAATGATTTACATGAGTGCCTCTTCTATAATACAGTACTCGGCCACGCTCCACGTAACATAGAAAATCACACCACCGACCACGCCCTATCTTTGGTTCGCTACAGTAATAACATCCACTCGACACGTTTTACAATTATTTTTAACACTCTCTAGAAATATTATAGAAATATTTCATATATATATAACTTTTATTTATATGTAATATTGTTACTAAATTAATATCTTTTTTTATATATCTAATTTTCTTTCTCAAATGTACGAAATAAATTTTACATCTCCTTCGCGATTAATTGACTTAGTGACTTAGAATTCCTGAACAATTTTCTGTTGCTGTAAATTCAAAAAGAATAAATTATAAGAATGATCTATAAGCAGTTTTTCCTGATTTTTCGTGAACTGGAATTAAATACTTCCATCAAGGAAATTTGTCATAAGAAACTTTTATGCACATATCAATAGTAATGTAATAATCTCATTAGAGAGCCACCTATTTTTGAAATCCCGGGAAACTTTGCACGAAAAGATTTCATCAATATTACTTCTAGTTCTTAACTTTTTATACACCTTTTATAATTAATAGTTCCTGTGACAGATAGTAATAAACGTCCATAACAATATCCAGGACGATTAGACATTATTTTAATTATCCGTAGACACGGAACAATATTAGTCTTAAAAGGAGCAAAACTCTTTCCTAGTGTCGTTTTGATTTATCACATTCTCTTGCTTGTCACAATGGAAATGCTTGCAACATATGCAGTTATTGATTAAAAGGGTTACTTGTTTGTCATATACATTAGCAATAATTCCTTCCTCCTTCTGTTTGTTTTTTATGTATATTTTGTATCCACTTATCTGCAGCGGATTAATTTGTTTTGATACTAAACTAGAAGTTTTTGTTCTTGTTTTAAAAACTGTATTATACGAAGAGAATTTTTTTACATGTTTAGCATAAACTGCTAAACTTAACAGTCATAGATATTTCTTCAGGAAAATATGATTTATTATGTAGAAATGCATTGTTGATATTAATGACTCTGATATTTATTAAAGAAATAAATGTGTGTGTGTGTGAAAAAATGATCGCGATTTTACAGAAATTTAGAGATTTTTCGTAGTATTTCAGTTAAATTTTTATTAAAAGTGCATATTTTGTGGTAATTGAGTTTTTAATCAAACATTCTTACTCGACAATAAGCGTGCGGCATTATTCTGACCAGTATATTATTTCTCGGAATTAACATTTAATAAATCTTTCAAAAATTCGATAAAGTAAGAGAAATCCTTAATATATGTAGTTGAAAATTGAAGAAAACCACTTATATATTTAATTGAGTTAATGATTTTTGCTTTTTTATAGAAAAAGTTAGCTTTTATATACAATAAAATGAAAATATATATATAAGCAAAAATTTCAATTTCATACTAAAATGCGCTGACATTATTTCTCCTTATGCTTCTACGGTTATAAAAAAACGACATTTAATATATATATCATAGAACTTTTTCGAATACTTTTATAACTTATACCCTATATATCATTTTTCTGTATAATTGACATTAAATTCTTATAATAAGAAAAAAATGTCATATTTAACTATTTTTGGCATTCCAAATTGAATATTAAAAAATTTATTTTTTGTGTCATTCATGTACATAGAATAGAAGCATTTGCTTTTCTCAAAGCAATTTTAAGCATTAACTTGATAAAACTTTATGTATGTTTTTGGTTTAATGTATATTTTAAATTAATTTATTAAATATACATAAATTTATTCATTCAGTTTTAAAGATTCAGTTATCAAAATAGCATTAGATTTAAAACATTTCTTCGGAAAGTCCCTTCCCAAAATGCATTAAAGCATTTTTAAAATTAACAAGCAGCGTACATTCAGTCTTTCTGTTGAACGTAAGAAAGATATTAATTTCGAATGATTATAATGCAAATAACCAATCGTATAACTGAATTTAAATTATTTCTCCATTCGCTACAAGTAGAGATAATAAATAATAAAACCAGAAAGAAAATGCTGTTTTTAATTCTCTCCGAATCAATGAAAGAATCCTTTTCACGCAATTTCAGCTATTTCGTGTGTTAAGCTTGCGAGCATTAGTTTATCTTTTTGGTCCATAGCTAATGGCTCAATCGGTAAAAGAGCTGTCTTTAATAATATGAAATAGAAAAGTGTGTGCGTATGTGTAGAAGCAAAACTAACCAAAATAATGGCATTTCCATGCACGATATCGAGTCGATAAGGAGGCTAATTTTAAAACATTGATCATTTTCTTCAAGTTCTTATTTTCAAATTATTTCCTCAAAAATGCGGGATAAAAATATTAATTAACTCAGTTTTGTTTTCTTAACACCGATAATTCAATTTGAAAATTGCTCTCTGGAAATGTTAAGGAAAGAATATTAAAAATTGGATCGTTGCTAGGATATTCTTAAAATATTTCGATAAATATTCTTTCCCCTGCATGTGATTAGACAAAGAAGTTTTCAAAGAATGTGTCATTCTGGCACACATAAACAACATTTGTTTCTGAATCATAAAATTAATTAGATAAAAGATAGTAGACTGTATTAGCATCTTATACATGTGTACTTATCTTGAAAACTTTTTTCCTCTAACAGAGAGTTTTATAACTATACAATAAAGAAATATAAAATTGCAAGTGTTTTTAATTCTTTTCAAGTGTTCAAAATGTTTATTGTCAGGTATTCATTTGTAAAAATGAGAAATATAAAAATAGTTACTATTTCTGAAAACGTAATTTGAAAAATTGCTTTTAAATTCTGAGTTGTGAAATAATCTTCAAAAGCTACTTTTAGCTCTAAAAAATTATTTAATCACGCTCTGGATTTTTAATAACATGTTAAGTTTTTTTTAAAATAATTTTAATGAAATATATTTTTTAAAAAATCAGAAATTTTTTCAAAAATCAAATATTTTATCAATATTTTTTTAAAAAAAGAGATATTTTTCTTCTGAATATGTTTCATAAACTTAAGCCATTATGTATCCATTTTAATCTGTTTAATATAAATCAGAAAAATTATGTTTTTCTTATCATCTAGATAACATTTATATATATTTTTTTATCTCAACCTTAAGTATTCAATTTCTTTTCTTGAAGATATATTATTGCGAAATTACGTGAAATCAATATATATATATATATATATATATAATAAATTGAATTTTTCACTTAGAACTTCAAAAAGTTGTTTCAAAAATTTTAAAAAACAAACTCAAATCAACAACGTTAATTTGTAGTCTTAAAGTCGGCAGTAGAAATTTGGGGAATGTGATCCCACTACTCAAACATCAACTTCATAATCTAGTAATGGTTCTGAATTTTGAAGTCCGTGACTAAAGGTCCTTTGTCTTGTCATATTTTCATTTATTTAATCCTAAATGCAGTAGTCCAAAAATGTTATGATCTTAAAATAATGCAAATCATAAGTATCGTTTTCATTTTGAATAATTTCCACCAATACAGAAAAAGGATATTAATTAAGAGTACACAGTACCCTAAAAATTTCATTTTTACCAAAAAAAATTTTTTTGCATGTTTTGGTGGCCAATATCATTGAGATGCTTGCCACGAAATTTCAGATCTGTTAGCAAATTAGTTTTTAAGATATTTGAAGTTTTATGAGCTATGGTTTTGGTTTCGGTTTTCTTTTAAAGCATTTTTTCACACTTAAGTTAAATTCATTAAAAATATTTTTGAGCTTTTAGTTTGAAATGGTTATTAATATCAATTTTCATTACTAAAATCATTTCTGCTTGATTATGTTTTGAGTTTTTCGAGTTCTCATAATTAATTAATAAAGATTAATTTCATGGCCAATTTTTGCTTTAAAAATAGTTTATATAACTTAAAAGCTTTATCATTAATTTTTTTCTGTAGAGAAAATGCCATGGCAAATGTGTTCTGGGTTTCTGTGAGAAGCAATATTTCGAAGAGAGGGAATACTACTGAAAATGATGTATCTAAAAATAAATCCTCAGCTGATTCTGCACTTAGACTTCCGAATACAAGTATTCTAAATTCAAATGCTGCAGAGATAACTAAATATTTCTTTGATTTATACCAAACTACATTATACTAAACATATTGTAGTACTATATTTTAGTATTTTAAAGTCGTACGACGAGAGCTAAAGCTTCCTAAACTGCCCAACTTAAAACTGAAAAAAATTAAATTTTATGAGCAAACCCCACTATTTTAGCTTAAGTTAGTATAATTATTATTTTGTACATAAATGCTTCGTGTTTCAAAACTTTTGTGAACTATTAGGTTAAGATAAAGCTGAATAAACTGGTGTCTTAAAAAATGTTATCAACATTATGCAAAAATATATTTTGAATTAAAAATATAATTTTCAGTTATATTTAATAAAAATAGTGTTTTAATGTAGACCATACATTGGAAAATAACATATTAAAAAATTAGAGTTTTACGGGCATTATAAGTTTTTGTTTTACGACTTTACGAACTTTAAATGCGTTTTTCTCAGACTTTTAATTTTGAAGGTATAAGTGTTTTCTAATCCCTAAGGCTTTTTTCTTGTTCAAGATAGAGCCTTGAATTTTTTTGCATATACTCCCAAATGTATGTACTATAAAAGTTAGTATGGATTTAGGGCTGAGAACTCTAGTTATTTTTCTAAAAAATGCTAAAGTTGATATTTTAAAAATTTTCGTGTTTTTTCCAGGTTTTTCTAGAAAAATAACTATTAAAAATCAACAAGGGAATAGATTTTCAAGTCCATACTAAGTATTGTTTGTAATAATCTAAGAATCATAAATAACTTCAAATTACTAAAAAAATTTAAAAATTGAGTATTTTATAAGAATTTGAAAAAACTTCAAAAATTCCTAATTTTTTAAAATTGTAAAATAATGGCTGGTCAAACTGACTTTTTGATTACAGAATCAGCTTAATAATATAATCTACATATAAAACATCAATTATTTTTACTGTAACTGTCTCCAAATTTTTTTTTGAAAAAGGATACCGTGTAGCCTTAAAGGAAATAGTTATTTTTTTTATAATATACATTGGCACACAACTAAACTTTCGTTAAGCTGAAACTTTTTTTCTTCATTGTTTAATGTCCGTATAAAATAAATGTTATAAATATTGTACTTATTTCATCAGGTACAAACACTACGAGACATTAAACATTTGATCTAATACAAATACATAAGACTTAGCCTACTAAATGTACGTTATGTTCATTGTGTTAAAGCATTACATTGTTGGAAAAAAATCGAGCAAAAACTCTGCTAAAAAAAGCTGAATATGCAGAAAAAACGAACTAAAACAAGATAGAACAACTTAATTGAAAACTTGATAAAGAAGTCAGAACCACAATGAAACGGGTTTTTTTTTTAAATTTTGACTGTAAAAAAGTGATTAATTTAACACAAAAAATGTAATAAAAATCTCAAATTTCTTTTATTCAATTATCGTTCTATTTTTTACATTAAAATACTCACAAGATTTGAAAATTGAGATGAGAGCCTTATTTCTCTTCTTGAATTCTAAGATTCAGCGTGATTCTTGATACATTGTAGGGTTGTATCGGCAATCTAGTTTTATTTCATAGAATGTTCATTTTAAGGGGAAAAAAAGTTAAAAAGAAAGTTCCAAATTGGAAATGGACAGGGTAATGTAATACATTCTATCGTTTTAATTTCTGAACAGGGGTGTTTTGTTCTAAAGCTTAAAATTGCCCGAGGGAATACTCAAATGTGAAAAAAAAATAAAGTCTTGAAGCTACGAATTCAATCATTTTTTATTCATTGGGTCTCAAATAAAACGTCTCTGGGAGAAATTGAAATTATTTTCTCCCTTCCTCTGAACAAGCCGCTGCACTCGATTAGGTAATCGATTTTAATTATTAAATGTCTTTTATTAAAATGTGCCCAATTCCTCAACAGGCATCAAGCCAGACGCAAAATGTTAATTAAATACGTTTCAATCGATGCTCTGGAAACTATTGCTGCTGCTCTAGTGAAATGATTGACTTTCTTCTGTTCCCCGACGTCACTTTGATTAACAACTCATGAGTTTTGGAGAAAGAGTGTCGGAATTTTTAAGGTGTCGTTTTAATGAAATGTCATTCGCCGACGCTTCAAACTGTCATTTTCCATGCAAGGTGCGATAATTACGTCGCTGTTTTCACTTTGCAGTTTGTCTTTACAGCTCTGAAGGATTCGCTTGTTTGCACTTTCCGATGGTCATAAATTTCCGAGGCATTTAACTGTTTAGCCGACGAAATTTTAGCGCGCTGTGTAAGATAGTTCAACTGTTTTGATTAATCTTCAGTTTTTCAAATGCGTTATTCACCGTATTACGCGCGTGTTTCTATTTACACATATAAAAAATTTGCTATATTAATGTAATTTTATGAACACACATGTTAAAAAAACTATATATTGCTCTCTGTTTCTAATATATATTCTGCGTCGTTTGTTATTCGCATTAATTTATAGCTTTCACAAAATACACAGAGTTATTCATAATTCCCTCCAGAGTTTCGAAGCTTTATAATCAAAAACTAAGACAAAAACTGCAGGGAAAAAACATTTGAAAGAATACTGAAGCCATTCAAGTATTATTTACATACCTTACAGGTGTTTCATGTGCGAAGAAACCTTGGTTACACGGTATACATTAATGTGATAGTACAGTTCCGGCTATACTTTACTCAAAACGGAACTTTTAAAGTCATTGACAGTACTTGAATTGTTTTTCTGTATTCTTTCAAATGTTCTTTTTCACTGTACCGTCTTAGTTTTTCTTAAAATAGCGCTTCGAAACCCCGGAGAGAGAATTATAAATAACCCTATATTTTGCTATTGTAAATCTCGAAATCTCTTTGAATTTTCAATGGGGTAACGATGATAAAATAACGAACCCATATAACTGTCGGATACATAACTTTATATTAACTAACCCCAAAAAGAGTAAAATTAAGCCGTTATTAAACAGAGAGACGTTATTTTATATGTAAGAAAGAAATATTTTAACAATGAATAATTTAGTTATTCAAGAATTATATTTTTTATCCTTCGCATTTTTAAAACTTTCTGATTTGAATCATAGAATATTTAATTTTTAGTAATAACAGAAAATAATTTTTCGTTAACCCATCTTTTCTAGAAGTGGAATTATAGGTCTTACGACATCTTTTCCATTTGCAAAATCAAAAAAATGACAACTCCTAAAAATACTCAAGAAAAGTAAAATCATTTAAAAGCCAAAGAATTTTAAGAAATCAGATATTTGAAAAGGGCTCCGATGTTTTTGATTTTCATTCATCAAACCTACGTGTATTTCGGAAAGGAATATCGTCTTTCAATTGAAATTAAATTCGGAATAGATCCTCAGGAAATTCTATTTTTCAGAATTCTCGGAATAAATTCCCGGAATCGTTTCCGTAACTCAGTGTTTCTCAAAGTGTGGGGCGCGCCTCCCTGGGGGGGCGCGATGACCCTACAAGGGGGGCGCGAGCGTATCGAAAATTTAAAGATTTTTTTTAAAAAAAATAACCGGAAAGAGAAGTAAAACAAAATGCTTTCTTCCATAATAAAAAAATACACACAATAACACTGACATAATTTATGTTTATTATCTCGCTTTTTTCCGTCATCAAATACACTGCTCAAAACAATTAGGGGAGCAAGCACAAAAAAGTGAAGAAAACCGTGTGAGACAGCCACGTATTGGCATACAATGCATGGTACACGCGTATCAATGCGCTATACAGAAAAAAGGCGTAAAAAAAATTTGGAATTAAGCTTTAATTCTTTGAAAATATGGAAAAAAACATGAAAAGATGATTTAGGGCAACAATTTGGTTACATGTAAACGATAAAAAAGGTACTGTTTAGATATGATGCATGAGTTTTAATAGGGCGTGTGGTCTCCTCGAACAGCTAAGATTGCTGCACACCTGTTTGCCATGGATGCGATCAGGTTATCGATCAGACTTTGGGGAATACTGCTCCACTCCTCAAGAAGTGCAATCTCCAAGCCTCGAACCGTAGCATGCGGCCTTGGTCGCGCAGCAATGCGTCGTCCGAGTATGCCCCAAACATGCTCGATTGGATTCAGGTCAGGAGAGCACGCTGTCCATTCCATACGCTGTATTGTTTCAGCTTCAAGCATGTTCTTCACCTCACGAGATCTATGCGGTCGGGCATTATCATCCTGGAAAACAAAGGAATCTCCAATGGCTCCAGCGTAAGGGATGACATAAGGTCGAAGTATCTTGTCTGCATACCTTCTGCCCGTCAAAGTGCCATTACGAATGATATGCAGGTCCGTACGTCCGCCTATGCTGATTCCACCCCATACCATCCAACTAGCTCTTCTGTATTGTGACCTTTCACGAACGAATGCGGGGTTATTTCGAGTGCCCCTGTCCCTCCATACAAAAACACGTCGGGTGCCACACTCTAGACTGAATCGGGACTCGTCCGTAAACAGCACTTGGCTCCAATCATGTTGCTCCCAATCTCGATGTTCAGCAGCCGATCTTCTTCGGGCCGCACGGTGGCGTGGCGTCAACGGAATGCAGAACATTGGCCTACGTGCATAGAGCCCTCCCTCACGAAGCCGATTACGTACTGTTTGGCTGGACACCCTTCGTCCTGTTGCCAAGAGCAACTGTCTTTGAGCTGGGTAGCATTCTCTGTTCTGTTTCGACGGGCTGTTAACTGTATATACCGGTCATCAGTTGATGTAGTCGCGCGTGGCCGACCTGCCCCTGGTCGACGTCTAACATTTCCTGTTTCTTGGAATCGATTCCACAGCCTTGCAACAACACTTCTGGCGACTCCAACAGCGTCCGCGACACTACGTTGTGTTTGCCCGGATTCCAGTCTGCCTATAACACGCCATGCCATGGATTCCGGTAAATCACGTTGTTGAGACATTCTCAAGTAACCTTGTCTCAAAAAAAAAAAATATTGCACAATCTAATTTCACAGTTACGGCAATAAAACAGACGTTTTTGCAACATCCCGATTTCTGCCATTATCTCCTTTTTATGGTTTTTGACGTCATGAACTTTGATTTGCATATAAAGTTTTCTTCTTCCGTTTCCTGGTAGGCTTTACATTATGGATGATTCATTTTATGTTACTTATTGGTATACATCTTTGCTTATTTTTGTTAAAATCATGTGCTCCCCTAATTGTTTTGAGCAGTGTAGCTATCTTTGATCCCAAAACCAAATTAAAGAAAAAAAAAACATTTTGTTTTATTTGCTGTATTTCCTCAATGAGATATTTTTTATTACCTTTTAACATAAAATATTACTTGTTAAAAGAAAAAACGAAACCCAGACCCTGAGAAAAATTCTAAGAAGATAAACAATTCACCACTGTAATTATTATTGAAATACTGTACATTAGAAGTAGAAAAAGAAAAGGAAGTCATGATTCACTTTTCAGCCAGGCTGCATAGTACGTTTGCTAATCATTTGATTGACCTTCAATCTTATAGTATGGTTATTATCAATATTAGTTCCCTCCCATCTCTTTTATGCGTTTGCTTTTCGCTTAGGGAAATTGTAAATAATTGAGTTTTGCAATATTTGGAAAAGAATTGATTAGTTTAACATTTCTGTAGGATAATTGAAAAGTGTCTGATTTGCGTCCTTTATTATGGTCTTGTACTTTTGAATCATTTTAGTTCAGTTTTATTGGATTTTTTCTCAAATCATCAAAGAATTGAATAGTCCTTGAAAGAAGGTAAGTATACTTTCTATAAATTAAAATATTCACTAGAATTACGATTTGTATCGTGTACAGTAAAAATAATCCTAAAAAAATGATTGGGGTGACTGAGTCCCCCCGCACTACCATTAATGTTAGTATCGAGTACGCGCCTGCTCCCGGGTTAAAACATTTTGAAGTCTTCTCGCTTTACATGTTAAAAAGTAACACAATTATTCTTCATCGGAATTTTATATTCTTTTTCATAATTTAACATTAATTCTAAATGCTAATTGTGTGAGGTTTAAAATTACAGTTCTTTTAAACAGTTATTTACAATTATAGTATTTATCTAAAAAAAAAATTTTACATTTTTGTATACAATGTCGTGCACACAGTTTTACTCTTCTTACAGTTCAGCTATTATATCAAGAATAATGTTTTATTTTTTAAAAAAATGAACTCGTGCGAAGAGTCGGTGTTTCAGCCTGTATACGTTTGATGTATCAGCACTGAAGAAGGTATTTTATAAATAATTTCTTATTACTGAATTTGGCAGCGGTAGCCGAGTGGTATAGGTATCGGATCGTGGCTTGCCTTGTCACGAGTTCGAGCCCAGTACCACTAAAGACCCGCCGTGTAGGGCAGCGATGCACGTTAAATCTGTTGAGAGTTGAAACGTTTTCCCGTTGGTGTGGTGTTGTAGTTAGGAGAGAGGGGTGCCAGCTCAGGTGTCATCCACGTCATTTGACCATGGTTCAAAATTACGTGGTCCGTCGTCAAAAGCCCTCGTGCAGCTGAACAGTGCGACGTTAATATTCAATCAATCAATCTTTTTACTAAATTAGGAACAAGTTTAATAATTATTAGGGACTTCCACGGGCTTGTCTTGTAGAGGAAAGCTTTTCAAAGGAAGGTTTAATATCAGAAATTGACACTTAAAGAGTTATTTTTCTATATTTAGCTGAGATCTATATTTTGTCTTCAAGGCATCCACTGCAGAAAATCCGGGTTGAAAAAGGTAGGATGTTGAAAATGGTAATAGTATACGAAGTGCTTTTGTTTTCAGTACAGATAATTCCTCATCCACCTCTACCCAAAATTCAAAGAGCGATTTATTACAAAATTGCCTTTTAATTTTTCACTGGATGTGAAATCTATGAAGATTTCTTCTTCGGAAGTTGAAAGCCCTTCTGGAGTATCTTGAAATAGATCCCTAATCCACTCGTAACTTGCTACCAAGCTGTCCTCATCCAGAAAATACTTTTTAAAATTCTTTGCCAACATAGCTAAATGATTTTACATGTTTTAAAAACAACTTTCACATGTTGTTCTACAGATTTGTAAGTTTTAACACATATCGAGCTGGGGCTTTTTTCCATCATTTACTTCAGTAGTGGTAAATCCAAAATTTAAGTATTTTTGAGAAGATCGCCTTGATTTAATTTTCGGAACCATGCTCGTTCGTCTGTGTACTTGTTGATTCTTTATTATGGTCGAATGTTTGCTTACGACTTAAAAATGTATGTATGATATTGTTTTAATCTACTGCCGTAAATATTTAATTACCGTGAATTACAATTAACGTGGAAATTTAAAAAAATGTCCATTCAAGCTAGATTCGGTATCTATAGGAGTATCGAGTCGACCAAAACTGACTGGAATTGTACGAGGAAAAGCATTTTTACATGTTTTGCGCAGACATCCGATAGGTTGCCCAGACTCACGCAAACGTACCCTATAATGCCAGATGTGATGGATATGATAGAGAGCGACATTGACTAGACTATTTTTCTAATGACATTTGTACTTTGAGAAATGAATGCTGAAGGAAATAAATCTTTAATTAAATACATCATTTTGCGATCTATTCCAATTTAAAAATTAGAGAAAGAAAAAATAACATAATTCTAAGTAATATATATATTTTAAGTAATTTTCTTAAAATATATATATATATATATATATATATATATATATATATATATATATATTACTTAAAAGTTAGATATACACAAAATTTAATATACTTATCGTGTTAATTTGTACGGTTTATAATTAAGATCGTATTGTAACTTTAGCGTCTCTCTCTCAAAGTGCATTTTTATTGCAGTAAATACATTATTGTTGTACAGGGGGCGAGACAAAAATTATGATTGAAAATTGGGTCGCCAGTATTGAAAGTTTGAGAAACACTGCTTTTAATGTATGAGTGGTGCACAGAGTATTTTATGACTAATTAATTAATACTAAATTAAGAACAAGTTTAATAATTATTAGCTACTTTCATGGGCTTGTCTTACAGAGCAAAGTTTTTGAAAGGAGTTCTAAGATAAGAAATTGACCCTCTGAGTTCATTTTCTATATTTAGCTGATATCTATATTTTGTCTTCTAAGCAACCACCGCATTTTTTAATATGTTCCAATTTAAAAATCAGAGAAAGGAAAAATAACTTAGTAATTATCCTATTACTTAACTTTTTTTTTTTGCTTAAAAGTAACATATACAAAATTTAATACTTATGTCATGAATTTGTACGGTTTATAATAAATATTGTTGCTTTATCGTAAAAGTGCATTATTATTGCATTCAGTAAATTATTATGTATAAGGGGGGCGCGATAAAAATTGTGATTGAAAAGGGGGCGCCAGTATTGAAAGTTTGAGAAGCACTGCCGTAACTAAATATGACTTTAACATTAAAGGATAGTACAGCTAAAAATTGCAGTATTTTAACTAATATTGATGGAAAGCTTTTTTTCTCTTTTAAAACTGATGTTAAATTAATTTATAATTGGATTTTGCATTAAATTTTTATTTTTTATATATAAATAAATTTGGAATTACATTAGTTCGAGTTTCTCAAAATTAAATTTTTATCTTTTATCTTTAAATAAATTTGGAATTACATTAGTTCATCGTACTCAAAATTAAATTTTATGAATTTCTTTATATGTATGTATATATGTTGCCGGCAAAGTATGAAATGCCGGCATTCTATAGAATGCCTGACGTTTTTAGGCAAAGTATGAAACAGGACGATTATTACATACTTTGCTAAGGCATTCTATAGAATGTCAAATGCTATTTAGGAAAAGTATGAAAAAAGGTCCTTATAAAGCTATTTTATTAATGACGTGCATTCCTAAGAAATACAAATGTTATATTAGAAAAATAAGAGTGCCAGTAAAAAATTTTTTTTCAAAATATGTAAAGAAAAATGAACGTTGTACTGAACAAGATTATTGCCTTTCTTACTAAGGGGACTTGGCATATTTTAAACAATTAATTTTTATTTATGTATTTAAAAACTTTATTTTAGCATTACATATAATGTTATTATTCAAAAAAATAATACGAGATGAAATTTTGAGTAAATTATTCACACAATTTAGAAAAACTGAAAGTTTTTCAAAAAATATGGAACATTTTAAAATAATAGTCCTTTTGTATTTACTAATTATTTGACCTGAAATTTTTTGTAACTTTCTTAAGAATGTCTTAAACAAATTTATGAATCGATTTCACAATAACTTAATTAATGTTAGAGAAAAAAATAAAATGTAGATATACATGCTAAAATTCAACGAAAATGCCAAAATATCCAATATTAAAAATTTTTCAAAAAAAAAAGTATTAAGTTTACAGCACAAATTGGATGCCTAATTTTGTCACATGCATTATACATAAAACACAGGGGAAAAAATCGAAGTAATTGATTAATATTTATGGAAGGAGAAACATTTTGAATGCGAAAAAACACAAACTGAGATAAACTACTGTAAAGTTTGTAATTCTAAAAAAAGTAGTTATTATAAGCTTAAATGACATAATAAATTATCACTTTAAAACATTAGCTACATATTTTCGTAAGAATAGTCGCATTTTCAAATTATTTCAAATCATATATTTTACAAACGATCCCTTTTTAGAGAGTATTAATAACATAAGAAAACTCAAGGAAAATGTTGAAAACATTTTTTTCTACAATTGCACATATTTTAAAGTTTTTTTCTCCACATAATATTGAAATATTATATTTTTATGGAAAACATATGATGAATAAAAACTGAAATAATAAAAAAATTTTTAAAAAAAGCATTAACGAAAAAATTTCACATGCACACATTTCTAAAGAAATACAAATTACATTAATGTAATATTTAAGAAATATCCTGCTTCATTTATAAAAGCTTCTTTTTTTAGTTATTATTTCACTTTTTTTACAATAGCATTTTTTTATCTCTCCCATTTTTTTATCTATAAAGGGATGTTTTTTTATATTTTTCAATTGAAGTTTTTCCAACTTCTAAGTTTCAGGCATGCAAAAATGATGTATCAATCGAAAGATAATAATGCAAAGAATATAACTAAAGAAAAATAAAGAAACCATACGATATTTTGATAATTTTTAGGGTGTCAAGTCACCTCTAGAGAAATAAAACCTCGCTCATTTGATCCCTCTGTAACTGCTCTTCCAGTTATTATAATTTCATGCTCATAGGGCTATTCCTTTCAAAGTTTTTAATTGTTTTAAACTTTTAAAATTTGTTTAAATCCCCAATATCTTGGCTTATGTTTGAGTCCTGGACTTGAGATTTGAACTAACTGTTCCACTCGTCGAGACCCATCCAGTCGTATACTTGACTCCCCTTGTGTAGGCATGGGGAGGGCTTAAGCACTAAAATATCATGCTACCATGTTTCCCCAAGGGGTGTGAAAAAATTTCACCCCCTAAGGAATTGAGTCTGGGACTTAATTTTTGGAGGTACGCCATATTTTCGTGTATGCACGAGCCTTACGTAGAATTGGCCCTCTCCAGTAATCTCCCCCCTTACAGGGCTTCCCCATTAATAACTAAAATCTTATGCTACCTTGATCGACCGCACCAGCTGGATTCGATTGTCCTCCCTATGAGTTCTTCAAATATGTAATTTTATCCCAATAGCTACATTCCTTCCCTCCCCCCCTCCCATTTCACGTTTTTAAACAATTTTAAAATTTTTTAAATTCCTCATAGCTCCGAGGTTTTTTGATCTGTTTGGTTCGGAAGTACATGGACTCGACCTCCCAGGTCCCCCTGGACAGCATTTTGCCGATGCAAATCCTGACTATCTCATTTCATCATTTCACTGAAACATTTCAGGGTGTAATAAAATCACTTACTATCATCATGGAAAGGGCATTGAAGAGACGTTATTTTAAAATATTGGCAAAATGATGTCCGGGGGGGGGAGGACACTTGGGAGGTCAAGTCCTTGTACTTTCGAACCATACAGGTCAACAATCCTCGGAGCTATGGGGAATTTAAAGAATTTTAAAATGGGGGGAGGGGAAGGAATGGGGCTATTGGGATAGAATTACATATTTGAAGAGCTCATAGGGAGAACAATCGAATCCGGCCTATGCGGTTGACCAAGGTAGCATACGATTCGATTTATTAATAGGGAAGCCCTGTAGGGGGAGAACCGGAGGGGCCCAAGCTCAATTCCTTAGGGGGGTGAAATTTTTTCAGACCCCATAGGATTAACATGAGAACATGATATTTCATGCCTACACAATGAGAGTCAAGTATATGACTGGATGGGTCTCGACGAGGGGAACAGTTGGTTCAAATCTCAAGTCCGAGATTCAAACAGGAGCCAAGATATTTTGGATTTAAATAAATTTAAAACAATTAAAAACTATATAAGGAATAGACCTCTGAGCATGAAATTATAATAACTGGAAGAGCATTTAGAGAGGGATCGAATGGACTGTGAGGCTCGGGTGTCGAGATATTGGCAAAAAGCTGTAGAGGGTGGGGGGAGAATGCACCGGGAAGGGATGTGTTCCAGCAGATCCTAACCATAACAAAAGTTATTACGATCCCCCAAGCATCTGTCCCCTAGCACCAAAAAAGTGGCAAATTTTTTCACTTCATCATTTCACTAAAACGGTTTGGGGATTTAACTAATTTACTTACTTACAACAGTGAAAAGACATCAAAGAGACGTTATTGTAATATCTTGCGTGAATTGATCATCTCCTTTAGGGATTTGACGAAAGCCCTAATTTCATCGGTTCCCTGCGACAAATAGGCAGTGAAATAAAAATCACTTCATACATTGCCGGCTATTTTTAGGCATTCTATAGAATGCCGTATTTTATACTTTGTCAGTAACATATATACAAGTATATAACGGTTTCACAAAATTTTTTCTTTCTCATGACCATGATGTTACATATTTAATACGACTATCAGTTCTTATATTTACTATCATTAATATATATATTCAACATTACATTGCATATATTTTTTGAGGTTTACTTAAATTAATTGAATAATAGTTCCTTTTCACTGGCAATATAAGTTGATATCGAGTCTAACCAAATCATCAGATTGTTCTTTTTTAAGGGGAGTTGGAAACCTCTCTCTCTATACTGACAATGTTAAATTGGCTGTTTTCGATGTATCTTTTCTCAAAATCTTTTTTATGTACATGCTTGAAATTTTTCATACTATTAAAGTACACCTCTATTATTATACTAAAATGAGCTTTTAGCTAATTTTGAATTTTTTAAGAAATTATGAAATATTTTATCAAACTTTGCGAAATTTGGCCCATTTTTTACTTAAAAAATTTGTAAAAATTAAATTTTTCAGTGTTTTAAAAAAAGCTCATTTTAGTATATATTAGATATCATTATAAATAAATCATAAAAAATTTACATACCTGTGAACTGTAGTTTCTCAGAAAAGGTACATCGCACATTAAAATTTACATTTTGAGATAAATTGATTTTAATGTATACAGTGAGACTTCTAATCGGCTGGGAAATAAAAAAATAAAAAGCTCAGTTTAAAATAAAAGATACAGGTTTTGGCTTATATCAATCGTTACACTTTTAAGCAAAAGCAAAGTAATTTGTTTACAATTTTCGCCATTAAAATGGGTGTGGCCCAAATTCAACGAATATTTAAAAATACATTTTAAAGGCTTCTAAATACCCCAGAGGTTCAAGTAAGGTATTTTTAGAAAGGTTAAAATCTATACAATTTGAAAATGTAAAAATCTCAAATTGTAAAAAGAATAAGATTTTAGCTTTCCAACACCCCTTAAATAGTTTACAGTAACCCATTTGGATTGAAGAGATAATTAAATTTGTGCGGTTTTTTTTTTAAAAGTAAAAGTCCCTTTTATCAGTTTATAAGCTAGAACAAAATCAATTTTTCTTTTTTATTTAAAGTTGATAGAATTTATGTTTCTTAAACATTGTCAAGAAATAATCATATATGTGTTATATATAGATATGCATAGCATATGAAATGCAACGGCGTATTCCATCAGGAGTAAATTACTTACAATTTTGAAAAATAGAAATATGATCTTTAAAAGGTATATAACATGTTTAGTCAGTCTAAAGATAACTTCAATTTACTAAAATACCCATGTTTTGATTTTATTTTGGATTATTTTTGAACCAGAGATTAATTTGCATAATTATGCGTTTTATGATTATAACAATGGAACCAATAAAAAATAGAACGCTGAACATGAATTTGTTATTTCTTTTTGTCTATAATATTTATATTTTAAAATTCAATAAAGATTATAGTTTTCTCAAAAGCAATGTTACTTTTTTATTATATTAGTGAAATATGTTTAAGACTTTTTCTTATAAATGGATATTATTTAATATGCACATTAAGTAATCGACTTTTTTCATAACTTCTGAAATAGCAATAATGAGGATTTCAATCATTTATTTTATGAGCTACCAAGTGACCAGAAGGTTCCAGTAGACAAGGTAAGACCTAAGCAAACTAAAAATTTAGCTACTTTTGATATGAAAAATCAGATACGTAAGAAAATTGAATTCCATAATGCAAAAATTGTTTACAGAAGTTAATTAACTATTTAATTTAATCAATTAAGCAAAAAATGTAATATCTTAGCATCATAATTTATTTTCCGTTGAACCGTTAATATTTATATAATTTTTTTTGCGTGTGATGAGATTAAAAACAATGTGTTATAAAGAGTCACTTTTTTATAACTGTTCTAATAAAACTACTGAAGAGAAATTTTAAAGTGGATATATTTCAACTCATAACCAATTCTAAATTCGACACATTCCAGATAAAATTATTATCAACTACTTGAAGAGAAAGTGCAATTTCATATCCTTACACTGACACACTTATTTTTCTGCTTCTTAGAGAACATTGTATACAATTCACATTTGTTTTTAACTTATTTATGTAAACTTACTTGGGAAAACGAACGTAAATTCTCGAGTAGAATCAATTGAAAAGAAAAATCTTGCTAAATGGAACAACAAAAATAAAACCAAAATAACTATTATTATTTTTCTACTTACATTATTTTTAATTTACTGCACTACAGTATTTATATTCAAACAAGATTAATCCAGTTTGACCAGTACTTAATAGATAATTAATATGCAATATGTTGCTAATATTATGAAGTTTGAATCTAGTAAATCAAAAACTTATATGAAACTTATCCTGTATGGCTGTCTTCGACCGAACAAAAAAAAAGAATAGAATAAACAAAAATATTTTTAAATTTAACTCTTGCTTTTAAAAAAAAATCTGAAGAAACCAAAGCTTATTAACTAATATAAGTTATTAAATGATTTAAAATATTTTTAAGTTTAAGTCAGAAAATGAAGTACACTTCTTTTGGTACAACAATCGTTTCTTTTTTTTTTCTTTCTTTGACTTAATTTCCCCCTTTTCTCTTACAAAGTAAAAAAATCCATTTTGATAAACATCAAAATTAGAGAACTCTGTTTTCCTTTAATAATTTTTATATACAGATGGTAAATTATAAGCAAGGCTTATCCAGAAATTTTTGTATCAACTGTACAGTTAATTTCTAGACTCTGTATCAAAAACTTAAATCATAGATAAAAAATAACTTTGGTTTTGGTCAGTGAAGCCTTCGATTTCTAGTATATAGATGAGTATATCGGGTTCGTAGATTTTATTCTACTAGTCCCAATGAGCGAAACAGTTCCAGAAGGTTCTCATGTTTTACCAACACAACTATCGATGTCTAAGAATACATGTACTCAATGTTAAAGTTTAGCCGCCAGTAACTTTTGGCAAGTGTACTTCAACGGCTGAATGAATACAGACTCAGTTTCAGCAAGCGCCCGTTATTTACAGTCTTAGCGGCTGCCTACCAGCGCTTTCTCAAAAAAAATCCGCTTACGTCATGTATCATGATGTTAATAGATTTCTCCATTTATTTTGAGAAGCATCCATATGATAGCCAAATCACCAAAAATGATGCCAACATGGCTGTATCACCAACATTTGCCCAAGTTTAATGTAAGGGACGGCGTTGCTAGCGAATATTACAATTTTTATAATAAAATAAATATAGATCAGAAAGTAATATTAACGTATTAAGCATCCAAATATAAATTACGCTTTCTATTTTAATCATTAGTTACACAAAATTCGTAACACTATCAATCATAAATATTTCTTGCAACCAAAATAACATAATTTTTTCCTTCTTTTTATGAAAATAATTGATGTTTTCTTTCTCATAAGGATGAATGCCTATTTTAATCACTTGGAAAATTGTTAATTTTAATGATTTCAGAGTTGTTGAAAACATAGCATGAGAATCGAAAGAATATCTTTTCTAAGAGAATATAAATAATCATTAGCATGTAATTTTTAAAAAAAATAAAGATTTTATAATATTTCTTTAAGGCATGTTTTTATGAAATTATAGTGCTTGCTTAGTATTTTTGATGTTAGTTACTTAGTATAGACTGATCTATTTGGATTTTAAAAAAGTTACAATTTTCTTCATATTAAATAGGCTCAAACATCCTCCCGTTAGTAAGTGAGGAAGTTAAGAGAGGGGGTGCCAGCTCTCAGGTGTTGTCCTCGTCACTTGACCATGGTTTGGAATTACGAAGTCCGTCGCCAATAGCCCTCGTACAACTTCGTAGTGCGACGTTGGTATAACTCTCACAAACTCTTCATATTACATCACGTACACGTACAGCTCTTTTGAAACATATTTAAAATGCAAGATCATCAATTATAATCATAATCATGGTTCCCATAAAAGACGGGAATTCTTGTTGTATTTGTGGCTCCTCTCTCATCTGTATTATTCTACTTCTCAGGGACAGAAAAATTATTCAGCTCTTAATTTAAGTAAATAATACCAAAAAAAATTGTTTTGCTTCTCTTACGTGCTTATTTTCTAAAATAAAAGAATTCGGGAGATAAATAACCATTTTTAACTGAGAATTTGATTTTAGTAAGTTGATAGATAAAATTGTTTTTAAGAATGGTATTTAGAAAAAAACCCGTTGGTTCAAATTAAAATGAATGAAAACTGTTGGAAATAGAGTGTTAGTTGATTTTTGAAAATAAAGTTCTGAAAGAGGGTACTATAGAATATCTTTCCTGCTATTAGTTGAGAGTAGTTGATATGCTTACAAACCGCCATCACTTATGGTACAATTACTTTCGAGTATTAATAGCAAATTGCAACTAAAATTTACATCTTTGTCTTCAGAAATCGAGAGATTACAATAAAATTGAAAGGAATTTAGTGCTCCCACCACACACAAAACCCAAATTTAACAAGACTTTATGCATGTATTAAAAATCCTCCAAATTTTTTCCTGTTTACTTTTGCCTGATGATGTTTTAGAAAAAATTCAAATTTCAATACTTCTGTTTAGCTAATTTTTTACCAAATTTAAACCTCCAGCCTCTAGCAAAACGTAGATATCCCATTTAATTTTTTCTATATAGTTTCTCCAGGGTCATGCTATTATCACGTTACAAATAAATAGTGAGTGAAAATAATCACGATTTTATGCACAAATAAATAAATAAAAGTATCGGCCACGTTTGGAGGTTGTGAGGTATAACTGTTAGAGGCTGAACTACATTTTAATTGAAGAATAACTCAATTTCTTTAGATATGTAAATCTTATATATAAGTTTATAAAAATATTAAGCAACATAACACCAAATTCGTTTTTAGATTATATTCATCAAATAAAAGGCTTTGCAGAATTTTTTTTTATGCTCACTGCACCTGAATCTAAGAATCGATTAATGCTGTTTGAATACAAAACGGATTGTGCATAGTATGCATATTTAAATTCCTTTTTCCGCCTCCTTTTTTTTCTTTTGAAACTGCATTCCAATCCTTTAATGCCTTATTTATTACAATGCGAACTATCTTTCGCTTGAACATTCACGTGAAACAGCAATCTTGGATAGAACTAAAAATACATTTTAAAGAATTTTAAAGATGGAATGCAAATATATATTTAAAATTTTTCATGCTAACTACATATTAGATATTTGGATTCCTCTGTCATTTCACATTTCCTTACCTACATTTATCTAGGTTTTTCTTGTATTGAAAAATGTTTTTATTTGAGTAAATCAAATATTTGATCTAAAATTTGAAATTAACAGATTAAAACAAATATTTTAAATTCTATTTTTTCTTTTTGTTTAACTTTACACTTTTCCAATGCAAAAAAAATTATTTCAATGTATACATATAAATATTAAACTTCAGGTGAATATTGCGAGGAATAAAAAATAAGAATTTATATCAAATTTTCTAAGATGGAGGATAAGTTTGTAGCGTATTGAAATGTTGCTGCAATACGCTTTGACAAAGGGGAATTTAATTTCATAACTCATGAAGAACATCAACCATAATTGAGCTATACGAGAATAAATTCATAACAAAAAATTTACATTTTTTATTACACAAATTATTTTTTTTACAAAAAAAAATGGTTTTTTATTAAAGTTATTAATTGTTCCTTTAATGTTTACTTTACACATTTATACTAATGTTTTAAATTAATTGGAATATTAAAGATGAAACCTTTATTGTTAAGGGGTGTTTTAGTTTCCTCTTACATAAACATACAGTCAGACAACATTCACTTAAATTTGTTAGTAAAACTACCGCTGATGATGATGATTGAATATTAACGTCGCACTGTTCAGCTACACGAGGGCTTTTGGCGACGGACCACGTAATTCTGAACCATGGTCAAGTGACGTGGACGACACCTGAGCTGGCACCCCCCTCTCCTAACTACCACACCACACCAACGGAGTAAAACTACCGCATCACTTATCTAAAAAGGTTATCAATTTGGCTTGTAATATAAAAACATGCACCGTATTTATTCGAATCTTAGCCGCAATTCATTCTAAGCCACACCTCAAATTCTCAATTTTTTAGGAAAAATGAAGAAGAGTGTAAAATGGTTAATCGATACCCAATTTTACGAAATTAAAATAAATTTAAAATGAGAACTAATAAGAAATGAATAACTAGTTATTTCACCAATATTATGAATTTTTAAATACATAACATGAACCAGTAATTGCTCTAATTTCCCCATCTAACAAATTTTTTATCACTTCGATTCTAAGCCGCACCCAATTTTCAGCAGCATTAGCAGTGGAAAAAAAGTACGCCTTAAATTCGAATAAATACGGTAATCAATTAACTAAATACCAAACGTATAATATCTCAACTTAAGTTGTTTTTTTACTCAAGATACTCAGAAAAAGAAATGTATTATGTTTTAAAGAATAATCCAAGCGAAACATTTTAGAGAAAAAACGTGTAGATATCTTATTGAATTATTAAGTGTTTTTGTTACTTACATGTTATAGCAACCGTATTGATGACATTATGTGAAATGAAACACATGATTACCAATTCAGTGCATACGACACAAGCGAAATCGGGGGTGCTAATTTGGGGAGTTATCTTGAACGTTGGCATTGCTGTGATAGTATGTAAGTACCCTGCTTCATGTTAATTATACAATTCATTTTAATAATTTTAGTCTCATATTGAAAAATCTGCAATTCACACGAATAAATTCCCTTGTTACAAATCAATCCTAATTATGCTTTCATTTCCTCAAAACTCCTATTATTGCACACAACTATTCTAAGAAGTTTCTTTAAAATAAACTTACTTGTACTTTATTATTAAATGATTTCAAGAAAACATAGGTTTTTATCTGTTAGATTTTGCTACATCTTATTTTCTTTCCTAGAACTGAAGTTATTAAAGAAAATTTCAATTGTATTCATAGATTCTAATCACACAAAAATCAATACGTATGCTTCATTAAGAGTTTAGTTTTATAATAACACTACCTTAAAAAAGGAATAATAACTATTGGATCAAGATAAAATAAGAAAAGATTCAACCGAACAAAAGATCATCATTTGTTGCGCATAAAGAATAAAAACAAAAGTATATTAGATACTCGAATATTAATGCGAGTTTCTGAAGCTCGATAATGCTGAATAACATTTCCAGTTTTTACTTTAGCAACCTAATATCTGAGTTGAGCTTAACTCGTTGCGGAGAAGAAACATTTATTAAACTATTCTGTTTTAGATAGACTATGTCATCGATTTCCGTTTGTTTTAAGCTATGTGACAAAGTTAAGATGAACAAAGGTTAATAATTAATGCATCTAACTGAGAAATCTACAATAGTAATTGTATTGAACGGTTATTTTTTAATTTATTTTTCTTTTTTTTTTTGCAATTTATTTTTGTTTCCAATATATTTATCGATACACCAGAATTTTGCAGTATTAATTTTTAAATACTTAAGAGAAGATTAAGATACACACATGATACAAATTTTTTAAATTTTAATCAAAGGTTTAACATACAGTTATTTTGAACTTTAATTAAAACACAATTTATGTGATGGATAATTTTGTAATAATTTCAAGTATAATTTTAGTAATAAGATATAACTCTTTGTCAAAGCTAAAGAACGTAAAACGTAGTGAATTGACTGATTGCTTATCAATATTGCGTTTCAATTTACACAAGATCTTCATAATTTGAATTTTGTCTATGTGAATATAATATCTGAACTGGGACCCCCCTTTCCAAACTTCCATACCATGTCAATGTGAGGACACTAAGCTTCAACATATTTAACGAGTATGAGCATCTCTACACAGCGGGTCTTTAGTGGTACTGGGACTCAAACCAATGACACAAAACGTACAACGATAGCCATAAAACATGGTTGAATATTAAATTTAAAACTCTATAGAAAAAATAATTCATTGCAATTTATTAAATCTTATTTCAAGTTTTTAGTCGTAATTCTTCTATATAAAGGACTAAAAGAATGATTTAAGCCTTTTAAGTAAGGTTAAAATTGTTGACACTTTTATAAGAGAAAAAATTCCGAATTTATTACTCACTCAAAGATATTTCTTTGCTTATCATTTAGATCAATGGTCTTCAAACTGTGTTTCATGAAATTCAGGGTTTCCCCAAAGCATACCCAGGAGTCCCACTAGCCAAAAAAAAAAAAGAATTTGAAAAGAAAGCTATAAATATGTATGCAAAATAGATTCATATTCACTTAGGAGTTTGTATGACCACAAATATTTGAAGCCGAGTTTCCGAACGCGAGTCCCGCTTCTTACAGGGCGAAACTTAAAAATGGATTCTTCGCCGGACAGATTTCCAATTTCCTGCAACTTTTATTACAATAATTATGAAATAATATTAAAAAGTTTTCTTTATATGCATTCCACGAATTATGAATATTATGTTGTTTATGTGTGTGTGTGTTACCTAACGATAGGCTTAAAAATTGTTAAAACGTTTTATTTTTTAAAGTATTGAATTAACGTTAAGTTTTCCTTTCTTTTGAACTTCTAGTATCTTAAGGAGCCCAGTACCACTAAAGACCCGCCTTGTAGGACAGCGATGCACGTTAAATCTGTCGAGAGCTGAAACGTCCTCCCGTGGTGTGGTGTGGTAGTTAGGAGAGGAGGGTGCCAGCTCAGGTGTCGTCCACGTCACTTGACCATGGTTCAAAATTACGTGTTCCGTCGCCAAAAGCCCTCGTGTAGCTGAACAGTGCGACGTTAATATTCAATCAATCAATCAATCCAGTATCTTAAGTATATATAGTCAGAAAATATGCTTAGATTTAAAGTATCCGACTACGTTCGAAACCGTGTTTTTAAAAAGGAGCATAAATGGATAATTTCATGATATTTAGTGCCACCTAGATTAGAATACATGTATAAAATTGTTTTAAGGACATTTTGACAAAAAAAAATTTATTTAAATATAATATTTTGGCAAAAAATTAACTTAGAATAATCTTTTTTCCAAATGTTATCCTTTTGTGAAAAAATGGTTCTATTATAATAATATTTTTCCTGTACATAGCTCAGACCTCTCTACAGAGGCTCAACTAGAATTTTTGAAAAATTCATATTGTTTTCAGAGTTACCACCAATTGAAACAATTATTCGTGTTTTTTTTTCTTCAAATTGCTCCCCTCTGTTGTCGTAAAATATGAATAAACTCACTTCTAAGTTATATATTTCAAAAATTCTATTTTAGCCTCTGAACAGAGGTCTGGGCTATATACAGGCAAAATATTATTCTAATAGAAGCATTTTTCACAAAAGGAGAGCATTAGGGAAAAAGATTATTCTAAGTTACATTCTTGCCAAAATATTGTATTTAAATAAAAATTTTTTGTCAAAATGTCTATAAAACAATTTTATGCATATATTCTAATCTAAGTGACACTAAACATCATGAAAATTATCCATTTATGCACTTTTGAAAATCATGGTTCTGATTGTAGTCGGATACTTTAAGCAGGAACAGTTCCTAAATTTTAGATCGCATATTTGAAGAATATACTGAAGTTTCTTACACTGTTATAATAATTTTAACGCCATTCGGAACAATGTATGTATGTTAAAAATAATTATCATCGCATGAAGCAACAAAAACAAAATATGGAGACAAGTTAATGCACATTATAAAATGCGACAGCAGATAGTTTTAATAGATGCAAACACATATCCTATTTATTAAATGTAATGCAGAGGTAGATGACGCCTGAAGCATGAGTTAATGCTATTTATTAATAAATTACATTAATATCATATTACAGATTGTTAATAAAAAATACAGTATAATTGTCTTTATTTAAAATACTAATAACATATCTATATATACTTTTAATATTATTTTAAGGTATATTCCTCTAAGTCTAGGAGGGGGTACCCCGGAAACACTTTATAGTTTTAAGGATTCCATGAGTCAACAAAGTTTGAAAATCACTGCCTTAATTTGTCTTATTATTTAAAACACTCATTAATAGAAAATGTTTGTGGGTCACTAATCTGTTTTGTTTTAGATCATACTGAACGCTTTGGAAAAAATTGTGTTGTTCTGGCAATACAAAAATAATATTATTAAATATCGATTTACAAACATTCACATTCACAAATATACCCTTTTCACTTCGAATTCCAGTTCAGCCAACAAAATTTCTTTTTTTAAATTTATAAATGATTTGTAGAGTCTAGACTGTTGGTTTGAAATAACACATGGCGTAAATAACTCTGCGGTCTTTTTATTACTAAAAATACACGTCAAAAATATAAATGTACCACATTTCATTGTGTTAAAAACTCTTTGTGTTCGCAAGAGATTTAAATAAAAGACACCTGTCTGAGATATATTTAAACTCTCGTCTCTTACTGATTTAAAAACATACAACATAAAAAAGAAAAAAACTGAAAAATGAAAGAAAATTTCCCTTCACACAATTATAAATACCCCCGATCCTGTCTTCCCTTTCTTCAGAATCTGTATGCACACGCACACAAAAGACTACCATAACTTTTATAAATTATAAGTATTTATGTCACATAAGAGTTAACACAAATATAATATTGATGATATTAAATAAATAAAAATTTTACTTTTTTTAACACATCCTCGCTACTTCAATTTAAGAAAAGAACATTTTTTTAATCAGGACAAACTCATCTCTCTTTGTTTGAAATATTTGGAACCAGAACTTCATTTTAATAGTTAATGGAGGGATTTTTGGGATAATTTGTTCTCAAACTTTTCTATTACAAAGTTCTTATGATAACTTAAACAATTTTAAAAATTGCTCTGCTCACATATTCCTCGTAACATTTCTTTAAATCTTTATAAAAAAGATTGTTTGAATATTTAAGGTATCCGACTACTTGCGACAACTTTTTTTTAAAAAAAAATGGAGATATGGGGATTTTTAGATGATTTTAAAACTTATTTAGTATATTTTAAGGAAAAAATCCTAAAATTGTAAACAGAATTTTTTTTATTATTAATAAAATAAGAAAAAACAGGTGAAAACGTACAAAAAATTACATAAACGGGGCCCACTCTTTACAAAGATTTTATGAACAAATTCTCAATTTTTCAATTTTGATATGTTTATTTATTATTCCTGTTTGAAAATACCTTCAGGATAAGAGATATTTTAATTTTTTAAGAAAACTAGAGCACACACTTTATCTTGGTGATTATATGAAATTGCTTAAAAAAAACAGTGATTTTATTCACATAAAGAGCTGTAAATTTTGTAATGAAAAAGTGATTGATAAATCTGAAGGTCAAAACACTTCTACTTTTATACAGAAAATACATCAAAAAATTCAGCAAATTATTTTCAAAACTTTTTGAGCAATCGTTGTCCCCGTTTGAGCTTTTCGAAAATACACATTTCGAAAAAAACACATTTCGAGTAAAACACATTTTAAAGTGTGACATCTTGTGTTAAGTTATGACATCTGATTTTACTAAAACACTTGTAGTTTTTGTTCTAGTGAATGGAAAATAAAAAGCTTGGTATTTTTATTAAGCTAATAAGATGGCCTATAAAATTAAATCTGTCAATTTTTGAAAAACCATGATTTTAGGGTAGTCGGATACTTTAAATGATTATTTATAATAGCATATTATTGAATTTTTCGGCTGGCTTACAGTCTTTCTAAAATTTTGCAGTAATAAAACTAGATTATACTGACGTTTGAACCTCACTGATTAACCGCAATCCCCTTATAGAAAACAATTCTTATGTTTTCTCATCGAAGTTATTATAGTTTTTTTAAAGGTTTCAGGAAAATACAGGGTGGGCAAAAAGTCCCTAAAAATTTTAAAAATTCATAAAATCCGGAGAAATGAACGAAAAAAAACTGCTTGCAGGATCAGCATTAGTATGTTACGGGATTTTTTTTAAGCTAGAAAAAATAATTCGAAAATCATCCGGTGGGTGGCGCTGATGCACGCAAATCAAAGAAACAATGCATAAATAATGAACAGAAAACTTTCACAACTTTATTACACCAGAATATGTTCCACATGACCACCACCACAGGGGAGAAGACATTCCAGACGAGTGACAAATCCAGCAACGGCAAAGTGCAACATGTCCGGATGTATGGAGGATACTTCTCTGCGGATCACATATTTCAGTTCAGACAGACTTAATGGACCGGATAGATACACGCGAGATTTCAAATATCCCCACAACCACAAGTCTGACGGTGTTAAATCTGGATACCAAGGAGGCCATGGGTACCTGCAGCGCCTGCTAACGATTCTGTCTTCCCCGAACGTCTGTATCAGGAATGCCTTAACCAGGTTGGCAATGTGACTGGTTGCTCTATCCTGCAGGAACGTGGCATTCGAAATCTGACCTCGTTGAATTAAACATGGCACGACAGTCTCCCGCAGAAGCGTTAGATAACGCTGAGCATTTACCGTTTCCGTTATCCATCCATTTACTGGGCACTGCGTTTCAAAGAAGAAGGGTCCTATGATAAATTAACCCGTGAAACCACACTATGCGGTCACTTTTGTGGAAGGCAATGGCTTCTGTGCGTACTCACGTGGATTAGAGGTCGCCCAAATGCAACAATTATGGTTGTTAACGTCATTATGAAGTGAGAAATAAGCTTCTCATCTGTCCACAAGATGTTAAAAACCCAGGTGGGAACCTGTTCCACTTTAGAGAAGGCCCACTTCGCAAATGCTTCCCTCTGTGCGGTATATGCTGGCAAAAGTCCATGGCACGATTGCAATTTGTATGGGTACAGCTGGAGGATTCGACGAAGAATATTGCGGACAGATGATGGTGGTAAGCCCAATCGTCTGGCAGCTTCACTAGCACTGCTGGTCCCTGAAGCAGCTTCGGACGCAATCGCTTCCATTTCGACAGCAATGCAGGGTGCACGTGCTTCTTTCAAGCATGGTCGTCCGGCTCGTGCTCGATCCTCCAACTTTCCAGTTTTCTCAAAACGTTTAACAAGTTTTAAGAGACCTTTAGGTGTTAAAAGGGCCTTTTCCACTCTTCACATTTTTCTGAACTCGGAATTTACGCAAGGCAATGGTCGCTGATTCCTCGTTCATGTAAAATAACTTCACCAACAAAGCTTTATCCGGCGCACTGAGCATCCTTGTTCACATTCACTGTTTGTAATGGTGAAATGAATGTGGATTCATTGAGAGCAAAGGTTTTTATAGCCGTCTAATTTGCATATTTCCGCCACAGACGCTTGTAACAGCACCACCTACCGGATGATTTTCGAATTATTTTTTTTTTTTTGTCTAGCTTACAAAAAATCCCGTGACATACTAATGCTGATCCTGCAAACAGTTTTTTCCGTTCATTTCTCCGGATTTTATGAATTTGTAAAGTTTTTACGGACTTTTTGCCCACCCGGTATATGTTCTTGCAAGATAAATTCATGTCACTTATACTAATTTTTTGTACAAAATATACCATTTAAAAATGCTATCATGCACCGTATAAAAAGGCACATTAAATAGTACCCCATAAGGGGTTCTGAATATCATTGATTTGCTTAAAAAATGATAAAAACATATATTTTTACAATGTACGTAAGCAAACATGATATGTTGTTTATGTAGGTTTTTGTAGGGGTTTCTTAGTTTCACATTTCAAAATCATTTTTACATATATTTTAAAAGTACTACTGTATGTAAACCCAAAGTTATTTCTTGTTCTGTATGAACATTTTGGATCCATTAATTAGATGCACTTATTTGAGAATTCTTTGAGAATTTCTGGGACAGAGAGAAGGAAAGATTCTCTCTATTTCCTATACTGTCTAACCATGCTTTAAAAAGCCTTAATATAAATAAATGTCAGTACATTTCCTACCTGGATGATCTCTAAATTTGTTTAAGCAGCTTTGTTTGGTTGACTCGTTTAAGTTAACATCCTTCCAAAATTTTCTCGGACTATCAGTCTCGTAATTCTGAACAACAATCAGATGAACAGAATAACATTTTAGCTGCCACCTCCCTTTTCTAATTTCTACAGTTTATAACGCGAACGTTTTGAAAACCAGCATATAAATCCCATAATTCTTCAGTCCCATAATCCCCGTTCATGATTTTAAAACTGGTTTTCCATGCAAAAGTTTTGAGAAAATAATTTTAATTCATAATTTTAAAGAAGAATCTGAAGCTTTTTATTTGAAGACAAAAAGTATTACCGCATAGGCATTCGAAAAAAATTCAAAAATAAAAAAAGGGATTTTGAGAAAATTATCAGAGGAAAATTTTAACAACATCTATTTTTGTATCAGTAGAATTTTCACCTTTTAAAATCTCAGAAAAAAAAATGGTTTACATATGCTTGAATTGAGTTAAAACACAGTGTATGAGAAGTTATTCAATAGCACCCTTAAACGCATTTGTGCTCGTGTATAATATTGTAACCCAGAGCCCGAATTTAAATGGTAATATTCAACACAAAATGGTTTGTTTATGCATTATTTAATTATGTTTCATTTTCAGTTTTATAAGTATTTTTCAAAAATATGATACTTTTGTTTAATTGTGACTTTATCTATCATAAACAGATGCGTTCTGATACTATCAAATAATGTTTGCATAAAATTAAAAGATTCAAAGCTCAGTGGAGTTTTAAAATGTTAATAATATGAATGAAAACAGATATCACACAAAAGGAAATTTATTGTACTCATATATTTCAAGGATTCTTTTGTTACTATATATATAAATTCCAAGCGATGGTAACTTGAAAAGAAAAAGTTTTAAGGTATGGCTAACGAGTCCTTTTCTTATAGATACATACGGCTTTCTTATTCCTATACATTCAAATGCATCTCATACATTATTAAAGCGATTTCAAGCAAGTCATACTGTACAATCGAAACTGTACGGTGGGCTTACCTGATGCGATTACATTTCAGTTGAAATGGGAAAAAAGGAATGAATAACATCAGTTTTAGGACTACATAAGCAGTCATATCTTGGAAAACTAAAAATTCCGTGAGATTCAAGAATGTATAGGAGACGAAATTCTTATTGCACTTGAGGCTCTTATGTTTTATTTTATTTCTTAGGGAAAGAGAAATTATTCAGTTTTTTCTTGAGATAATACAAGAAAAATGTGGGCTGCAGCTATTAGGTACTTATTTCCTAAAATAACTGAGCTCGGATTATAAGCAACTGAAGAATTAAATATTTTAACTAACAATTCGATTTTAGTAGTCCATCAACACAGCTGTTTTGAAGCGAGTAATATGAAAAAGAATTCGTTGGCTTTCTTTAGCCCCTTGAGCGGTCAGTTTTTTTCTTTTTTTTTTACCCAAAATGTTCCAAAAAAGCCCATTTTTTATTTCCTATAACTAAGCATAATATTTAACTGAATGCGAAAATGGAAGAAGTGTATTTTAACTTTCAATTTTAAAAATTTCACACTATTTTTTATTTTATAGTTGTGTAACACAAAAATCACTAAATGTTTGCTTTTTATAAGTACACTCTGCATGCTACGAAGAATGTTTCATACATCTAAAAATAATTTCTCTTATACTTACAAAAATATTTCAAGTTCGTACCTCTTTTTCAAACGTTTGAAGATTTTGTGTCTGTGTGTGTCACTGTCGTAACAAGTTTTGAGTGGGGCCCCGTATCAAAACTCCTTCGGGGCCCTTTTTTAGAAAAGAAAGCCCTGTTAGTGTGGTTTAGTAGTTACACAAGTAGGCCCTGTGGCGTGGGGGCTCCGCATCATTGATACTGCGGATACGGTGGTAGCTACGCCCCTGGTGTGCGTGTGTGTGCATATTTTCAAATGCACACACAATGCATGGTGTAATACTACGCCTTACATTGTAATGAAGGCAGTGATAATATCAGCTTTTTTGAATTATATTTCCTCTTTCATTTCTTCTCAAGCAACAAATTGTAAATTTCCTTCCGAATTCCTTTTCTTTAAGGAATATTTTCAAAAATCTAAATTCCAGCCTTCAATGAAATATCCCTGCCTTCACCACAAAGAAAATCCTGGATGAAAAGTATTTCAGCACCATGGACAAACTGCATCTCTTAAAAACTCTAGCACTAATAATCTACTATAAGAATTAAAAATAAGAGCAAACCAAAGATAGAAGAAAGAAAATATCAGTGCCCTTTCAGCGTACGGGCAAACCATTAATGGCCAACTTTCTGCAGCCCTTACGGTGTACGGGCGCATCAGTTAAGGGGTTGATGAAGGCTGTTGGAGTATCATAGAGATAGTTTTTCGAAATAAAACTTTGAAATTGAATTATTGAGTACCTTACTTGCAGTTAACAGGCAGCGATGCATTTTACAGTATCATCCAGTTAAAAGCTGTCAGAAAACTTGTTCTGAGTCAAATAAATCACTTCTTTACTTAAAATAACTGAATTAAGTCTCGGTTTTGAAAAATATTTTTTTACTAGCTGCATGGCCCGACGTTGCACGGACTTTCTCTACTTTTATAAATTTTCCCTTTACTTCACCAAATCAGTACTTCTAATAAACTTTTTCAAAATGGCATCCCCCCTTCTATCTCCTCCTCTTACCATGGCGTTGTTCGGGCTTTTACCGAATGTATAACTTAAAATTCCCTGCTTCAAAATTTTTTCGCTTCTTTTCTTTGTCAGACAGTTTTATTTTCCCCCAGCGTTGCACGAACATTTTTAAATGCATAACATGTTGTCATGGAAATTCCCCTTCCCCTCTCTGTATCATTCGTTCCTGGTATATGTGTGTGATTGCTATATTAACGTCATTACAAAATTCGCGTGGTAATTGCCCACAATTAATTATTACAGTCCTTTTGGCTACTACTGAAGACCCGCTGTTAATATGAGTGATGCACGTTGAATCTGTCGAGAGCTGAAACTCCTAGCGTTAGTGTGGTATGGTATTTAGGAGAGATGGGTGCCAGCTCAAGTCTCATTCTCGTCACTTGACAATGGTTCAAAACGTCAAGGTGCGTTGCCAAAAGCTCTGGAGTAAATGAACAGTGGGACTTTAATATTCACTCACTCACTTTGCAACTTCTTAGGCCCCGGAAACGAAAATGTACCTTTTTAAAAATAGTTGTATGTTGAAAAAAGTACAAATTTTTATAATTACAAATTTCACAACTACACTGCTCAAAACAATTAGGGGAGCAAGCAAAAAAGTGAAGAAAACCGCGTGAGACAGCCACGTATTGGCATACAATGCATAGTACACGCGTATCAATGCGCAATACAGAAAAAAGGCGTAAAAAAATTTGGAATTAAGCTTTAATTCTTTGAAAATATGGAAAAAACAGGAAGATATGATTTAGGGCAACAATTTGGTTACATGTAAACGATAAAAAAAGGTACTGTTTAGACATGATGCATGAGTTTTAATAGGGCGTGTGGTCTCCTCGAACAGCTAAGACTGCTGCACACCTGTTTGCCATGGATGCGATGAGGTTATCGATCAGACCTTGGGGAATACTGTTCCACTCCTCAAGAAGTGCAATCTCCAAGTCTCGAACAGTAGCAGGCGGCCTTGGTCGCGCAGCAATGCGTCGTCCGAGTATGTCCCAAACATGCTTGATTGGATTCAGGTCAGGAGAGCACGCTGGTCATTCCATACGCTGTATTGTTTCAGCTTCAAGCATGTTCTCCACCAGACGAGCTCTATGCGGTCGGGCATTATCATCCTGGAAAACAAAGGGATCTCCAATGGCTCCAGCGTAAGGGATGACATGAGGTCGAAGTATCTCGTCTGCATAACTTCGGCCCGTCAAAGTGCCATTCCGAATGATATGCAGGTCCGTACGTCCACCTATGCTGATTCCACCCCATACCATCCAACCAGCTCTTCTGAATTGTGACCTTTCACGAACGAATGCGGGATTATTTCGAGTGCCCCTGTCCCTCCATACAATAACACGTCGGGTGTCACACTCTAGACTGAATCGGGACTCGTCTGTAAACAGCACTTGGCTCCAATCATGTTGCTCCCAATCTCGATGTTCAGCAACCCATCTTCTTCGGGCCGCACGGTGGCGTGGGGTCAACGGAATGCAGACCATTGGCCTACGTGCATAGAGCCCTCCCTCATGAAGCCGATTACGTACTGTTTGGCTGGACACCCTTCGTCCTGTTGCCAAGAGCAACTGTCTTTGCAGCTGCGTAGCATTCTCTGTTCTGTTTCGACGGGCTGTTAACTGTATATATCGGTCATCAGTTGATGTAGTGGTGCGTGGCCGACCTGCCCCTGGTCGACGTCTAACTTTTCTTGTTTCTTGGAATTGATTCCACAGCCTTGCAACAACACTTCTGGCGACTCCAATAGCGTCCGCGACACTACGTTGTGTTTGCCCGGATTCCAGTCTGCCTATAACGCGCCATGCCATGGATTCCGGTAAATCAAGTTGTTGAGACATTCTCAAGTAACCTTGTCTGAAAAAAAAATACTGCGTAATCGAATTTCACAGTTACGGCAATAAAACAGACGTTTCTGCAACATCCTGATTTCTGCCCTTATCTCCTTTTTCTGGTTTTTGACGTCATGAACTTTGATTTGCATATAAAGTTTTCTTCTTCCGTTTCCTGGTAGGCTTTACATTATGGATGATTCATTTAATGTTACTTATTGGTATACATCTTTGCTTACTTTTGTTAAAATCATGTGCTCCCCTAATTGTTTTGAGCAGTGTATATTAAATGTTGAATTAAAATTGTGAGCATTTTTTGAAATGTTCGATACACAAGAAAAGAGTTTCATGCAATTATTTTTATATGAAGAAGTTATAAAAAAATTGAATTTGATAAGTAGTTATTTAATATATAAAATTTGAGTACTTTTTAAAAATTCGTGAAAAAAAGTTTTCGGCATTTTATTTTTTAAATCACTAACTCTAAAAGATCAAAGTATGCGTTTTTTAAAAATCATTTTCATATAAACGCATCGATATTGTTTAATTTTAGAAAAATTCATAAAATATGTAAAGTATCGTTGTTTTGTAAAAAAAATAATAAAAAAAAAACAAAAAAAACATACTCTATCTCTCGTGGCGAAATAAATTATCTTTCCAATTAGAAAATTGCTGACGAAGTTATTAAATGCGCGAATAAAATTTTGAGTATTTTTTAAGAAATCTTAAAAATTAAGCGATGATGTTGTTTCGAACTCAGGTACAAACGGTAGTAATCAAGTGCTCTGCCCATCACGCCTCGAAATTCTCAGAAAACAATGAGTGAAAAGACTTTTAAAATAAAAGGAAGAGATATTCAATTTGGCCAAATCTGGTGATTTCCAATATTTATATATATATAGGCGCATCTTCTTTTCTAGTGTAACCTTTCATCAATTGTGACGGGCACAGGAAAAAAAAGTCATTTGGTGTCAAACAGATTTTCACCGCCAAGCCCTTGGCTATTGTAAAATTGTGCTATTTGTTAAGTTTTAATTTTTTAGGCTTCATTTTTAAGTTAATGCCTTCAAACTTCATATATCAATCGCAAATAACAGTAATTTTTAAACAAAAAATGTAACAAAAATAATGCTTAAATATTTCTCGTAAAAAGGGAAAAAACGAAAAACAATTTTTTTAAGAGAAACGTAATTTAAAAGTAATCTTTTCAATCTTCGTACAGATTACGTATAATATTGTTCTACACACGGAGAGAAAGTTTCGTGAGATTATTTTTATAAATAAAGAAGTTATTAAGTATTTAAGTGAAGTTTTGAGTATTATTTGAAAAATCGTAAAAATAAGTTTTTGACATTTTATTTTTTATTTTTTAAATGACTGATTCTAAAAGAGAAAAGCATGAACTTTTTAGTGTGGAATATCATTTCATTAACGTGAAAGAAAAGGCAAACGGAATGATTTAGAAGTCATTTTCATAAAAACGTATCGATTTTGACTCATTTTAGAAAAGATCGTAAAAAATCGAAAATATAATTATTTTGTAAAATAAATTATACCGTATCTCGTGGCGATGTAAATGATCTTTTCGATTATGTAATTATTTTTTGTCTGAGTCTCATAAAAAAAAATTAGATCGCGTTTTAAAAACATCAGGGATAAAAAAATTCACCTCCCGGTTTTTCATTTTGTTTGGCGGAAGAAACAACACGCAGGAGTGAATCAATGATTTTTAATTAATATCTTTTTAACCAATTGCAATATCGGAATATAAATCTTCAAAACGGATTCCTCGAATCATTCCCAATCTTTTGATACCTTTGGCGAGTTTCTGCGTTGTGCGGTTCGTGAGAAGATAAACGCATGTAGAAACATAGTCAGATACATACATTGTTTACCTACGAATTTTAATAGTGTGGATAAAACTATTAAAACGAACTAATATTTCTCACTCTCTCTCTCTCTCTCTCCTTATTATTCCTTTTAAGTTTTTTTTTCACATAATATTTTAATTATTCTGAATTGTGGCGCTGCATGAATTTGCATGTTTAATTGCTAGCTCTGCTTTATTAAGAAGAAAATTTATTCCAGCAAATAATATTTTTAAGGGGACTATGCTCGGAACCGTGATTTAGAAAAGTGCATAAATGGATAAGTTTGTAGATATTTAGTGTCAATTGAATAAGATTATACGTGTAAAATAGTTGTTAGAATATTATTATAAGAAAAAACTATTTAGATGTAATTTTTTGGCCAAAAAATGAAGAAAGAATGAGATATTTTCAAAATCTCCTTTGATGAAAAATGCTTCTATAATAATAATATTTTGCCTATATATAACTAAGACTTATCCAGAGAGCCTGAAGTAGGATTTTTGAAACATATAATTTAGAAGATGATTTATTCATATTTTAGTGTATCAGAAAGTGAGAGAGTAGAGAATGTTTGACAAAAAATACATGTTATTATTTTAGTTGATCTTAACTCTGAAAATAATAAGTATTTTTCAAAAATTCTGGTTCAGTCCCTTTATAGAAGTCTTAGCTATATGTGGGCAAAATATTGTTATCATAGAAGCCTTTTTCATAAAAGGAGAATGTTTTGAAAATATTTCATTCTTTTTTCATTTTTTGCCAAAAAATTGATTTAAATAATTTATTGTAACAATATGCTCAAAACAATTTCATATGCATATTATAATTCAACTGATACTTAACATTAAAAAAAATTATTCATTTATGGGCTTTTTTCAAAATCACGGTTTAGTCATCTTAATCTTAATTTTGCTAGTCATCTTAATCTTACAAGATTTTTTTTTATCAATTTAACATAAAGTGTAGAGATTTTGAATCTCGTTTAATATAGTTATAACATGATTCTAAATTTCATTATATTATAATTTTGATAAAATATATTATTACGTTGGAGACTCAGGCTTTATTTTTTTTGAGATTTTTTTCTTTCTGTACCATTAAGTGAAGTTACTTCTGTAATACATTAAAGCATGCATACATGTATTAATGCACCTGCCACTGATATACACCCAATATTTCATTTGAAGGCTCATCTTTCCCTTCATGTGCAACTGTAATAAATCCAGTTCTGGATCAAGAAAAAAAAACACACACACACACAATACTTCATCATAACATTCTGCAAGTGATAATAAAATGAATAATTAAAACCAATTTTAAATAACTCTACTCCAGTATAAGCGCAAGTTTCTCTCTTTGAAAATTTTCAGAGGGACTCTAATGAAATGGAATAACGGTGAGACAAGGAAACTTTATTCTTACAGCGCATTATTCAACTATTATATATTCCCGACTATCGCAATTTACACAGGCACTGGTCTCTTCATTTTGGAATCTAGCCAGCTGTGTTCTTCGTAATCACTCTGCCTATTAATTTGATAAATGAAGAAGCTCTATTCAAATATGCCATCCATATGCCATGAAAAGTCCTTCGGGTGTTTTAACTTCTTCCTCGAGATAGACTTTCTAAAGACTAGACCATGTCTATTAAAATTCGCCAATTCTGTAATTCTCGTTAAAGTTTGCTCTTTTGATGGTATTTTATCAGTCTTGGGAGAGCCTATTCTTTAAAGAATATATGATTTAAGTTCGATTCATCGTCTTAAACAATGCAAATATGAAGCTAGAGCTTAATAGTAAATGATTGCGATTCAAAATATTTTTAATTCATTCTTGAGAAAGATATTTGAAAATATATATTTGAAAGTCTATAGCAAATCTATTTTCTGCTTTATTACTTTTAATTAGCAATCCTTCATAGGATGTTTTTATTATATATATATAGGGTTTTATATGTATTGCAGACCAATTTAAAAAAAATTTTCCCTCTGATTATAAAAAGTCTAATAATATAAATTTTTAACACGCAAAAGTATATAGAGAGACTCCTTTTTAATAATCAACATATTGTCTTTCAAATGTTAGTTGAATTACTATTTATTAGTATTTTTAATCCTTTACGTGACCGGGGTGGCCTACCCAAATGACCTCGCGGGCCACTTCGGAAGAACTTTACAATCCCGCGGCTCACATATAAAAATATATATATTTTTATTAGATTTATGGATCCATTACAAATATTTGTTGGAGTGAAAATTTAAAACATACTGATATATTATTATTGTTTTCATTGTTTTTCTTGTATACAAACATAGATAGTATAATAATAATAATGCAATGATCAAATAATGTCTAATTTATTTAATTAGTGAGATATCTGTTTCTCAACTATTTCACTTAGTTTTTGCAAGTCGATGTCAATGCATGTGTATTTGCATATAGTAATTGATGTTGCAAATCTTCGTGCGTTAATTTTGAGCACGATTTATGTTTGATAGATTTTAATTTAGAAAAAAATGATTCGCGCGCGCGCGCACAGTAGCAGAAGCAATGTGATAAAATAATAACAGTTATGGAATTTATTTTTTACAAAAAAAACTTTTTAAACAAAAAAATATTGTACAGAATAGTCGAATTTTGTAAAGTTGTAAAGATTCTCGCGGGCCGCAAAATTATTCAAGGCGGGCCACATGCGGCCAACGGGCCGAGGGTCGGACACCCCTGCTTTACGGTGTCTGACTACGTTCAAAACTGAATTTGCAAAAGTGTATAAATGAAGAACTTGTTGATTTCAGCGTCATTTGAATTAGAATATAGATATAAAATTCTTTTAATATTATTTTTGCTAGAAAAATTATTTAAATGCATTTTTTGGCCAAAAATGAAGAAAAAACAACATTTTTTTAAAACATTTTATTTTTATAAGAAATACTTCTATAAGAATAATAATTTGCCTATGTATTACTATAAAACTTCTCTACAGAATCTGAATCAGGATTTTGGAAATATTCATATCATTTTCAGGGTTACTATCAATGGAAACGGTAGTTTGTTTTAATATAAATAAATTGAAATAATAAATGTTTTTTCTTAAAATTTCTCTACTCTGATACATTAAAATATGAATATAAATCCAATTCTCTAAATTATACACTTTAAAATTACTGGTTCAGGCTTTCTACAGAGGATTGTGTTATAGGCAAAATATCATTATAGAAGCATTTTCTATGAAAGGAGAATGTTATGAATATATGTCCTTTTTTCTTCATATTTTTCACAAAAAAATTACATTTAAATATTTTTATAGTAATAATATTCTTGAAACAATTCTATATGTGCATTCAAATTCAGGTGACCTAAATGTAAAAAAAAAATAATATTTATATATACGATTTTCAAAATCACAGTTTCGAAAGTAGTCAGATACGTTAAGATTATAAACTTTTTAAGAACATTTATTTTTTAAAGCGAAAAATACGAGATTACAACTATTTATATTAACTTCTTTTATATTCTAAATATATTAATATGTATTTAATGGTGCAACTTTCAAGATAACACAACGTTTTATATTGTTCTTGATTAGTTTTAACTTATGTACATTCAGTCGAAGTTATTCGGCACAAGCTAAGAATATGAATTTATTTATCATGCAACTTGATTTGAAATATTACAATTTATTTTAACTATTTTCCTTTTAAAAAATTTTTCCCTTCACTCTATATCCTATAATTAAAATATTTATGCTAATTTTTATGTTAAAGTTCATCTTACTCTTGACTATCTTTCAAATTTGAAACTCTAATTTACGATACGATTAATGATGGTGTAAACAGTAAGATTTGTGTGTTCAAATACTTCCAATTAATGTTATTGAGATAATCACACTTTTTGGTCTGAACTTAAGACAAATCAGTCATTAAACTATAATTCAGTTCATAAAAAAGGAAACAATACATTTTATTGTCGTTCATTGACTATAAGAAAATGTGTTTCTTAAAACTCTCTACATTAACTTACTTGAATTTGAAGTCTAGATTTAATGAAGACCTCGAAACTGAATCGATAGTATAAATAATTAACAAGCAAATTATCCTGTTTCTGCCCTAATCTAAACATTGTTAAATTTTTCATGAGATAATTCAAAAGTACATATTTTGAAATGAGAATATCGGTAATAAACAAATCTGAAACGAAGTTTTGCTAGTCTTCTCCTACCGTAAACGCTTTAAACAGAGTTTATGAAAGGTAAATAGCATAATAGCATTTTTGATTGCTTTCCACAAACGCTAATATGATTCTTGTGCTAAATAAATAATCAACAGGTAGAAATTCATTTGCTGTTTAAATCTGTGTAATGGATTAATAGTGTTGTATTTATTCTTGAGAGTGTGGTGTAGATAAAATTACTTTAATTAAGTAGAAAATTAAATGTAAACGGCGATGTTGAAATTCAAAATAGCGAACTTTTGAAAGATTTTTACGCACACAGTTACTGATTCTAATTTTTTATCGCTATAAAATCAGATGAAAATAATATTTTTAATTGAATTATTAACAGCCTTTTTTTGAGATTTATAGATTTTTAATATGAGACAATGATTTTCGGTTTCATATTAAAAAAACTTACTGAGTCAATAATTGATTAATTATAATACAATGTGCGTAATTTGTAAACCATCAATATTTTTTTTTATTTTATTGGCTTATGTTCTGAAACAAACACACACGCAAAACTAAATATGTTCTCTTTCGAAGTTATTTTGAAATAATTGCATATTTCAGAATTTGAAACCGATATAACTTTAGTATTTCATTGATTGTTAAACCTTATTGTAGTAGTCAGTGTTTTATTCATAGATATAGGTGTGTTTGCACGTACATTAGTGTGTGTGTTAATTATACATAATAAAATGTAAATTAACCATCTAACCAGAACATCCGTCTCATAGACGGGGATGATTTGCTTTGATGCCTGTAGATATTTGGGGGTGGGCTGTCTTGATTTCTTCAGTTGTATTCTACCCAGTGAGAGGATTACGTGGTGGTATTGGCGATTTTTTTCTCAACTCACGATATGTGTGATTTTCCTTATCTATCACCATCTATTAGTACTTATATTCCTATAGTTTTTCGTTTTTGATGTTATTATTTTTAATTATTTTTACATTAATACAAATAATTTCTAATCAGTTCTTATAAAAAAAGCACTAGTCACAATTCTTGTGATAAAAATTTATTAATGTTTTGTGCCTCATGAAAACTTAAATATTAAAAAGTCTACTCAATTTCATGAGCGATAAGGATATTTTAAAAGTCCTTGAGGTAATAAAATTCAAAAAAAATTGCGTACCCGTCTGTCAGATGAATGCTTCTAAGAGCGGCAAAAAAATTGATGTTCCGGCCAGGGGGTTAAACTGAGTTAACATTAACCTAACTACATGATATAAGAAATATAACACCATAACCATGCTTTAAATAGTAGTACATAATAAATTTCACAAAACTATCAATTTTATCTTTATCTTAGTAAATTAAATAAAAATTATGCTCTAAATAGCTAAATACTACAATATTACTGTTCTAGAATGGAAATTTGATCATTTTCAAATTAAAGACATCTTTTTAATCAGAAAAATTTCTTTATAATTTATGACATAATATGTAAAGTTTCTTCCAAACATTCAGTTGTAAGTTGATTATTGTATGTTTTAATAAGATATAAATAATTCGAATGAAAAACAATATTTAAGTATACATCCCTTTTCTTACTAAATATATATATACATATATATATATATATATATATATATATATATATATATATATATATATATATATATATATATATATATATATATATATATATATATATATATATATGTCATGATTTGTAAGACAGAATCAGATTAAAGTTAGAAAAGTGAAAAGACGACCTTTATTCTTTCATTTGTACATCTGTTCTGATACCGAGAGAGGAGGAAAAAGCACGCCATGGTGGGGGTTTCAAGTGGATAACACTTGAAAAACATATGGTAAGTATCGCTGCTTTGAAGAAGGTGCTTGCAAGTTAATGCTGACATATGTTGACTATTAAATCTAACGATCTGTAATTAGACATGTTTATTGGCTAGGCCATATGTTCGGAAGAAATAGATGGGTTATTAGTTTGATACTTGAATATGGGAACGGAGAAAGATGAGTTAAGTGCTAGATAGGGAATTTAATTTTTAATCTAATTTAATTATCCTTACATATATATATATATATATATATATATATATATATATATATATATATATATTTGTTACGTAGATCCTGGTTCGTGGATTTTATGCAAAAACAATCACAAAGAAAATACAGTTCTTTAAGAGCGATGTGAATTTATTAAGGAAAATCCAATCCTTTAAATACAGGATTCAGCAGCAGTATTCACAGGGTAAATATCCGAAGGTCTTCACACCTTCAACAGCAATCAAACACAATCACCAGTGTTTAAAAATACACGCAAGTAAAGATTATTCCCAAGCACAGCCGAGCTAGCCACTAGTCAAAACTATCCTCACTGCTCGCTGGCTTAATTAAGACCCCTGGCCGTACCGGCAAGCATCTTTTTGTAGGCGTGACAGATACTTCCAGAAATATAACGTCTCGTGTCATTGAACGTGAAACTAGTGTAGAAATCTACTACTTTCTAGAAAATTCCAGAGGGTTCCGAACTCGAATATGTTTTTTTATCTGATTTTTTGTGGCATTTTTAGCAATTTCATATATTTTAAGTTAGTAAACTATGATATTCACACACATAATTTAAAGAAACAATCAATTTAATATCTCTCACTATTCCCTGAGATGCAAATTAAGTCTTTCTTTGACAACTAGATAAAGTAAATATCCGTTAAATTGACTAATAGGAAATGAATTCAATATATAATTCAACTTCCAATCGATAATGAAAAATGTATTTCTAAACAAATCAAGTATTTATTCTTCAAGATACAATCTTATATTTAATAGATAACTAATGTGCTACACTTTTGGATAAAAATTAATTAAATAAATCTTAATTAGATATATTTTCTATTTAATTCTGGGGATTAAGTTCTCTCTCGTTCATTTTTTCTTAATTTATGTATTACTGTGTTCAGATAATTTAGAGCTCGAAGTAATTGGAAATAAGTTTCTAAGATCCTTGTGTTTTGAAGGTTAATAATATTTCCGCCTTTCCGGAATAGGAAAAAAATGATTTTGATAAGGTGCATAAAAGAAATTATTTTAATTACGTAATTTTATAAATGGAACTCGATTTGTGAGGCAAAAATGTTATTCAATTTTGAAATGCTTAATTTAATTTACGAAGATTTTTCAGTCAAAAAATTTTTAAGAGCCGTTCAATTACGATTAATTATTTTTAAAAAAATATTTTGTATTCAAAGATTCTATAAGTTGTCAGCTTTTCAGCATTTGTCTCTTTGTTAATATCATGATAGATTGAACAGGTGGATATATATATATATATATATATATATATATATATATATAGTCAGATAATACATAGAAAAGAGTAGAAAATAAACCAATTTTTATATTCTTTAACATGCATTTTACTGTATTCACACACAAAGACAGATATATAATCCATTTTTATATACAAACAAAATAATAAGCGAAATTTAGGGTAATCAGTAACTTTAAAGCTATTCCAATCTTTTCAATTTTAACATTTTATTGCTTTAAAAATATATTTACTTTCTGGCTTTTAAAATTCTACCATGAATTTTTGAAGAATTGAACTTCACTTAAAAGTTTAACGGTCACCATCAATTGAAATATATTTCTTATATTTATTTCTACATTTTGAACTTTTCATAAGTAGAAAAAAAAATTTAATTAATTTTACCTGAATGTTTTTGTGTTTCATGATTCAATGGTGATGATTTAATATTAGGAATTTTGCTTAAGATTTGTGAGTGACTCTCAAATGTCTACTTGCCTAATGAATATCGAGTATATCTATTGAAATATTTGTGTGTGTAATATAAAATCAGTGTATTGTAAATAAAGATGATTGTTGGTACCACTTTCAACTTTCTTAATTAACGCTATTTTAAAATTATTAGAGAGAGAATGTTTAAAAAATTCAATATATAATCTCAATAGAAATGTGGTATTTAATATTTGTGGATGAAATACACGAAGAGAAATGAAAATAATTCCTTTAATAAAGCTTATAACCACGAAAAAGTATTTGAACTTGTACGATTAATTTATTTGAATACATTAAATACATAAGAAGAATTTGTTTCAAAGATGATTGACTTCGTTCGAACTTGGATTTTGAAAATGCGCATAAATGAATACATTTTATATTTAGTGTCAGTTGAATTAGAATATACATATACACTTTTTAAGAATATTATTGCCAGAAAAAACTCTTAAATGTAATTTTTTAGAAAAAAATTAAGAAATATAATGACATTTTCCTTTTATGAAAATGTTTTCTATAATAATATTATTTAGCCTATATATAGTTAGGACTTCTATACACAGCCCGAACTAGGTGTTTTGAAAATTTCACATTGTTTTCAGAGTTGCGGTCATTTAAAATATTATAAACGGTGTTTTCTGTTAAAATTTCTCTACTCTGACGCGTATTAAAATATGAATAAATCCATTTCTAAATTAAATATCTAAGAAACTGAAGTTTAGGTTCTGTACAGAAAGAAATTTTAGTTATATATAAACAAAATAGTATCAGTATATCAAAAATTTTCATAAAAGGAGAATGTTTTGAAAATATATAACTCTTTCTTCATTTTTTGCCAAACAGTTTCATTAAAAGAATTTTTCCTTGCAATTATATACTTAAGGTATCCGACTACGTTCGGAACCGTGGTTTTATAAAAGCGTATAAATGTATAATTTTCATGATATTTAGTGTCACTCAGATTAGAATACATGCATAAAATTGTTTTAAGGAGATTTTGACAAAAAAAATTATTTAAATATAATATTTTGGCAAAAAATTAACTTAAAAAAATATTTTTTCCAAATGTTCTCCTTTTGTGAAAAATACTTCTGTTATAATAATACTTTGCCTGTATATAGCTCAGACCTCTCTACAGAGGCTCAACTAGAATTTTTGAAAATTTCACATTATTTTCAGAGTTACCACCAATTGAAATAATTATTCGTGTTTTTTTCTTAAAATTGCTCCACTCTGCTGTCGTAAAATATGAATATACCCACTTCTAAGTTATATATTTCAAAAATTCTACATGAGCCTCTGAACGGAGATCTGAGTTATATACAGGCAAAATATTATTCTAACAAAAGTATTTTTCACAAAAGGAGAACATTTGGAAAAAAGATTTTTCTAAGTTAATTTTTTGCCAAAATATTGTATTTAAATAAATTTTTTTGTCACAATGTCCTTAAAACAATTTTATGCATAAATTCTAATCTAAGTGACACTAAATATCATGAAAATTATCCATTTATGCGCTTTTGAATATCACGGTTCCGAACGTAGTCGAATACCTTAAACGATTTCATATATATATTTCGATTCCCAATATGGTGCCGAGCTAAAAAGTGATACCAGCTCCTGGGGGATTGAACTAGATCTGCAAATATTAAAAATACCAATGCGCAAAAATGTCGTAATTGGAGATGTTTGGATATGAATATTTTGAAATAAGAGAAGATATTTCAGCTCCCATATCTTCGATATTTTAAAAAAGAAATGGAATTTAAAATTGAATTTGTCGTGAGATTCATTTCACCATTCACCAAGTCAATTTTTCAAGACTTATCCAAAGTTCCCTTCTAGTATCATATGATTTTATACAAGTGTTTACCTTGAAAACCTTTCTTAAGAAAATTATTCTTCCTCTATCAAACAGAGTGCAAGGTCTTGGGGTTACGGATTTAGTTCAAATTTTTTAGAATGGTAGATGTAGTTCACCTGTTGATGAAGATATATGCTTATAGGAGCCACTATATTCAATAATCTTTTTAGATATTTACAATTGAAGATGCAATTCACTCGTTAAATTCTGTTCTGTAGCAAACGATTACACGAAATGGGTTTAGCGTAGCAGCAATGGATCGGTGTTCCTCGTCGTTAGGAGCCGGGTTCGAGTCCGTGGAGGGTGAATAACTTTTTAAAAAAATTTTTTTGCCTGTTTTTACATATAAAGATACATAATGAAGTTTAAATAAATTTGAAATGAAATGTCTTTAATGACTAAAAACCTCATAAGAGTTTTATTTGTCATTATCATTCGTATAAGTACAGAATAATATTTATCACAAAACAATAAGAACAAAAGGGCGAAAGGCCCTTTAACTGCTAGTTAACCGTGCCTGGAAACAATAAATGAAACATTTATCAGATTAACAGAATTAGAATGAAAATGTGACTAGCTTCTTACCCCTCATTGTCCGTACATTGGTGAAACTTGTCATAAAAGTAAACGAAACATAATTTCGAAAAGCATCTCGCGCATCGAATAAGTGCATTATTGTTGCATAGGCATCTGCTGCTTCGTATTTCAAGTGAATTTCATCTTCAGTTGCAAATATCTTAAAATTTATTGATCAGTGGCTCCTATAACCACATATCTTCCTCAACAAGGGAACTAAATCAAACATCCTACAAAATTCGAACCAAATCCGTAACTCGAAGACCTTACACTCTCCTTGTTAGTTTAACTAACGCTTATTTTTTAATAATATAGACAGTCAACTATTCCCAGCAACGAGTAGAATAAGTTTATTTGAATATGCAAATAATAAAATGTTATATAACTAGTTTTTCTTTTATTATCGACATGTCAATAGTTACCTTATAATGTGTGTGTATATATAGACGGGTTATTTGAATCGAAACAGATTAAAGAGAAATGCATATCCTGAAACGTTCGTTATAAATTTGTTTGATTTCGTGATAACTTGAAATCAACCTTCTCTTTATTTTTTATTCAAATTTTTAAAAAAATTAAATAGCAACAAAGATACTGGCATTACAAGTGTTAAAAATTATCATATTATTAATAATACACAAAACTTGTATCATCATACTTAAAGTAACAAGCTTTTAACTTATTTACTGTCCCATGACAATTTCTAGAATTGTTCAAAAGTATGCAAAAGAATAGTAATTTGACTTATCAACAGCCGATGCTAAAAATGAAAAATAAAACTTACTTTTAGTGGAATCGCATGAAAACTGCTTTATTTTTAGTGATGCAAGTTAGGTATTTGGTTCTGTAGATCACGCAATACCCAAATGCCATATCACGCAACTTGAACTTCTAAAGAAAATCTTTTAACATACATATTTTCATCGATATTCGTAATGGTACACAATGTTTCCCATATGCAAATATTGCGAACGTTTATCGTTCCAGACTTTCTGGAGAAATAACCTATTCAGTTCTGGTTCATAAAGTCTTTTTAGTGTTGAGTAACTAATGAAACCAAGCCAAATAACTTAACTAATACTAACATAGTACTTTTGCAGCACTTCAGTGAAATAACTTTATTGGCTATATTACTTTTATAAAATTCTATAAACTTAGAAAAAAATGACATTTTGTTTTACTTTTTTTGATACAAAAAAGCTTTTACAAATTGGTACTTGTTTTTAAAAATATTAACTTTGTAAGTTAATTATGTCAATTTGGAATCTCTCTCATGATTGTTTCTCTAAATAAATTCCAATAACGGACGAGTTGAATGGAATTTTATCCTACTTTCAATATTCCTTTATTTAAGGGATGATGCTTTCTTGCTCTTCAAATTCAGCTTGAAATTTAAAGTGATATATTAAAATTATCTTGAAATATATATATTAATCATTTTTTACCCTTATACCTTAAAATGATGCATGATAAATGCTTTCATTATCAGTAATTTTCCTTTTCAACGTTTAAGCTGTAACAATTTATGAGTATGCTACTCTTTTAAAACTTGTGTGTGAGTTAAATTATTTAATTCTTATCTTCTTAACAGCAAATTTATTGATCATCATATTATGAAATACTTGAATATTATTAAACTTTAAATCAAAAACTTAAATTTAACTTTTTTACTTATTTTTAATCAGTTTAGCGGTGTAAATGATGTTTTACAGAATGTGAAAAACGTAGAACTTGTGAGATTATACATTTTATTTCAATCTTTCACAGAACTTATTTTCTAGCTTTCTGTAAATTTCGAAAATTTTTACGAAGAATTCCATTGTCTCTTTAAAGATATATATGATATTTTCGTATTAGTAGAACATTAAATTACATTTAGTTTTTGAATGAAATCTTTGCCTGAAAATCCGATCTTTTCGAAATCAAACCCCATGTGTTTTAAAATATATATTAGTAATTTTTCAAATATTCATCAAGTATTGAGCCTCCCACATCAGGAAAATGCGTCGTCAACCTTTTAGTACGCTTCAAGACACAATGACTGGGATTTTTTATTAGTATCAAAATAAATAAGTTAATCCGGATATATATTTGCTTCTTCCGATCATTAATTAAATTGTGAAATCCAAAAATATTGATCTCTTTCTTATACGTTCTAAAATAAAAAAAATTAGATTGGTAAAAAAATAGAATGTGTAAATATTTAACACCAATCGAGAAAGGAAAATCAAGAAAAATTGAGAAATCTAAGAAATAAGTTTAATATTTAATACTCCAAATATATATAGGAGAAAAACGACTCACTCATCACGAGACCTCCACAACTTTGAGACCACTACAAAACTTTAAATTTAAAAGACTTTTTTCTTTTGTTAAGTAGAGATCCGCTTAAACGGGTTTTGCAAAAAACGTCTCACAGGGAAGGTTGTGGGGGGATTTTCAGACAAAAATTCCCGTTTCTGACCTATTACACTCCCAGACTTGAAAAATTTTGAAAATATATATCTTTTATTAAATAGAGATCCGCTAAGAAATTTTGTGGAAATCGACTTCCCAAGGAAGTTACAAAGACATTATTAAAAAAAAAACCCCGTTTTTGAGATACTAGATCTATATATTTGAAGTTTATTTGTTTCTTTTATTGAGTGGAGATTTGGTAAGAACAGATTTTGCTGTAATTTACTCCCAAGAGGGGCAGAGGGTTACAAATACGTTAAAGAATCCGACTACGTTGGGAACCGGGATTTTCAAAAGCGCATAAATGGATAATTTTCATGATATTTAGTGTCACTTAGATTAGAATATATGCATAAAATTTTTTAAGGACATTTTGACAAAAAATTTTTATTTAAATACAATATTTTGGCAAAAAATTAACTTAGAATAATCTTTTTTCCAAATGTTTTCCTTTTGTGAAAAAGGCTTTTATTAGAATAATATTTTGCCTGTATATAGCTCAGACCTCTGTTTAGAGGCTCAAGTAGAATCTTTGAAATATATAACTTAGAAGTGGGTTTATTCATATTTTACGACAACAGAGGAGAGCAATTTTAAGAAAAAAACACGAATAATTGCTTCAATTGGTGGTAACTCTGAAAACAATATGAATTTTTCAAAAATTCTAGTTGAGCCTCTGTAGAGCAGTCTGAGCTATATACAGGCAAAATAGGATTATAATCGAACCATTTTTCACAAAAGGAGAACATTTGGAAAAAAGATTATTCTAATTTTTTGCCAAAATATTATATTTAAATAAATTTTTTTTGTCAAAATGTCTTTAAAATAGTTTTATGCATGTATTCTAATCTGAGTGACACTAAATATCATGAAAATTATCCATTTATGCACTTTTTTAAAATCACGGTTCGAAACGTAGTCGGATACCTTAAAAATAATTTTAAAAAACTTCCAGTTTTTGAACTATTAAATCTCTACAAACTTACAATTTTTCAAGCATATTTCTTTTGTTGAGTAGAGATCTGTTAAAAATGGTATTTGAAAAAAACTGGTTATGAATTGGGAGGGTAGGGGCGTAAAGGATAAGTACACTTTGTTTTAGAAATTCAAGTCTTGTCCTTTTTAAATCAAGAGGCGAGGACTTTAAGAATATTTTTCAACACAATCGAAAGCTCAAATCTAGGACTTAGATAGCAAAAACCTTAAAAGGAGACATGCTTTACAATAGCATAAAATACCCAGAGAATCGGGTGGATAACGGCTAGTAAGAAATAAGCCTTTTAGCTAGAGTATCAATAATGTTATTAATTTTAATACATATGAAAACAACATGTCTGTGTTAAAGAAAAAGTCATTTACAAAGGACAAAACAAGAGACAAAAAAGATTAAAATAATAAGAAATGGAGATTTTTTTATTCCACCTTCTTACATCAAATGAGCACCTTTACATAAGTAAGAAGTTCTTTATATTCTCACAGTATCCTGATTGATTTATTGTGATCGGTTATTATCAGATAACAAAGGCTAGCAATACTGACCTTAATTGCTGGTAAGAGGTCAATAAATTACGAGATAATTTCGTACTCCTGGTTCAAGAAAGATATTATGAACAAAGTTATTTGAAAATATGATGATGATGCAAGTGGCAGTTTAATCTCTCTTAAAAATTGCATTTGAGTTAAAAATTTCTTTTTTGATTAATTAACAATCGATTTTACATTGAAAGTAATTTTAATTACAATCAACTTCAGTTCGAGGAAGAGAAAATATTTGCTTCAACAAATGGATAAACCCTAATGAGAGTTAAGTAATGATTACTTTTCCATTAAATGCATATCATTTGAGAAATTAACGCATTTATCAATTAATAAGATACAAATGAAAGAGATTGTTTCGATTCTCTAAATGTGAATTTTATGGAAATGTACGTGGCATCAAATTTGCTTAAAAGGTTATAAAATCAATAATATCAGGAAATTTCTTTCAAAATTAGCTGCGTTTTTAAAATTTAATTGATTCTTTGGGCTCGTTGTGAGAGTTTCAGTTATAAAATTCAAGTTATTTTATTTTTTTTAAAGTTTTTATTTTAGAAAAATTATAAATAATAAGAAACTAAAATATTATATTTTAAAATTTCAAAGATATTTTGCTATAGTATAGCAGTCTCATAATATAATAAAGAATAAGTAAAATAAATAAATCATAATAATAAAGAAGAAACAATTTGTTACTTTAGACTTTCTACAAAATAAAGTGATATATTAATAATTCATTTATATGACTTGACATTATAGGATAAAATTAATTTTTTACAATGAGGTAAAATTAATTTTTAAGTTCTAAAAACTAATTAAGATATTTGTTTGAGGAACGTAAAAATGGAAAATGATAGTTTAATTTTTTTTATAATATTTATACAAAAAATTTTTGTTGATATTTTTAATAGTTTTAAATCATCAAAATCTATTTTATATATAAGTAGATATATCTTTTAGTAAGGTATAATTGGCTCTTGAAATAATTTTATTTGTTTCACAAAAATGTCTCATTTCTTATCTTAAATTTATTGTGTGTGTGTGTGTGCTCTAAAATTGCAATATAGTTCTTTAAATCTGAATTTAAAAGAGTAAATTAGATTTTGTTACTAATTTCGAAAAATTCTATTATGCTCACACAATTAAAGAGAAAGCAATGCACTAAGGAGTTATTCGAATGGGACGAAAATCGGTAAATGTGATGTACATGTATAGAAATTGAAATGTTAACAATATCGTAAAGTTTATTAAATGTCTTGTTCAGGAAACACAGATATAAGTGCAAGAAAAATCAACAATATGGTGGCCTACCTGTGGCTTTGATGCAAGCTCTTAGCTGGACATCGCCTTTAAAAGTTGATGAACGTACTCCTGTGGAATTGTTTGCCACACATGTTCTAACTAGCGAGTTTGATCGTCATGACTCAATGACGGTCAAAGATGCCGCCTAATCAGAGCCCAAATGTACTTACTCCATTGAGGAGATATTCGGTGATCGTGCTAGACAGGGAAGTTTTAGAGAAACGCGAAGACAATCAGTGTAAAGGCGTGTTGTGTACTCCCGGGCATTTTGCTGTTGAATTATAAGCCCATGGGTACATAAAAGAAAGAGCAACACTACGGCGAGAAGAATTTCCTCCACGTAATGCCTTGTTGTAAGAGAGTCAACGGATTATAACCAAGGGGTTCCTGCCAACGAGTGAAATTAATTAAAATGGGGAACTTTCCACTGAAATTGATTGTACTCCAGTCTGTCAGATTCCAGGTCGAAAGCTCTAAGCACCAACTGTTAATACGCCTAATAGTGTGCAACGTCAAGAGATAGTCGACTCAATGACTTCCATGACATCGACTCCCGTTCAGTGAATCGCCTATCGATGATCATTACAGTCATTGGCGTCCAGGTTGTATGTTGGATTGTTAATAAGGACTCGTCAAGGAACCTTTACCTTTCGCCCTTAACTGCCAATTTTGTCGAATGGTAGCAGTGGACGGACTCTATATATATAATGCCGAGTGATCCTACTATTGTATAACCCTCTTTCCTTTAGACCAATTACGTGTTAGTTTCAAAGGTTGACATCTGCTCATAGTGTTTGCTAATTTGTCTGAGAATCATTGACGAAGTCAACATGAGTCGCAGGAACCACATTCGTATGGAAGTTATTCATTTACTTTGGAATGACTTTTGTTTTATACACCATTAAGGTACTCCATTAATATATGCTGAAGCTTCAACTATTCATTAATTGACTGCCAAAATATAACTTACATATTCTATCGTAAGGTATGTGAATTCGAAATTTCGTCCCATTCTGATAACTCATTCTCGGTAAGTCGTTTTTATGTTATAGAGTTTATATAATAAGAGAAATAAAATGCGAGTTGTACAGCTACCGTTGAACGTATCTAACTCTAAATCCAGAATCTACATATTCTTTCAGCGATTATATAACTGAATTTAAATACTCGTGGAATCAATGCAATTCTACTATGTAATCTCTTCATCTAGACTCGTTAAGAAAAGAGCTTTACAAAGAAGGAACTAGAAGGTGTAGTGAACTTTAATTCAAAAATATTCAAAAAATAAATTTTATATCACTCGAAAAAATATGTTTGACATATTTTTGATTTATATACATCTATACATGTAAAATAACGTTATGATAATATAAAGGCAAATTTTTCATATTGAGATGAAATATTACATAAGGATAGTTTCCATCTTTCATTTTTTGCGTAAAAATCATAAAAATTTCAAATTGAATTTCATTTCGTTGACAATTTGTCCTCAGATTAGTCTATTAAACTCAAATCCAATTTTGATTAAAGTATGCAGTATTTTATTATCGTATTTAGAACGTAAAAAGTTCAATTACCAGTATTTGTCTTAAAAGTTATGAAGAGCCTCTTGGGGATCCAGTTTAAAATCTGAGCTAGAGATCTACATAAAAATATTAACCAAGAACTGTTACTAGACAAGAAAAAATCTGAGACACAAACTTCTACAGTTTCATTATTACAAGAAATGAATTTTTGCAATAAAATCACAACAAATGATATTTCTACGAAATTAGACAAAGACTTTATGAAATCGATCATGAGTAATTGAAAAAAAAGGAAATAAGTCTTAGGTGAATTCTTGTATGAATGTATTCATAGTGCGTAGATATTTCTACTCCGGTTATGCAGGTTCTTGAAAATGTTAAACTTCTACCGGAACTTCTGAGAATAACGGTTCATATTTAAATAGGTCAAAATGACGTGAGCAGAATTTTCTAAGACGTTTCGAGTCCTCTGGCAATTCAACACTTCACTTCTTTCTCGATTCAAGTAAGGGAAAATTTCGATATTGAGATTGGGGGGAGAATTCTCTAATAACACTGGGCCATGTTTCGTCTAGTAACTTATTCTAAAATTTCAAGCAGCCCTCCAGTTTATTCAAAGCTGAAAATGAAATGAAATTTTCTAAGATAGATCTTAAAAAGACTACATATGAAATTCGGTCCATTAGATACACATACAATATCCCCAAGAGTAGTCTTTTTAAATGTATGAAATATTCATTGTAGTTTTACACTTGCCTGCTATCTATATATATCAATAATCTAATTGTATTTTACACAGTTTAAATTTAGAACTTTCCACAGCTTGTTTTGAACAATCAAATTGAAATAAATTTAAAAGAATGACAGTTCACATTAGAATCAATTATCATCCAATTAACTAGGGCTGTTAGTATAAAAATATACAAAGATAAATGTTTCTCACAACCGTTTCGAGTAGATTTATTGTCTATATACAATATCATATGGAAGTTTGACGAATGAAAAATGTTTTTGTTTAAAGTGTTTCCTCATCCGATCACTGTACAAAATACTATGTGTGATGTATCATATCACATATAATTTTAATGTGAAATTAATAAAAAATAAACAGATTTTACATATAATTTTAAAAAATAAGAAAATTTTGATGTCATTCGATTGCGTTTAAATTCTGATCATTGCAAAGGGCTCAATTCATGACGATCCCATGATAAAATTAAACTCGTGTTCTCCATTGAGTTCAAAACAGACATGACTTATTGTACTTGTTGTTCTATTTGTAAAACTTGGATAAAATGTCAAGTTTCATAATTGGATAATTATGTTCAAATGTTATAAAAAAATACTTGAAAAGATTTTAAAATGAAGAAAAAATCTTTCTTTATGCATATACTTTTAAATAAAATGCATTTTGTCTACCTTGTGCATTATTGCCGTGAACAAATTTGTACTTTTTAAGAGGAAGTTTCTGAAAAGATCGAAAATTGCCAGCAACGAAGCTCATGAAGTGATTAGCTGGAAACATATGATTGCTTTTATCGTGTGACTATAATGTCACATGAGTTTTTGAACTGATTAGCTAAATATAAGTGATTATCATTATCATGTAACTAAGACGTCTCATGAAATAAGCCTATTTCCAAATATCTTATTCCTTTCATGTAAATCATCCTTCCTTCATAATGTTGTAATTTTAATGACTGGCAGTGCGTATCATAATGATTTACTCGCAATTTAAAGATTTTGGGTGAAAAAAACTGATGATTGGCTCTGTTTTACCATATTTATAGATGGCGAAACGCAGCCGAACATCATTTTTAATCACTTACAAACTGAAGCTAATTGCTAAGTTTCTGAGTAGACTTGATACTCCAATAAGATGTCATCAAAAGGAGAAAAAAATTTCTGAATTTTCTGATGTATTTTTCATATCTTGGTACTTTTTTGGACTTAGTGTATGAGTATCATCCAATCTCCATGCCTCCAGTAAGGATTGTCCTAGAAGAGAGATTATCTCGACAATATATTTAAAAAAGGAACACATTCTAAATTAAAATTTCTGAATCCAATCAACGGATTGCTTTAAAACATTAAATATAATACAGTTTTAGAAATTTATCTACTGTATCAAATGCGTTGTTCAATTTGTACCATAAATTTCAAGATTAATATTTTTAATCACCTAAGCTTTCGTCGTGATTATTATCCCATGTTAAAATTGTTTTATTTAACGGAGTTATAATTTCCTCTTAATTTTCTGTTCTACATATAGCACAAATACCTTACAAGATTGTTGTATGATTATTATATATATATACGAAATATAGCTCACAACACACACACACAATAAAAATTAAAGGCCTATATCCACATCGTTTATACACCATTGGGGCTTGCTGAGAAAAACATCAATATTTTGAGATTGAAAAAAAATTCTGAATATTTTATATTTATTTATGTTTATACTTTACAAATTAGAATATTTTTAAGCGTTTGAAATCTGAATTAAATAAGTGAAAAGCTTATGAGTCTTAAATTATGTAAATAAATATTTAAAGCAGAAAATTAGAGTTGAATAATTGCAATTCACACACACACAACAAGGGCTTCTTAAAAAATTTAATTTGAATAAATTAACTTAAATCCATCAAAGTAAATATTTTTGCATGTTATAATCAATATGATGCATGTAAAACATTGTAAAACTTGGCTTTAAGAAATATTTCTGAAATTAGCAAATTATGAATTCAAATACTATGTTGTTCTTTTTTTTCGAGTGGGGGTAGTTCATATTTTGATGGTATGTTTCAGAAATATATTCCTTTTTTTATCTCAACCTTCATTCTGGTAACAATATAAAATATTCATTGTGTATGAGAATTATAAGTGTTTTTTAAACTTTTGTATTTCAGTTTGTACTTAATTGTAAGGCAATTATTTTTTTAAAAAAACAATGTATCTTAAGCTTTCATGAATCAATAATGAGACAACTGAGATTCAGAAAAATTATTTTATTACTTGTTTTGAAAAACACTTATCAATTTCGTTTTACTTTGAAACGTACTATTTACTTCGCAATAGATTAGATTCTTTATTTTGTCCTAAACATTGGAATTTTTTTAAGTATACTCTAAAACTTTTTTAGTGTACTTTTAAGAACAAATATTACTTTAACTGTACTTCTACGTTAGACAAGGATTTTGAAACTATGTGATTTATAATATGTATATTAATAAGTTGAATTGCGTGAAAAAGGGAATATTGCAACCATACCATAACTAAAAAACTTTTAAACAAACCAAGTAAAGGAATATTGAGAAAGTACATATCTATTGCCAAAATCTAATGAAATATAAATATAATTTTGAAACCTTCCTTAAAAGCATCAAAGTCATATCGTCTACTGAACAGTAATATATATTCAGAAACTTACAAACAGTAACGATTGCATAAGTAGTTAATTTTAAATAAGTCCAAATGGCATCCTAACATTCAGATGTTTCAAAATATAAGTTTTGGTTAAATCTGATTGAGTATCATAAAAAGTTATACCCCTTTTACGATTAAATTACTCTTCAATAGATTAAGAGAGTCTCTAGCGTCTCTATGCATTCTACTACATTTTCTGAAAGGGATCATGGTATTAGAGTCCCTGAGCAGACAGCTCAAAGTTAGTCATTAAGAATTCCAGACTCATAAAGTGAAGTGACGCCTCGTGAGTGATAGATTTTAGGAATTATTGCTAATTTGCACCAAATGCAGACATCCCTTTGAGGAAAAGGTATTATTAACAAGAGTTATGCTTTAATTATAGGATGTACTTATCTCCTACATAATGTTGCGGCTTCAGAAATTCGCATGTTATACCACAAGTGTCAATCATGGATGCTTTGACGGTATGGCTAAAAATGATTTAATTGAAATTACATAGAGAAAACTAAAATGTTTTCATTTGTGTGTTTCAAATTTTTATGTACGTACAATGAAATATTCAATGGCACAATCTGATTTTAGCTATGTTGGAACTAATTACTTAATGAAAAATTAGCTACATAATCCAATTATACACATTTAAAAATGTATTACAATACTAATTAAGATTTATGTAGTCTTCCTTATAAGTAAACTTTGAATTTGATTGGTTTAATTATTAATTTAGATGTACCGTATAATACGGCGTATAACGCACACTTTTAACTCCAAAAATTAGATCAAAATTTACTGGTGCGTATTATACGCCGGATAAAAAAATGATAGCATTAAAGAATAGATGAGAATTAAGAAAATGTGTGTGTGTGTGTGTGCATTTTAACATGTATTTCTAAATACAGTTTTTTTTAAAAAAAATGACAAACCATGAACTTTTATTGTTTAATAACATGAAAAAATCATTATATTCGACTTCCGTTATATCTTCGTGAGCATCATCGAGTTCTATTTAATTTTTCCCCATCACTGCGACTCTGATTCATAAATAATCATTTTCCACTCTATCTGAATTGTTGGATATACTATATTTTAAAATGATTCTTTAATTATGTCAGGTTTAATTTCATTCCATACTTTAATTATCTACTCACAAACTATTTCTAGACTTCAAAATATAAGAGCATTGCACATGTACATTTCAGATTTCTTCGAAAAAAAGGGGCACATTATACAACGAATATGCTTAAAACTTAAAAAACGCAGATTGAAAGTATAGGTGACGGCTACGCACCGAGATATATGGTAGGTAATTAAGTTAGATTGGATTTTCTTACTAATACAAGAATGAGTGAACATCTGAATCCTATCTATACATATACAAAAGAATTCTGCTACATTATAACTTTTAATCCCTGTCATTATTATTTTGTTACTTATTTCTTGTACTTTTGAGACATTTTTATTGGACACAAATAATGATTCTTTTGAATATCTATCTACAATGAATCAAAAATAATTCTTAGACTGGATTTCACAATTGAGATACTTTGTATATTTGGTCGAATTGCTTGGAAAGCCCTAAATGACAGCTCTCTCTCTCTCTCTAAAATTAGTATTTCTAATAAAAAATACAAATCTTTAGTGTTGATTACTCAGGCATACATAGACGTATGGCTTGCGAATTTAGAAGAAATTGCATCGCAAGTGTAAGTGACTTTTTAGATCTTACGATGTTTTTTCCCTACATTTGGGGAAATTCAAAAACCAACAATTAAAATGAATGACCTCCACTATTTGGATAGTGAAACGAGGTGGCAAATTGTCGGGAGACTCGAGAGCAGGCATTCTCAATTGCTGATTTCTAAAGGCTAAGCTAACGAATAGCGTTATTTGTAACTTATGCAAACATTTTAAGGACACTAGATCAGCGTTTCTCAAACTGTGGGGCGTGCCCCCTTTGAGGGGCGTGATAACTCTATGGGGGGCGAGCATATTGAAAAGTCGAAAACAAAAGGTTATAAAAAATTATTAATTTACTGAAAGTAAACAAACAAAATACTTTCTGAAATAATAAAACATAAAATACACATTTACCCAGATATAATGCACTTATAAATGTACCAATACTGTACAATGTATATTTTATCATTAATTTTACAAGACTAAGTTAAGAACAAGTTTGATAACTATCAGTGATCCCATTGGCTTATATTAACACTTATCTTAATAATTAGTACGGTTTATAAATAATTCCTTAACTGCCGATTTAAAGTTACGTGATTTGCTTCCCCATGCCACCATTTTCCACGCAGGTGCACGTATATGATGTATGAGAGGGGAGGGGAGGAAAGGAATACATAAGCAAATCCTTCGAAAACACTGTTAAGGTGCTTTTGTTGCATTCCAAAGCCTTCGGAATAATTTTATGGATAGCACTGCACAGAAAAGATCGTACTTCGGAAAGACGTATATACATGTTCAGAAAATTCATGCTTTGGCTAAACGAGACGTTTATATACGTCGGTGGCCCATAAGAGGTTAAAGTCGTTGTGTAGTCTTAGTATCAAAGTATAGTATTACTGAATTCAAAACATTGTTATTGTATAAAGGGGGGGGTGCGAGGAAAATTATGATTGAATAGTGGGTCGCGTGTATTGAAAGTTTGAGAAGCACGGCACTAGACGCGTAAAGAAAAGACATGGAAAAGGTGATCCAAGAACTCCGACAATCAAAGAAGGTTGATATTGATTCATTATAACAGCCTCGCGTACTTCATGTGGTCACAGAAACCCTATTTTCAAGGGTTATATTTTGACAAGACTACATAAGAGAGCTTTATTTGTAGGAAAACTCCATATTTGCGTCCCACTCACTTTTGCTCAAATAAAAGCCCATTTAGAATGTAGAAAATAATGAATTTAAGGGAAAGGGATGATTGAGAGACATTATATTCATTGATGAGTCTGCATTCAGAGCCTAACCATTTAATTTGAAAACACTTTCATTTATAGGGAACCAGGGGCTTACCCAAGTCCTTCAACATCTGAAGAAAGATCGATAGGGGAGCGGAGAGTTGAGAGTCCAAGCAGAGATTACGTTGAACTGACGCACAGAACCCTCTTGTTTTTGACAGTTGGGAAGCATAGGGGGTCAAATATACTGTGGCCTATAGTCCCCTTTTCAAAGATACAGTTTGCTGTATTTTTTTTTTATGGATGACAACGCTTGTCAACATAACGCTCATCTGGTCGACGAATTTCAAGAAAGGGACTATACTAGAAAGGAAAAATAGCAGATTGATTTGGTAATCAGATCTCCAGACCTTACCTTTATAAAGCTTAATTTGAATTATTCTGATAGGGCAACTACAATTCGTTTACTTGCACTGTGATTATTCAGGAACTCAAACCTGAACGAAGAGTGCTGTGTGTGATTGTTACAGAAACTTTTAAATTGGTTCCTTCCCAGCATAAATTTGCAGGGACTTAAGCATGAAAGAGCTTTTTAATTCACCATGAAAGCTGTATAGCCGTAATTTCTCTTTGGGTCTTTTCTGTAATGATGAGCAATACGTAAGAAATCATGCAAGTGTATCATAACATTTACATGGTATTTTTTAATATAATATCATCCTACATACACATGCCTAATTACATTAAAATAAACCTAGTATTTCCGAAGATAACCGATCACAGATGAAAATTCTCTTAGTTTTGAGCATTAGTATATGTGAAATAGTGAATTATATAATTGTACTACTTTTAAATTTAATCATATAATTATGATGTTAATGCATAATATTATAAATGATTCGTAAATTGAATCATTGTTTACCTCTTATTCAGCTTTAGCAAAACACAATGCGAAATCTATTTATTTTACGGGATTTTATACATTAAATGAATTCAATCAAATGCTTAATATTTTGAAACAAATTATTATAGCTTGCGAGCATAATCTTATTATGCTGTTTTAAATACTGAAATTTATATTCCCCTTCCATTTATACAATTTTAATTAATACCTTAAAGTCATGCGATTAAATTCATTACTTATTTCTTAAAAACAAAATATTAAATACCGAAAGATTCTTTCTGATTCATTAAGAAGATTCTCTCGTAACATGATGAATGGCAAGGGAAATAAGTTAGTACGATTTGTCATTTCGTGGACAATAAGAGTGAAACACTGACGGGAGGTTTAATGTTAACCCACTCAAATTTTCTCACAGTTACGTTCTCTAGGGATATTGCCAGTTTTGGAGAGAGAGATATGCAAGTACTCTTGAAGATCACTCGTAGGGCTTCCCCATCCCAAATGGACTTTACAATATAAAGGCTTCCCTTTGGAACCTATATCGGGCCATCACCTGTGACCGATTGCTCAAATATAATGCGAAGTTAATTTAGTCAAACTTAAGCATGCAGTTAAATGAAGATCCAATGAACACAAAGCACATTACATTCAAATATGCGGAAATAAAGTGACTAAAATTTAATCAAGATAAAAGTCTTTTAGATTTGAAGGAAAGAGAATAATTAAAAGAAATGCTTTTACTTGAGAGAGAGTTAAATTAACATTTCTAAAATACTGCTCTGAAACATAAGATTTTTAGAGAATTGCTCTCATTTTTATTTTATTTATCTTGGGGCAATGCGAACGTGGAAATCCATTAATATTGTTTCAAAGGACTTTATGGAATGGGCTTATTGGTACATTCTCTTTTCTGCTCAGAACTGTTTGTTTCTTATCATGCTTTATAATAATATATTTGACATCTCTATGCATGTAAATATGTGTTATTTCTAGAGAATACCTGTTGTCATTTGTATATATAACACACAGAAATCAATCTTTAAATATTTTTATTGAAAAGTGGAAAAAAAATGCAAACATCCTGTATTTCAATCAGTGTAAAAACATAATAGCCATGAGCATATATGAGCTCTCTTCTTCATGAATGTGTAGCAAAATTTGGTAGTGTAATTTTTGCCATAGGAACGTTTACGGTAGCTTATAAGTCTCACAATTTTGATACTTAGCAAAATAAATGATAGCCCTGACCAGTGAAATTTTATCGGCATGAACTGAAAAAAAACGACGTTTCAAAATGTAGAAAGGTGCAATATTCATTTTAACAACATTAACTCATGTTTGAGATTTCATAATCATTAAGTATTATTGTTGGGGTGGTAAAAAAATTTAAAAAGATGCTTGTTATTCATTTTAAACGGATATAAATGAAGGATTTCAGTATCAAATAATTCACTCTTCTAGATACAAAAACAATTTATTCGTGTTTATTTTGTGTGCTCGTTGCATATAAAAATTACAGTAAAGCAATTAAAATATCCTTTAGTATAACATTTTGCTGTTATTAATGCCACCTGTCTGACGACGTCAAAACGAAATTCTTCACAGCAAAGGACTAGATGTACGCCTGTCGTTAACCGTAGCTTTGAGCACCATACAAGTGATAGAACGATTTGGCTCAATTCCACCCCAACTTTGAGGGAGAACACCCTGGGAGTGGTCAAGGGTTTCCTACCTCTCTTTCCCTTCCACCAACCTCGTGAGAGGACTTATGGCTCGACGGCTATTTAGAGTTCCCCCATGCCGCAAAGGCACTATACGCTTACAAGCACCTATGACTTCTATGTGATTCGAACCCAGGCCCTACGGCACGACAGTCAGCGTCGCTAACCACTATACCGGATAGTCGGCTAATGTAACAACTAAAAGATGCTTAAGTATAGCATTATACTTTGGTATAATAATTAAAATAGGGCGTATTTTTGTAATACAGTTTCAATAAACTTAAAAAGAATTTTTCTTTATTAAAAATGAAACTTGTAAAATTTCGTTCATCTATTAAACGTAGGAACTAAAATAAAGGGATTCTCAAAAACTAATCTTAGATGCAAAATGTTCTCTAATATTTTTTCTACGTTTCTTAAAATGTTTCGTAGGATACATTTTTTTTCTATCTTTAACTAAATGTTTAAAATTTTCTTTGATTTTCTCGAAATGAATTGGCAATCGATTGATGTGGTTTCAGAAGGAAAAAAATATCTATCTCCATGTGAAAAGCAAAAAAGTCCCCTCGGTCATTGAAAATCTTGTAATTATCGAGGGATATTTTGCTGATTCAGAAACACTGTATCTTCGAATCTCTGGTGTCCTGCTGCTACGATGAACTGGCAAGGCTTTTTCTCTTTCATCTCATTCTAGTGAGGAAAGAAATGACTTCCTGAGAGTACGACTGGCACCCTACGTTTACCCAATCAAAGGTTTTCGAAATCACGCAATTTTAAAAAAAATTAGCTCTCTTCGAAAAGATTCTGTTATAAAAGTTCACTAGCTTAAACTTTGTAGAGCAAGATCGGGATAATTAAATATTTCAAAAAGAGCAGCTCCATTTCTAATGACATAATGATTTTATTATCCGCTTTTAAAGTACTTAGTCAGTAAATTCTGACTATTCTTTATATCGATTTCAATTTTAATGACATCATATACTTATAAAGTTATATAAATGTGCTGCTGGTTAAAACAAAATGTCATAAGTTATTACATGTTATGCGTAAATTTTTAATATGTTAATTAATATTTTAAGAGCATTAAAACTGCAAACATTTAAATTATGTTTATTTAAAGGAGTTTTGATGCACTTTTAAGTACTTTATATGAGGAATCATCAGAAGTTGTGTTTGAACAATTATTCCTTTTATTCTATGATTTCGAATTTTAAATTAAATGAATTCAAAAAGGAACCGTAAAAATTCAAACAAATTGAGCTAATCTCTTCGAAATTTTGGTGCCTTAGAGCACATAATTAGTACATATAATCACATCAAAACAGTGATTAGAATCAGTCACCATAAAAAGATTAACGTATCTAAAGGGAATACAGTTATTTTTTCTGCAAATAATTTTAAGCCCTAGGTAATGTTTATTGGAGGGTACGCATAAACTGAAATTCAATTTTCTAAGCAAGCACAATTTATGCATTAATAATAAGTCACAATTAGACTTTAGGAACAAATAAAATATAATATTTTATGCATTAGACATACTTTCGAATCAACTTGTTAACAATTTTGTCAGTTTTATTGTAGAGGCAACATTATTAAAATATAACTGATAGAAAAAATATATTATTTTTTATTAACATCAGTTTGTCCAAATTACTTAACACGAGTACAACGAGTTATTTTTAAGCAACATGCACTTCTATCGTGAAAATTTGTTGTGTACACACTGGTTGAAAGGATTAAAATATCATCAAAAAAAAAAGCTGAAATTGAAAAATAACTAAAATCTTTTTCCTCGACACATCTTAATTATTATTCTTTTATATTTTATAGCTACAAGCAAGGCAGTTATTGTTTTTATCATCAGGCTGGTTGTGTAAGAATTTACTTATCTTTCTCCTTGTTCAAAACACACTTGAATCTCAATTCTGTGGTTGAAACTTTCTTATAAAAAATCTCATTTCCAGATATTACTTTCGGAATTATTTTTAAGCTGACAATTTCCAGCGTAATAATAGCTCTAATAAAAATAAAATGCAAAACTTAAACATCTTTCCTGATTTTGCTTTAATTCTGCAAAAAATCAATTGGTGACAGGAAATTCCAAGTAGAATCACAACATATTATTTAAAGAAGGAAAAAAGCATAGTAGCGAAAAAATGAGTAGAATGCATACAGTACGGAACGAAGCAGGAAAAAAAGCTTTATTGACAGAATGGTGTTAGTATAAAACAGTGATTCTTAAAGTTTCCATATCCACGACCCAATATTCAATTATAATTTTCATCGCGCCCCCCTCATACAATAACAGTGCATTGAATTGAATAATAACATACTTTGATGCCAAAACTACCATACGACTTTTATTTGTTAAGTACCCCAGCGTATATAAACGACTCGCTTAGCCAACGTGTTTATTTTCCCAGACGTTTATATACGTCTTTCTGAAGAATGATCTTTTCTGCGCACTGTTAACCATAAAATTCTTCCGAAGGCTTTGGAATGCACTAAAAGGACCTTGACAATGTGTGCGAAATATTTACTTATTTCAAATTATTTGTTTCCTTATTCCTTCCCTCACCCCTCAGTTCATGACATAAGCGCGCCTACATGGAAAACTGTTTGCATTGTGAAGCGAATCCTGTAACTTTCAATCGACAGTTAATGCGTTAATTATTAATAGTACAAATTATCAAGATAAGTGTTAATTTTTTAAGGTAATTTTATTACCTCACAGTTTGAGAAACACTGGTATAAAACATTGTCTAGCCAAGAGGGTCAACAAGGCTTCTAAACCAATTAGTAATGATAATGAGATCCTCTAACTGCAATGGTTGCGTAACACCGTCTGTGTTCATACTTAACAACAAATTACACAACAGTTCTTTAAGTGAAAGTTCGCATTATTTAATGTGCATCTATGCTAGTTACCTGGTGCTCTTCTGATCTTACATTTAAATATTTTTCACATGTTCAATGGGATTTAAACTAGAAGAGCAGGCTCGGCAGTGTATTTACAGATATCTTCCCTTTCTAGAAGCTCTTTAATAGCATGGAGTCTATGTTGCTGTTCGTTGTCATCCGTAAAAATGAAGTTTAGACAAATGGCAGCTCAGAGTAGATAGTTTCATTACAGTAACATAAATGTAAAGCTATCATAAATGTAATACTCCATCTGTCCATTCATCTAAAACTTCTCTACTCAAACACATCTGGACCCCATTAACATTCCCTTTCCTTCATGTTAATGGGATATAAACGTGTCCCTATCTTTCTCTCAAAATCAAGTGGCACCGAGAGGCGTTTCTCGGAATGAAACGATTCTGATTCATAACAAACACGATTAATGAGAGATTCAAACTTTATTTCCATTATACCAATGTAAACGGTGCTGGAGATAGGTTATTGTCAATGGCATGCAAGACTCAAGTGAGTGAGTGTGTGAATATTAACGTCGCACTACACAGCTACACAAGGGCTTTTGGCTATGGACCTAGCAATTTTGAATCATGGTCAAGTGGCGAGGAAGACACCTGAGCTAGCACCCCCTCTCCTAACTACCACACCAAAGGGAGGACGTTTGAGCTCTCGACAGATTTAACGTGCATCGCTCCCCTACATGGCGGGTCTTTAGTGGTAATGGGTTCGAACTCATGACATGCCATCCACGATCCAATATCTTGAACATTGGGCTGCCAAGACGATAAAGGGCTCAAAGTGGCTGGTGAAAGGCCTATTTCTTGAAAGAGTGACCGCAACGAACCAAAACACCTGTTGTCCGATTACAACATACACCTGCTGAGAAATGTTTCCCAATGTCTAATTTCGGTCTTTTATAATCAGCACAATGATATAGTAATCATTACTTTGACTTTATTTTACTTTGCTGACCACCAACAACTTTTCTTATACTGTACCTGCCCTTTGGAAAGCTATCCAAACTTATAATACAAAATTTTTGTCAATTCCAAACGTTAGTAACACTTATCAATATGTATTCTTCATGATTTAAAGGCACCCTGGTGGTTTCTTACAGTCATGTTCTACGCATGATCTCGCTTTTATTTGCAGCGAATGTCTGGAAATGCGCCTATTCTCTTTATTGTAAGGTACCTTGCTAACCTTACGCGTTTTGTGTGTCATCATGTCACCTCTGAAATCATGTTCCTGATTTCTGTATTTGCATCCTTTTTCTATTGAGTCGACATTTCATTGTACTGATCTCAAAAAGCACTTATCAACAATTTCGTAACTGTTCTTTGAAAACTGACTTTGCTGTTTCAGTTTTGCTTAATAGTATATGGGGAACACATTTTTCAATCTTTGTATGAGTGTGTGCCCTACTTTTTTTGGCTTAATTTCATTCAACTTGGACCCCATCTATGAAATTTATATGAACTTCATATTAAATTTTCAAAATGATTGCATATGAACAAATTTCTGTAAGTTATTGTACAGAAATCCTTTGGGGATTGAAAGTTAACCACTGATAATTAAAACAAACTCTAACCGAAACTTTAAACTACATGTAATTTTTTGCAATGTTCCGCTTTAAAACATGGATAATAATGGAGGGAACAATAATAAAATAGATATGAGTACCTCTGAATGACTTCAGTATAGAAGAAAACGGCTCAAAAGACTTAAATGTGAAGCAAAGTCAAAAACTACAGATAGAATAAAAATGCTGTTCTGAGAAGCCTATCTCATCAATCACATCTTCTATCCAAGAACATGTCTAGGTTAAGCCATTTGCACTTTAAAAGGTTATCTCGATTAGTATATGATACATTTTCAGAATTTTTTTAAGCTTTTGCGAAACTGAATTTTTTTTCCACTTGGCAGGGTTTTTCTTTTTCTTATTCGGATTTTTTTTAAAGACGAGGGAGTAAGACTTGCTAAATATTTATATCGTAAATCAAATGGAAGTATCACTGCTTTCATCAAACAGTAATTCTATGATAAAAGTGACAGTGTAAAATTAAGAGTTTGTCTGAATTTGATAATTTTTGGTATGCATTGTTTCATGAAAATTACGGATCAGAATTCAAAATAAATATATTATTATTCTATTTTAAGTGTTTAAGTGTGGCACAAAGTAGTATATACTCAATTAAATACAGTTATAAAATGTTTCAATGCAAAGTATTGTTTCTGTATTGATATACAATCTGTCGCAAAAAAATTTATGCACCCAGAAGAAATCAAGCTACAATCACGAAACTCGGCAAGAATGTAGTCTGGTAAGAGATATGCAAATGATTAAAATTTCGAAGCCAATGAGACAAGGCTAAGTGTGCTATGCGCATATTAGTTGCGCAACTGGGAGAGTTTAAAAGCATGAGTACGAGCGCCGTACGGCTATCCAAACGAATCTGATGACTTTGATAGACGATATTGAGACTTAGGATGCCTCTAAGACGTAACCGGCGGCAGTACGAGCAGCTGACGGACTTTGATAGGGGCCGTATAATAGGTCCTCAGAGAAGCAGGTTGGTCGAATAGACGTATCGGCCGCCACCTCGGTCGGAGCGATATGGTAGTTGCTCGGTGTTGGCAACAGTGGATCACAGAAGGTAGAGTGTACCGTCGCGGAGGGTCAGGACGTCCCAGGAACACAAATGATCGCGAGGATCGTGCAATCAGAAGAGTGGCCACTTCGGCACCAACAACGTCGCTAGCATCGATTCAACGCCACTTACCTCCTTCCAGACATCCAGTGCCATCAAGAGAAACCAAAAGAAGACGACTGACCGAAGTTGGCTTGAGGAGCCGACGTCCGCTAAGACGCTTACCAATGACCCCACATCATAGGCAGTGTCGACTGGATTTTTGCCGACCTCGGGCAACTTGGAGTGTGACAGACTGGAGACGTGTCATCTTCAGTGATGAATCCCGATTCAGTCTCAGTGCTGATGACCACCGCACACGTGTCTGGAGGCGCACCGGCCAGCGGTCCGATCCGGCATTTATTGTCGAGCGGCATACAGCAATTTCACAAGGTGTGACAGTGTGGGGAGCAATTTCTTGGGACACACGATCATCTTTAGTGGTCCTTCAAGGCACTTTGACAGCTCGCAGATACGTGGACGATATTTTAACGCCGATTGTGCTACCCATGCTATCAAGTCGCCCAGGTGCCATTTATCAACAGGATAATGCTCGTCCACATACTGCGCGACTCTCCCAACAATGTGTTCAAGGATATGACGTCCTACCATGGCCTGCCAGGTCACCAGATCTTTCGAAAATAGAGCATGTCTGGACGCGCTGGGAAGGCAACTGCAGCCGTCCCGAGATACAGGAGAATTAACTGCGCAGATGAAAAGACTATGGCAGGATCTTCCACAGGGGGTCATAAGTGATCTAATTGAATCGATGCCACGCCGAATTTCGGCTTGTATAGCTGCCAGAGGTGGCTTTACTACTTACTGATTTTTAACTTTTGCAAGCTGTAACCGCTTAATAAAATGATATTTTGTTCTGAATTTTTAATCATTTGTTTATTTTCATATACACTACATGCATACCAAATTTCGTGAATGTAGCTCAATTTCTTCTGGGTGCATATATTTTTTTGCGACAGAGTGTATTTTATAAATTTTATAATAGTCATTAGTAAACTATATGCAAAATTTTTTAAAAATGCTTCTGTAATACATAATATGTATATATATATATATATATATATATATATATATATATATATATATATATATATATATATATATATATATATGAATGTATATATATATGTATATATATATGTATATATATATATATGTATATATATATATATGTATATATATATGTATATATATATGTATAAGGATAATTAAATTAGATTAAAAATTAAATTCTCTATCTAGAACTTAACTTATTTTTTCATTTCATCTTCAAGTATCAAACTAATCACCCATGTATTTCTTCCGAACATATGCCCTAGCCAATAAACATGTCTAATTCCAGATATTTAGATTTAATAGCCCTATATGTCAGAATTAACTTTCAAGTACAATCATAAAATCCGTGATACTTACCCCATCGATGTTTTAAGTGCTAACCCCCACTTAAAGCTCACCGTGGCGTGTTTTTTTTTCCTTCCTGCTCTTAGCGTCAGAAGAGATGTACTAATTCTAGAATAAAGTCTTTTTTTAAAACTAAGTCTGATTCTGACTCAAAACATGTCATATATTTGTATATATATATATATATATATATATATATATATATATATATATATATATATATATATATATATATAGATAGATATGCTTCTGATTAATATTCCATTTAAATTTATTAAGCTATTTCCTCATGTTCAACTTAACATAGATAACATATTAAGATGGAAACATTTGTCAAATTTCTGGTGACATGTTTGAAAATCAAAAATACGTATCATGAAATATAAAATTTTCAGTAATAATCAAATAATTTAACTATTTCCCCAAAATGCATTTAAAACATTTTAAATAGCCCCTATCACGCATAATATTAATTATATTTATTGTTAATTCGTTCTATGTAAATCACACAATATAAAAGGAAATGTCATATCAGTACATACTGAAACTAAAGCAGAAATTCAAAAATTTCAATTTGATCTTTGCTTCATAATTTTTTACTAATCTATTGTACTAGTCTTAGATACCACGACCACCTATTATAGTTCAGAAAAAATTAGCATGTATTCTTGACTAATCCTAACCATAGAAAGTATTTCTGTTAATGCTGATTTGTTCAGAAATGATCTTTTGATATTAACACAGGAAAAATGCAAGATTATAGGACGATTCATAAGCCATATAGACAATTTATACACATTGAAGATTTATTTATTATTATAATAATTTATAACCAGTCATGCATGGAATTAAATATAGTCTACTCTTTTTCCAAAGTTAAAAACCTCGGACACTGACCATATATCTGACATTTATTTTCTCTGACTGTTACGAGAAAAGGCGTGAGAGCGTGGAACTCATTCCTACCCGAACCATTATTCCACCTTTTCTAAATTAGTCACGCTACCATATGTTCATCTCATCGTAACGAGTTTTGTGCTTTCGCCAAGTGAATGTCAGCACAGAATCTGTGTAGGAAAATTTTTTTTATTAATATCATTGAAACTAGATTTATTCATTCTCGATACAAACTCTGTACATTATGACCTCATTTTAATGAATCTAAGCTACACTACACACACTCACACGCATACAAACATGCACATAAATACCTATAGAATAAATCATATTACAAGAAGAATAGTTACTAATGAGCATTTATAAGTGAATAATGATTTATTGAAAAACATAATACTATGATTAAACATTAACCACTAACACCAACGTGATATAGCTTCTTTAATCCTGGAAAATTAAATACGTGGATCAACTGACTGTAAGAGAAATATAGTGTTTCACCAAAGAAATGTCTCAAATTAAGTTTTATCAACGAAGAGATTTTTACTTTACTTCGAATCGAAAACTAATCCTTTGATCTGAGTAAATTACAGTAAAATTTTAATTCGGTTTAATATGAAAGCTGTGAAGTTCACTTGAGCCATACTTCCTTCTAATTTATTAAAATCGTTTAAACCCTTAAGCAGTCAATTTTTTGCCCAAAGTGTTCCAAAAAAAGCACATTTTTTATTGGATATAACTAAGTATAATACTCAACAGAATGCGAAAATAGAAGAATTTTATTTTAATTTTCAATTGTAAAGTCTTCACATTATTTTTTATTTTTTTTATTAAGAAACACAACAAACCCTAAATGTTTGCCTTTTATAAGTACACTCTGCATGCTATGAAGAATGTTTCATATATTTTTAAAAACATTTCCCTCATATTTACAAAAAAATCATGTTCGTACTTCTTTTTCAAACGGTGTTGAGGATTTTTACTGTGTATGTGTGCATGTATAAGTGCACACAAAATTTGAAGCATGGTGTTATAATAATTCTTATATTACAATGGAGACAGAGATAATATTGGCTTTTTTTTATTATCTTTCCATTTTCATTCCTTCTCAAGCAATAAATTGCACATTGCCTTGCCAATCCCTGTACTTTATCGAATATTTTAAAGAATCTAAGTTCCTGCCCTCATTGAAAAATTTCCACCTTCACCACAAAGCAAATCCTGATGAGAAGTATCTCAATACCATGGACAAAAAATCTCACTGTAAGATTTAAAAATATGTGCAAATCAAAGTTAGAAAGAAGAAAATATCAATGCATGTACAGCGTATGGCCATACTGGTTGTGACCAGCTTTCGGTAGTCCGTATGGTGTCCAGGCAAACCAGTTAAGGAGTTAATCTATCTTTTGAAATTATAAGGACAGAATTATTGTAATTAGCCTCATCTTTTAATTCTCTCTCTTTTTCTGTTCTCAGGAATAAACATTTCTATTTAATTAGGTTATGCTTTTCGTATCCATTAAATATGCAAGATTTTCTGATCAATTTGTTTTAAGTCTATTTATGTTAAAAATATTATTTTAATACGTAGGTACAATGTTGCTCTAAGCCAGGGGTCGGTAAACAGTGTTTCTTTGCAAAGACATTTGCAGCTCTTCAAACTTCTTCTATGCGTTATTAAAAAAATGATTGTCAACTAAAAATTGTTTCCTTTTTTATTTTACTTTATAATTATCTATTGAAAAAATAACTGGCCTTAGACATTACTTCTGTATTAAATTGTTTTTCATTAACAAAATTTTTAAGAATCAGTGAATATACAAGAATTAGTTCTAAAGCCGTTCAAGTCCAATTGACTTATAAAAATGCCACCATGGGTGGCATTTTTATTAGTTGTTTTGTTGTAATCCCTCAATGTGATTTCCAACAATTTTTATTTATTTGCATACCGCAATTCGGGAGCACTCATGAATGGGCAACAGATACATTTAAATCTCCAATAGCCCTAAAAGCACGTTCTATATCTTTGGATATACTTAAGGATTAATAAAAGGAGTCTTCAAACAATTGACTTTTATATGAAAGAATAACTAATACCAATTTTAATTATTTATGTAAACATGAAAATTCAGAATAAAGCACTTACCCTTTCTTTTTTGTGAAATAAATCAGTGATATATTCATGCTCTAAATTAAAAGAAAACGATTTCAAAAAAAATCCTAATAAAAATTTATAATACAAAATATATAAAAAAAACAATATGATAGAAATATTTATCCTCATGCAAATTTACATCCTAAGCTTCATACAAAATAAATAAAAAAATAATACATATTTTTATCATTTTTATTCCTGATGGTAATTAAAAAAATAACTATTATCATTATTTTAATTTCATCTGCATCGCGATACTCGCCTTCAGAATTTTCATCATCAAGGCCATCCTCTGAGCCTGTCATCTAATTAGTCCAAGTAATCTTCGATGTCCCATTCTTCTAAATTTCTCTATAAAAATAATATAAAATAAACAGAAATAAAAAAAACATTTTCGTCATACATTAGAAGTGAAACACTGCATAAAGATGTAAATTTTTATTACATGGTGTTAGGAAGGTTTTTTTTTTTTTTTTTTTTTTTTTTTTTTTTTATTTAGGGTATTCTATATAAATTGCACAGAAACTTAGGGAAACAGAAAAAAAAAAAAAAACCTTTTTTCCACTTTCTTGCTTTTGTTAGCAAAGAAAATCTTAAATTAGTAATAAATAAATATTCAAGAAATCGCACGTTTCTTGCAAACACAACAAACAGCTGAATGACAAGTTCAAACCCGTTATAATGATTGTGACATTTGATTTTTTTTGTACAGCTACGACCTTATTACTCAACAGTCGTGAAAAAAGTTGTCAGCAACACTCGATTTCAGTACACCTGTTTTGAGTATAATTTATTGTTCACTAAATGTTATAATGGAAATTTCCATCATCTTGCAAAGAAGTATTACTCTGTTATTGGTATGGAACTTTTTCATTAAACTAGAAAGTTTAATTTGCAAGAGTATATTTTGGCAATAGTTGTTCTTGCACTGAGAAACAGAAATCCAAATATTTTCGATAGTTCTTAGTTCTTGAAGGAGTGGAAAGTGTTACTTTGTGTGAAACATTATTTAAGTAGCATAAAAAATATTAATTGGAACATGATAATTTTGATCATGACCCCACCCTCCTGCGCACGTGCATGCATATAAATTACCCTTTTATACCCTAGTAGTCTTGTTTCACTTGAAACGGTTCTTTTCTTTTGAAAGTGCCGATCCCTACTCTAAGCCATACGTGCTTTACTTTATTTAGCTCTGCTTTGTGTTTCCCGAATATTAAAAATTAAAATTTATGTACATTTATAACCTTATGATATTGTACGATTTTTTTTATATGTAACATCTTTCCTCTCGGTTGCTGGTTTTTATGGAAGTGATTTCGTGAAAAGGGACAGATGTGTGTAACAGGATGTGACGTTAGTGCGCGCTACTTGATTTGACCAATGAAAGTGCGTGGCTGTGTCTTTTCTCTACCCTCGCATGGGGGCCCAGCTCCAGTAGCCATCAAGCACTGGAACGCTTGACTCTGAATCCGTTAGTCACGATATTGGGGGACATAAATGCGGCAGAATGCTTATTTGAAAATGAACAAACAGTGATTTCGGTGGTCGTATAAATTTCTTCGAATCAAACGGTTAAAAAAAAATTAAAGATTTCTTGCATTTTGTACTTTTACCATATAACGAATGTGGTTCCGCTCTTTTAAAAAAATTATCACTCGCTTCCCCTGATTTTGAGTGGTGCTTTTTAACTTTAACTTCAGTTTGCCAAAAGCTGAGCCACTCATAGCTTTTATGAATGAACTCAAGCTCGAAATGAACACAAATCAAAGTATTTCGACTTTTAACAGTGGTACTGTTATTGGCACTGTTTTTCAACGGTTTTTAAATACTTTGAAATCACAAGTATGTGTGTCATATTTTAGTTACCATAAGTCTATTGTCTCCTGCTCTTCCCCAAATTGAACAAGAATAATTGTTTTTGATAAAATAATGCATTACTCTTGTTGTTATATATAATTAAATATAATTTTCATTAAAGATATAATCATTCGATAGAAAATTTACTCCAATAATACCCGATTCATATTTTTTCAGGAAAAAAGTTAATGTTGTGTATTTTTACCCCGATAACATGTCAGATGTTACACATCATATGTGACTACTGTGTAAGACTCGTTTTTTTTAGTTTTTAATATTATGTTTTAATTATTATGAATATCAATTTTATACCTAAAAAAATTTCACGCTAATGAAAAAAAAAAAACGGAATCATGAAACAACATGTAGTTTATTAGCCATGAGCCCCTTTTTTGTCTTTATTTTTTAAATCCAAATTTGGGTTGCAGGTTTAAAATTTGGATATTTATAAGAAGCTTTTTTATTATTCAAAAAAATTTTTACTCAAAACCAAATAATATTGTGATTCAAGTCATTTAATACACCAGGACATGCTACAAAATTTTAATAAACATATATTTTGAAAGGAGTCGATTTGAAACGAATAAAATCTGAATTATATCCTTCAGACAATCAGCAAAATTGCTATAAAAAGGAGTCATAAAATGTAAAGAGACATTTATTTTAGACTGAATCTTTATTAGTCATTTTGTTTTACTCATTTTTACTGAATCAATTCCCAGGCTAGAACTAGAGGAAAAGCGGTCTTCTAAGGAATTGGCGCGTGTGTGAAAAAGACTATCCATTGAAAGAAATTGTGCTTCATGTCTCCACAGAAGAAAGTAAAATAGCAATTTTCCCACGGATGTTTTTTATTGAGTTAGCCAAGATAGTAAACTATTCAGATACGATATCGGGTGAAGAAACGATTCCAATGTTTCCATACTCACGTAACTTTAATGTATTTAGATATTTATGTTTCACTATGCTTAGCAAAATTTAGGCTTGATTTTCGTTAAATTGTCTTCCTTGAAGATATTGGAGAAATAAGGGAATGTAACGACGTAAAATGTTTTAAGGAAAGTCAAAGTATTTTTCGAAATAAAAAATATCTAAAAAATTTCAAGTAAAATCCTTGCAGTTTTACCTCATAGTACTTTGTTTAAAAGGTATATCAGTAAATACGAAATAGGAGAGCAATTTTCTGTTTTCATTCTTTGCTTTATTTTTCTAGGTATTATTTTACTCATGTATTCTATTTTGTTACAACTATTGTGGAATGAATTATAAGTTATAAGACAGCATATTAAAAAAACTACAGCTTAAGTATTTTTTGGAGATATGTCGATATAAATTCATGCTTATTATTCTTCCCCGATTCTTGAAGCACGTAATTATACGTCACCAAAACATACTTAACTGAATATTTTCTTAAACATACTTTCAATTTTAATTAAGGGTGTTCATACTTTCTGGAATTCTTATGAATCTCTGACGTGTGTTAACCCTACTATGCTTTGTATAAGGTGTCTCAGTGATGTTAAATTTCTCTAGAGGTCAGAAAATATAAACTATTTTCGAACAGGTATAATTCTTTTAAATTTAAATTAAATAATTCGAATATATTACACATTATTTATAAAGGAATGGGGCTTCAGAAAAGTATAAAATGTTTAAAATATAATCATAATTTTAAAAATTATAAGCATATGAAAATAAGAAACTTTTCTATAAGAAATATTTATTAAGTTTTACGTCACGCATGCTATTTTCTAAAATAGTAGCTTTAATTACTAGATATAAGTTGATTTATAAAGTTAAATGTATTCTTATTACACTGTAGCTATTTTTATATATAGAATAATAACTTACATATTTTAATAAATAAAAAAGTACATTTTTAAAAATTATTTTAAAAATTGCAATATTTTACAAATATTTTGAAATACAAAAGATATATAATACTAAAATTAGGTAGGGTTTAAAGAGTATGGTACATTTTATAACTCTAAAAGTTTTTATACATCAGAGGCTACTATTTTGCAAAATAGCGTGCGCAACACAAAAAATACTTAATATTTATGATAGAATTTTCATATGCTTATGGTTTTAAAAGTTATTATTGCATTTTAAACATTTCATACTTTTTTGAAGCCCCATTCTTTAATAAAAAATATGTAAAAGATTCGAATCATTTAATTTCAATTTAAAAGAATTATACCTGTTTGAAAATTGTGTATATTTTCAGACCTCTAGAGAAATTTTACACTCCTGAGACCCCATAAACTGCAGAAATTGAAAGCCTGCGCAAAAATATTGACAATAACTCCAGTAACTAAGAACCCCTTACCTCACAAACATACAAGGATTGGATGGTAAATGATATTGGAAAAAAGTAATGTGGTTCGGATGAATCTCATTTTACGCTACATTACTATAGTAGGCGAGAAGCAATGTATTTAAGGTCCAGCACGAAAGCGTAAATCTTAAATACATTGCTGCAACGCTTAAAGTTAGAAGCAATGCGATGTTTTGAGAAATGTCTTCCTTTGGACCCTTTATTTAGTGAGAAGGAATGTCTGAATAAGACTTCATACAAAACTGGTATTGTGAAGGATTCTCTTTGTTGATTAGCCCCCCCAATCCCCTGATCTCTATCTTATAGAGCCGGGGTGGGCATTAAGTCGATTGCGATCGATCGGTGGACCGCCAAGACATTTTGAGGTGACCGCCTTTAACTAAGACCAAAGATGCGCATATTAACAGAAATATATTTATGGAACATCGGTGTCAGTTAGAGTGGATAATCGGCTTTTCACAATCCATGCGACTATGTGTAGATGATATTTTCCATTACTGGAAGCTCACTAAGACGATTAACACATTCTCTGTGATTATAGGTGGGGGAGGGATATGCGATCAAAACGATGCCAGCAGTAGAAATATACTTCTCCCCACACGCCGACTAAAGGGGAAAAATAAACTTTGGTTAGGTCTTTTTACGATAACACGGGATTAGATTCTTGTGTTTACGTTCTGCGTGTTAGATACATGTGTCGGTTACAGATTAAATAGTTTCTTTTTGTTCGTAGTTTTGAAAATGTCCACGCTCCGGGATCTAGAAATCGTTTATAGTTGTTCAAACATTCAATTTGAAGACTTTATGTTACTTGCGTGTGTGTTTTTTGTTGGTTTTTTTAAAGTAAAAATAGTAGTCTGTCATATAACAAAAGACATATATAATGTCGGAAACAAGTATTAAAAAAGAAAACCCTACAATTTTAATACAGAGTAGGAAGAACAGTTTTTCTTTACGATGGTGAATGCAAAATGTGTGTGCTATATATGCATGCAAGTGTGGCACTTCCAAAAAAAGAAAACGTTGAAAGACATTTCAAAACTATGCTTTGAAGTTTTGATACACATTTTCCTTTAAAAAGCGAATTGCATAACAAAAATATTAAAAGAATTTAAATCGCAATTAATAAGACAACAGTCATCTTTTGTTAAACCCAATATTTGAGCAAATACTTAGTCATCTGTTAGCAAAACATAAGAAACCTTTCGCAGATGGAGAAATAATAAAAAAAGTGTTTCTGAAAGCCAGTGACTCATTAAATGATTCATTCAAGAATAAAACTCAAATTATTTCCGCAATTAAAGACATTCAACTTTCGCGTAGAACTATCACATGCCGCATAGAAATGATGAATTCTGATCTGGCTGATCAAAGGTATCGCAAACTGCATTTGCTTCTCTTTGCAGTTTGACGGATCTGTGGACGTGTTTGATATTTCTCAACCTTATATCTTTGTAAGAATGGATTTTCAGGATATGAGTATAAAAGAAGTACTATTAACAATATTACCCTTAAAGAAGAAAACACGAGGCGAAGATGCTTAGTGCGGCTTAAAAAAATACATAGAAGAGAAAAATATTCCAATTTTTAAAATTGTATCGATGACAACTGATGGAGCACCATCAATGACCGACACAGTTAATGCATGTTTGGCTATATGTATGAGAGACGATGACTTTCCACATTTCCTTTCTTATCACTGCATTATTCACCAACAGGCTGTGTTGCGAAATTCTGAATATGCATCATGTTACGGGAATCTGCATGAAAATCGTGAACTCAATTCGAGGAAGAAATCTTCAGAGAAGAATGTTTCGCGCCCATTTAGAAGAAAACTAATCTGATTACGGCGAATTGTTACATCATGCTGATGTCTGTTGGCTAAGTCGGAGTATATTTTTACAAAGATTCAGGGACCTACCGCAAGAAGTAAAAGATTTTTTGGAATCATAAGATAAAACGTACATCGAACTTAGTGATAAAATTTGGTTGATGGATTTAGCTTTTGTTGTTGATATAACAGGTCATCTTAATGAATTGAACTTGCAATTGCAAAGAAAAATCAAACAATAGTAGAACTGATACGATATGTTAATACTTTCAAAAATAAATTAAAGCTATTTTCTTCCCAGCTAATGAAGAATGAACTAAAAAATTTCAAAAATACTTCTGACGAGTTGTCAAAAAAAGGGGGGGTAATTAAATAAAGAGAAATATTATGAGGAGAAATACTAAAACTTCACTCATAATTTGAGAGATGTTTTCAAGAATTCCCTAAACTAGAACCAATTTGTTACCCATTTGGCAATATTCATGTGGAAGACATAACCAAAAATATAAATTATATATTCTCTTTATCTCTTGAGGAAAACGAAGTTCTTCTCCTTCAAACTGACATACTTTTAAAAGCACGTCGCTCAGAACCTAAGAATAATTTTTGGAATATAATGGACAAAGTAAAGTTTCCTAATTTAAAAAAAAAGTTGCATTCCATTTAACATCGTTCTTTGACTCTACCTGCCTGTGTGAATCAGCATTTTCAACGATGAATATAATTAAGAATACATGTCGGTCCCGTCTTACTATCACTCCCATGAGACGACCACTTAGAATCCAGTGCAAGATTATCAGTCAGTAACTATATACATCAGTATTCAAGTTTGGTGGACAGTATGCAGACTAAGTCCTCTACTAACTATAACTGTTAGAACTAACTTAAGGTAAAAAAGACTTTTTTTATGTATTTTGAATATAGTTTGTGATAGTTAGTGCATCATTTAATTATATTTTATTTGTGGCTGTTGTGCAAATGTTTGTATCTTGCATTTTGCTTTAAACGTGGCTTAAAAAGAGTTATGTTTTATTTATTGTAATTATATATGTAGGTAAGTACATATTCCGTAATTAGGACTAGCTGAAGTAACGAGTTCTTGGCAACGAGTTAATTTTTTTTAAGTATTATTCTTGATATAACAGCTAAATTGTAAGGAGACTATTTTTTTAAATGTCGGTTCTAAAAAGAATTTTGTAAAACATTTCTCATTGTGTGTGTTATATATGTTTGAGAAGACTCAACTATAAATCTTGCCCAAATAATCCCTTAAAATGCTATATGTACTTTTCCAAATATTTTAATACTTTTAAATGGAAAAAAAAAAGCTTAACAGAAATCGTTTACTTACGACTTCTCTAAATGAGGATGAAAACACATAAGGGGAGGAGGGAGGGAACTCTAACAATGCCAGCAAATTCGAAGGCCAAACAGATGATCAGCAAATATTTTTTTCTGCCTCATAAAGAGTGAATATTGTCTTCCTTTTTGTAGTTTCAATAATAATAACAGTGATGAATTTTTTATCTCCCTAGAATTATTTTAGATTTTAGGTCTGAGTTGTCTTGTCTCTGTGAGAGTAGTACTTTAGGTTTAAAAAGAAAACGTAACAAAAAACCTTATCTCAGAGTTGTATGTGCTTCTGCAAATCAGACAAAATGCCTTTTTATTTAATTATTGGATCAAATATATCTAATGAGAGAGCTTATGAAGTGAAAACTTGCATTTTAAGTGACGTAATATCGTCAAAGGAGATGCGATCTTTAAAACATTACCAATCTGCTAATAGCAATTACCGTATTTGTTTTAATTTAAGGTACACCTCAAACTCTTTACATGTTTTTGTGAAAAAATAAAAAGCAGTGTTAAATATAATTATCTCAAAATCCGATATTTACAAAATTAAAAAATAATAATAATTTAGGACTAATAAGAAATGTATAATTAATTTATTTTACAATATTAATAATTTTTAAATAATTGCTTGAATCTATTTGCTCTAACCGTCAGTATCAAGCTCAATTTCCCCCATCCAATGAATTTTTCCATCTTCGATTCGAAGCCGCATTCGATTTTTAGTATCAAAAACATTAGAAAAAAGTGTGGCTTATATTCCAACCCACACAAATATGGTAGTTTGAATTTTCATTTTCTTTTTAAAAACTTTTTTAGCTATATTTTTCTACTATTTTTTTTATAATGATGAGAGCATAGAATTGGCCGAGAAAGAAAAGCAATAAACTTTTTTTTTCAAAGGAAGGAAATGCAGTAATAGCTTTTTCGACTAAATGGTCATGCTATGCAGATGAAAGCAAGCAATAAACCCCGCTGAAGTGTTCTGATATTCATGTGATACCTTAGCTCTTAAGTTTAATTTACTTTTTATGTCACTAGGTGGACCGCGACACTTTGAAAAAATTAGAAGTAGACCGTAGCCTGAAAAAGTCTGCCCACCCCTGTTATAGAGCGTTTGTGGGATGAAGTTCTAAGAACCATCTGACTTCTAGATTCACATACATCCATTCTTACACTATTGCAATTTGCCATTCTTCATGCATGGGCTCGGACTTCACAAACGACCAATCAACGTCTCGTAGATACCGGCTGGGTGGCGTGATTGGTTTGTCGCTGGCCCTCTGAATCTAAGGTTGCGGGTTCGACCCTGGTTGAAGTCGATGGATTTTCATCATGCAAAAAATCGACAGCGGCCATTTCGTATGATTTACGGTTATACGGTATGTAAAAGATCCCTATAATATCTGTTTGGCTGCTCTCAGCAAAATTATGTCCTAGTACAGGTTCGCATCGACAGAGCTCCTGTGCCTCCCTCTGGGGAAGAAACTGGGCATCAAAATTATTTGCGGTGGTCGGTATCTACCTGTATGATACCGCACTAAAAAGAGATGCCAGCTTTTTCGAGGAATGTACTAAGTCTCTGAAATGGTAAAACACCACAATCCGCAGCCCATTAGAAATATAAAAAAACGTCTTGTAGAACCCATGTCAAGAAGAATCAAAACGGTATTAAAAGAAAAATTTATCCGAACTAGATATGGACACAATGGTCACACACACACACATTACAAAGTGGCTTCTCAGTGTAATACCCCCCTTTTTAATAAAATTCTCTAGAATTTTAGGAAGTTTAATACTGCAATCTGTCTACTTCACATTTACAAGCTAAACAGAAAAGCTTTTCTAAAAAAATAAAGTTGGGATATTTTAACCTCCAAGAAGTTTTTTTTTCATAATTTTAGCTGAAAGACTATAGCAGGTTAGTATATACATTACAGTTCAATAAAAATTTGAAATATAATTTTTTGAATATCTCAAAGCTTTCAACAATAACTATAATTTTATTTTAAATATCTTTTGAAAGAATTAATTATAATTAACTTGGAAAGACCTTTCGATCTTCTTTTGTATGCTTTCTATGTAATACAGTATTTTATTTTAATCGTATCCAACACACATTTTGGGGCCATTCTAAATTAATTGATAAAAACCCTTGGGACCAACTTTTCGAAACAATAAAGTTATTTTTAAGATTATAGCAAGTAGAATAGCGTTACAGAGAAAAGTTACTATATAATTTTTTCAAACTTATTTCTGTATTCACGATTTATTAGGTGTTCAACTTCACACTTATTTAGTTTAATTTAAGCCATATCGTTACCCTTTGAATCGAAAGACAGTATTATAAATTTGTATCTGTCTTAGAAAAATACGCTACACATATGTATTCGTATAATTTTTAAAAACATCTTTCTTTTGAAAATCATGGTTCTCTTACTAATTAGTATGAAATCATTGGATCAAATTCATGGGATATTTTCTACTTATTTTTTGAGATTCGGATTCAATTTTGCAAAACGTTCTTCGGGAAGGTTTTTGTTTCCTTCTGAGTGGTGAACCTGTTTTTAAGAGTCGGCTTCAAAACATCATGAAAAACTGAGCATTTAATATGAAGCGATTTTGAATAAAGCCGAATTGTTTATTTCACAGATTCTATAGATGTTTTTTTTAATCAGTTTTCACAAAAGGATTTTAATGCTCCTTTTAAATAAGTTCTCAAGCTCGGTGACAATTCAAATGAAAACCATTTACTACGCTAAAAAATTCTTTACTAAAAAATACCAAAGGTATGCAATAATCACACCTAACCAGCTTAGCAAAAAATACTTTATAAAAGAGCGAAATGTGTATTCTTTAAACGAGCAATCTTTGATGTCCTAATATCCACTCTTTTACCTTCCACCGGAAGTAAAGCATCCTTCCCTCTTCTGAAATGGGAAATGAAATCAAAGGAAACGTTTGGATAGATAATGAATGAACTTTTACTCTTTAAAAAGCCATTTTCAACTTTCAAATGAAAGGAAGCGTTTTCTTTCCGCAATCTATTTCAGTAAACATTTAACAGAGCGAGTATATTACCGACCTGGCCTTGCTTTAGAAAATATCGTTAAACAGAATGCAATTTGAATGAATTACTACTATCGAGAAAGTAATCGGCAGGGAAACGAAAATGAACAATATGCTAAAATGTTGCTTTTAAAAGAGTCAATAAAATAATTCAGTTCGAAGTAAAGAGGTGTAAATGCAGACCACCGCTAAAGTTGCCGAGTAACTGTGTTCCGTATAAACCTCTTTAGATTATTTACAATAGAAAATAAGGGAAATATGTTTGTGTTATATCCACTTGCTTTTTTGTAAAGAAAAAATATGTTGCACTACGTCGTCACGCAAAAGACATTTGGAACGCTGCTTTCAATGTAATTTCTGATTATGAATAGGTTTCGTCAGAATTCAAGTTAATAAGAATTTATTTTTAAACAGATAAATACATTTTACCTTGTTTTATATTCATTTCCAAAGCCTTTCGTTATAGATGCTGTTGGAAAGTTTAGCTATAAGCCTGTTTTAAAGCTTATTGTAAACTTTCTTGTAAAAATTTATTTTCACAAAGTACAGAAAAATGTATTTTTGTATTTTTTCTAAGTATAGATCACGTAAAAAGAATGTTTTCTATATATATGTCTTTATTAGTATTTCAATATTATAATTAACTTTAGTAAAATATTAAGATCCTTATTCATGTAGTTTTCCATTGATAGCGATCAATACAGTTAATGTATTTAATTACAAAATAAAAAAGAAATTTTAGTCGTTACTAAGAATTATCTTTAGAGAGAAGTTATATTTTTAACTGTTCACATTATTATACATCCTGATGAAAGCTTTTTGTCGAATCTTTGAACATTTTTACTAATGTGTATCGAAATAGAAAGTGGATTTTATTACAAAAAATATAATACTAAAGAGAATATTTTTACTAAGAAAGTAATTACATTCGTTTGTTCATTAAAATTACATGAGATCATTTGTAATACGTTATGTGTGCTTGTATAGAAATTACTTTGATTTCGAATGCATCTCCTTTATATTTTTTACACTTTTATTTAATTAAATATACTTGTTTTCTTCGTATTTGCCAACAACTGACATCATTCATAAATATTGTTGATGCTTAAAGTTGTTATCGTTTTTAACATATTCTTAGTTACTCTTTCTACTAAAAGTTTCTTAGTTACTTTACTTAGTTACATTCTAAATACAGCTATCTTCATAAAATAATAACCATTTATGACTTTTATGATTAAATATTACGGAAAACATGAATGATCTCTTATTCCCTTTCAGTTAACCATATTATTCCATTAAAAGGATACAATAGCAATGTCCATCGATACAGCAAATTGTTAATTAATGTTTTTGATTCAAATAATAGGAAACCATTGTTTACTACTAATTATCCAAAAAGAAGAGTAAATTGGGCTGAGATGAAAGGAAGCAAAGATTGTTGGATCCTATACTTGAAAATAGAAACGAAGTAATATGTGTTTGTTATCTGGTCTTTCCGCAACCCCGAATAAAGCGGTCGCTTTGATGGATAGACCTGTGAGTGGGAGGATAATAACATTTCTGAAACATTAAACTAAGAAAATATCAACCATTAGCCTTTGCCTTGAAGTGAAGGAAAGGAGATAAGGTTTCCAACATTGCTCTTTCCTCATACCATCAACAGTAAAAATAAAACAAGACAGTATTTTGAAATTTGAATTATATATCAACTAAATTATTAATTATTGTGTTAGATAAACAAAGTAAATGAAAAAGCACACAATGAAGAAAACTAATATATTAATTTAATTAGAAATGATAAATTTTAGCTAATCTTTACGGTATGAAAATACAAAATCGTATGTTGTCTATATATATGTACCAAAAAACTATATTAATGCATACCGTTTGAAGATTACATTTCGAGATGATTTTACACATTTATTTAAGGCATTTTTTTAATAAATTCCGTATTCTCAAGTCATTTAATTTAATTATAGTTTGTGTGTATGTGTGTATAAAGAATTATTAAATATTTTTGTTCCACTATTTTATACTGGATAGAAATGCATAGGAAGATAATATTAAATAGCTTCAGATGACTAATGTTTGAAACCGGAATTTTGCTAAAGAGTACAAATGAGTAATGTTTTGATATTTAGTATGACTTGAATTAGAAGGTACATGTAAACATTTTTTATGAATATCAATCCAATAAAAAATATATTTAAAATCATTGTTTGGCAAAAAAAGAAGAAAAAACTACATATTTCCAACAAAATTCTCTATTTGTGAAAATTGCTTTTTTAATAATAATATTTTGCCTATATATATATAGCTAAGACTTATGTACAGAACTTGAACTCGGATTTTTGAAATATACGATTTAGGAGTGGATTTATTCATACTTTTAATACATCAGACTAGAGAAACTTTAACAAAAATCACCGGTTATTATTTCAATTGATCGTAACTCTGAATTTAAAGTGTTTATTTCAAAAACTCTAGTTCAAGCTCTATAGAGATCTTTGCTATATAATCAAAATATTATTATTATACAAAAATTTTCTATACAAGGAGAAAGTTTTGAAAATATGTCGCTCGTTCCTACTTTTTTTTGCCAAAATTGGCTTTTAAATAATTTTTAATACAATAACATATATTCTTAAAAAACAATTTTATATGTATCTTCTAATTCAAGGGACACCATACATCAAAAAATTATTCATTTATACGCTTTTTCAATGTACCTTGACGATGCTATGCGTAATTAATGGAAATCATATAATTCTATTTAATGCATATATTTTTGAAAATTTCATTTGATTTCGAATTAATTTATATTCATCTATACTACTATTAAAAAACTATTGCACAGTTCCATTTAAGTTTGTGTGATTTGAAAATTAAATTTGAACAAGTTGGTGATATTAAAATTGATTTATTCAAACTTTCCTTCTCTCCAACATTTCTATATTGTCCTATTCAAAATCCAAAAACAATGTAGAGAAAGCCCTTTTATGGTATCCGACTACGTTCGGAACCGTTATTTTAAAAAAGCGCATAAATGGATAATTTCCATGTTATTTAGTGTCACTTATATTAGAATGCATGTATAAAATTGTTTTAATGACACATTTTGACAAAAAAAAATTATTTAAATACAATATTTTGGCAAAAAATTAACTAAGAATAACCTTTTTACAAAATGTTCTCCTTTTATAAAAAATGCTTCTAAAATAATAATAGTTTGCTTATATAAAGTGAAGACTTCTCCAGAGAGTCTGAACTATTTTTTTTGAAAAATTTACATTATTTTCAGAGTTACAACCCATTGAAATAATTATCGGCGTTTTTTTCTTAAAATTTCTCTCCTCTGTTGTCATAAAACATAGATAAATCCACTTCTATATTATATATTTCAAAAATTCTAGTTGAGCCTCTGTACAGAGGTCTGAGCTATATACAGGCAAACTATTATTATAATAGAAGCATTTTTCAGAAAAGGAGAATATTTTGAAAATGGGTCATTCTATGTTCATTTTTTGTCAAAATATTGTACTTAAATAATTTTTTATTGTAAAAGTATTCTTAAAACAATTTTATATATATTTTCTAATCTAAGTGGCACTAAATATCTTAAATAGTATCCATTTATATGCTTTTGAAAAATCATGATTCCGAACGTAGTCGGATACCTTAAAAGAATATGAGTTTCACTAAAAGAGTAGGGCATGAAACTATAATAAATGCTGTTCTTAATCACCTCAATGTTAGCTAAACTCATACTCTTCTGAAATTCATACTCATATAGTAATACCCCGAACTTACGGCATTAGAGGGACTGAGTGATAACCGCAATCGCGTAAGGCGGGGTATAGTTTTGAATGCAAATACATGCAAATATTTTTAGTTAAGACCGGACATGAAAAAAAATAATAAATTAGGGGAAAAAATGTTTAATGAAATCTTAGATAACACAAATACGAAATCGTAAACCAAAGTTATTTTGATGTAGAATTGTTCATAAAATCTAACAAAGTTTTTCTCATTTAACATAATTTCCATTTCAGCTACAATACCGTGACATTTGCAAAGAAGGGTTGCATTTAAAAATTGAGCATTCTTCTCAACACGTCGAGATTTTTTTCTTTACTTTTACAACTGTTCTGACCGTCGATTTCGTTAAATTAAAATTCTTTGTTAATTTACAAATTTTTATTTTTGTATCGGATAATCTTTATCAATATTAACTTTACATTCCAAAGATAAAGTTTTCTTTTCCTGTTTGGTGCAAACCAATCAATTCTTTTTCGTTTGTATGACGTAGCTGTTCCTCATATCTGAGTAGACATAAGACTTGTAACAAACACGATATAAGAATTATAAAACGTAATAACAAACACACATTCCGTAGATACGAAATTAATTACACAAAATAAATTATTAGGGCTAAGAGTCGATTCCATGAGGTACGTCCGAACATGTATATTAGCTTATCAGAAAGTGGGGAGTGAGTAATCGTGTTGTGTAGAGCTCAAACAAAAAACGAATCGACGAGATTTTAAAATCGCGTAACTCTAGATTCGCGGACGCGAGGTGGCGTAAGTCAAAGTATTGCTGTATTATATTAATATTCTCACTCACATTTTTACTTTTCTATCTATATATAAGTACGTTTTTCGTGATGTTGTAGTTAATTTATTTTTACATAAGGTATAGTTAGTAAAAATGTGTCGTAAAAAAAATGTTGAATTGAACTGAACTGAAGAGCGCCGAGAAAGATTTGCCTAGGGGCCGTCCCTACCTTCCAGCGTTATCTCGAAAATTCCGCTTGCGTCATAGATCGTGATGTTATAGATTTCTACAGTTATTTACAGAAACATCCATATGGTCATCAAAAATGGTTGCCAACATGGTGGTCATCGCCAAGTTTGGTCGCTAAGAACCATACCAACTTGGCTGCATCGCCAATGTTCTCCAAGTTTCAATTCAAACGCTATTATAGTGTAGGGCCGGGGTAAGCATTAAGTCGATCGCAATCGACCAGTGGACCACCAAGGCATTTTGGGGTGACCGCATTCACTAAGACCTAATAATCATATGAAGGTCTAAAAATATTTTTAAAATACGGAGAAAAAATAAACCGAAACACAAGAAAAAAAGTTCGTTACATAGAAAATGTACTTCGCTATTTGGAGGTTATTTCACGGAGAAAATCGTAAAATTTTCTTACTTCCAGGAAAAAGTTCGCTAAATAGAGGTTAATAAAATAGAAGCATGACTGTACTGTAGATTTTTAATTTTGTAATACCGGTATTCACAAGTTTAAATACGGGTTTTTCAGTATTTACTAGAAATTTTTAAAATCGTCTCCACGATATGTTCAATGATTGCCAACATAGCAAAATTGTATACGTTTTTGTTTTTATGTCACTTTAACCGGCGAAATTAATTAGACCGTGAATATAAAGTTGCATCGTACAATCAAGAGAAGTGATAAAATATGTGAAACATTCACACAAGGAGGCGGGACAAAACTATTCTATTACAGTTTAGAGCGATACACTGCACACGCGCAGGATTCGTAGTCTGATATTCGTATCTATGAAAGCAAGGTTGTATTTATGAAGAAAGGACGTAATATTTCAATATTTTTTAATTGGTGAGTTTGTAATTCACATTGTATTTGCATATCATACTTTAGGGTTCAAAACATTTTTCAGATTTATTATATATATATTCACAAATAATAACCCATAATAATGAATAAGAGTAATTTTAAAGAACATAAATAAATTAGTTGATAATACTTCGGTTTGGTTTCATTATTTATATGATGAAAACCGCAGAACACAGACTGAATAGTGATATTTGCACTTTTTTTGTGATTTGAATAAATAAGATGTTCTTTACTTTTTTGTGATTCTGTATATACTGTTATTATTCATAAGTTACGCATTTTTTGTGATATTTACAGTCTCTAATATAAAACTGACAAATAAAACAAAGGAACACGCACACACAACACACTTGTGTTTCCTTTCTTTTTCTAAAATTTCTAATACCGGTATTAAAACCGGTATCCCGGTATTAAGATCTAAGAAATACCGAATACCGGTATTGAACTTTTGGTCCGATATTTCAAACCCTAATTACGAATGTTATAATTATAGAATTATATAATACACGTGAATTACAGTTTTGCAATTAGAGCTATGATTTTGAATAGTTGTATAATGTGTACAATAGAGGTTTGTCAACCGTTAAGCGTACAGGGGATCCTCCCCTCAGTTTTTATAATTTATTAAATATCTGCTGAGTAGCTGTAGTTATTATTATTACAAAAGAAAATCTTTACTGAATTAATCACTGATATTAATAAATAATTGGATACAAATTTTTAACGGTATAGTCCATAAGAATTTGCGCGGTGTTAAAAAAATTATTTAACGTTTGAAAAACTGGTGATATATTTCTAACTTCTGCAATTGTCTTATGGTCATCAATTGCAAGAGCTATTTTAATTATTTTTACACAATAAATTCATAAAAAAGATATAACAGTAGAAGTTCACGCAGTTTTTGAATTCTTAAATATCAAAGTTCCCTTATAAAAAGAGCGATTGTTAAAAACAGCTGTTATCGGTCTTTTTTCTCTTAAAGAAAAGATTAGTGGTAAGAATGTATTTAAAATATAACATAAAGCACGTTTTTACATGAATCAAAGTGTTATCTTAATGTGAAAAGGGCTGTTAAAACAGCCTGGTGTTAAAGACGTTTTTTTATTTATATATCTAATTAAACTAGGAGCTAAAGCTCAAATAATTTTATTTTTAGCCGTTTTTTTAACTTTCAGCGGGGGGGAAAGTCTAACGATTTTTTAAACATAAGCGAAAGTTAATACCGACTCTTACACATTTCTATAATCGGATCATCTTAGAAAAATTTTTATCGGGTATATTTTGTGAAGATCGATGTCAAGCTTGCTCTAAGACATGTCTGAAAAAATTCAAAAAGTCTGGTGAGAAATACTTTGTTGTGAGTTCACAGAAATGCTGTATATATTTTATATTTAAAATATAAACTTAATATTCCCCTTATCGATAATGGCAAAATTTATCACCTTCAAAGAATATATTTTCCGTTCTAAAACATTTAATCATTAGGTAAAAGTGTCTACGGTTTACTTTTCAGTTTCAAAGCATTAAAGGAGTCAATCTCCTTTTTGTTGTATTCAAGAAAGAATTCCTAATTAGTGCTCGGCTGCCGTAGCCTGTTGGTTACGATCATGAACTCGCGACCGGTGTGTAGCGGGATCAAGTCCTGGTGCCAATGAATACCTGTAATATAGAGGGGCTGATGCTGATTCCCGTTAAATCTGTGAGTTCAAAGTCCTCCCATTGGTGTGGTGTGGTAGTTTGGAGCGGGGTGTGTCTGCTAAGGTGTCCTCTTCGTAGCTTGACTGAGGCTAGAGATTACGAGGTCGAATTGCCTCTACAATCCAGGACGAATTCCCTTAGAGGAGATTGGATCAATACTCTATGTGGCTCAAGCATTTTTTTCTAAATATATTTATACGTATATATGTATATATATATATATATATATATATATATATCTTGTTCAAATTTTCAATCACTTATAACATACTTTTTATTCATCCACTCAAGTTCAAATACATTTTTTTTAACTTGTAGTGAAGTACACTTGATGTTAATACAATCTTTTCAAATATTAATTCATTAATTAAATTAAAAAATGAATAAATAGTAACAAACAGAAATAATAGTATACACCCGGGGAAAGCATTAAGTCGATCGCGATCGACCGGTGGACCGCCAAGACATTTTGGGGTGACCGCTTTCACATAAGATCTTAAATGTGCATACTAAAATAAACACAGGTAGTTATCAAAATAATGAAAACAGCCATCAATAATGTGCTTCGTAAGCATTAAAGTATAATAATAGCTACCAGATTTTTTTTGTAAATAAAAGAGTACATATTTTGGTAGTATTCGGTAGCTTTGTTGAAGTTCTGTAACTCTTAGATTTCTTTCAAAATCGTAAAATGTTAGATCTCTCAAATTTTCAAAGAGGTCAAATTGTGGGAGCCCGTTCAGCTGGAGCTAGTGTGACCGAAACATCCCAGTTTTTTACTGGTTACTAGAGGTACGGTGTCAAAAGTCATGACTGCTTACTCACAGAGCAGCAAGACAAGTTCGAGAACTAACTTTAAATGAAAATTGTTCATTTTTTATATGTATTTTGAATTAATTGTTTGATAATAAATGCATCATTTGATATTATTAAATTTGTGGGTATAAGTATGAGTGTATTTTGCGTTTTTTAACAGTAAGTTTTATTTTTATTGTAGCTATGTAGATAAGTACATATCCTGTATTTATTATTATTATAACATAAATATCGTTAAGCTTTTTTTTCTTATTACGCTTACGCCACAGAGTAGACCGTAACACCTTGAAAAAATTAGAAGTAGACCGTGTCATGTAAAAGTCTGCCCACCCCTGTCCTACACCATATATAAAAGGGAAAGTCGTTCGTTGTGTCCCTGTAGTGCAATGGAAAGCGCGTTAGACTTCTAATCTAAAGGTCGTGGGTTCGAATCCCACCAGAGTTGGCCTAATTAATGAGAATGTGATTTCTGTTTACCATAATGTATTATTGGAATAGTTAAATTTAATTAATGAATAAATAGCAACAAAAACAATAATAATAGTCCAACACCATATATAGAAAGGAAAATCGATTTCTGTTTTGCCACTTAATATTGTGATTCTGCCATATGTATATATACACATTCATATTATTTGACAAAATAAAAATTTTATTTGTTGACCTAAGTATGAATTGACTTTAAATTTTAGTTATATTACTTGTTTATTATTATTTTCAGCCTTGTATGCTTGTACCTAGCAATTACATGTGTAATTCGTTCATTTCCTTTTAATTTGTAATATGTAAAATTTCGTTTTATTTTGATGACTCCGTCAGGGTGTGCTAATTTTTTTGTCCATGAGTATATATATATATATATATATATATATATATATATATATATATATATATATATATGAAAGCTTCTACAAAATATTTTCCCTAATTCGAAAATCACTCTTAGTTAAAAAATAAATAAAAAAGTAAAAAAGGCGTACGTCATGTTAAATCTGTGTCAATTATAACAGAGATTGAGAGTAGCATTTTTTCTACAGGAAGGAATCATATATATAACATCAGTCCTTCCTCGAAACCATGTCTAATAAAATATCTATATATACCAGAAAAAGAAGAAAAGAAAATGTAGTTCGCTTCTTTTTAGTGTATTTGTATAAATAATTGCAAGAAATGAACGTGGACATTCTGGAAAAATTGATTCTATATAACAGAATAAAATCATGTTAAACGGGCCAAATAAAATTATAGTAAGGCTCACATACCTTATTTCTCTTCCTGATTATTGTACACGAATTTCAAAGGTAAAAACATTCAAGCTTTAAAATAACAAAATCAACTATGTTTATTAAAGCTCTATCAGCACAGAAAAAGCAAATTTATGTGTTTTATCTTTTCATATCATTTCTCTTTCAATGAAGTCCCTCTCCATTAGAAGAAATGAGTGTCATCGATCATTTTTGATTTCACACGAAGAAATATTACTTTGACTGAAGATGCACTCATTCTCCAACATATTCCATGATTTCCTCATTGGTACGGAATTTTTTCCCTCCTAAAAACTTCTTCGAGGATCCGAAGAAGATGAAAAAAAAATCTGTTAAGGTGAGATCCTAGGAATGAAAAAAGAACAATCTACCTTAATCTCCGTACATATATGAGGCTGAACTTGCCTTGCAAGAAACGAATGGAATTCAGCTCAATTCTCTCTCTTATTATAGATTTCTGTTTTCAATGCCCTTCTATAGGATTCTGCATTCACCATACTTCTCTTGTGAATATATCTATATACAATATACCTGAAATTTTTGTTGGTTTTGCATGCAAAATATGCGTTGCCTTTCAATTACTTTTTCTTTTTTAAAGACACAATTTGCAGAGTCTAATATTTGATAAAATTTGTTCACCAATTTTATTCTTAACAACGCGAGATCATAATTCCCAATTTTTATCCCTTCCGCTTATTAAGTACTAAAATAAGCAAAGGAATTTTAGCATGCAAAAGAATTAAGCCCATTTTTTTATATTCTTTTATGTATAAATGGGTAGCTAACCACACTTGGAAAATTCAGCAATTATATTACTAATATTTTCTACAATTATACGGTGTCTGACCTTAATTGTAGTTCTAAATTCGTGAAAAAGACTTCCATAAGTCAAATTATGAACTAGAATAGTTGTTTTTAGAGCTTAATAATTTTAGACTCTCAAAATGAGAGGTAACAGGAGTAAGCCACAAATTGTAGTGAACTCTTCTAACCTGTAATTTAATTAAGTAAGATACACAAGTTACAACTGAATTTAGAGAATTTAGATATTGTCCTAAGTCTAAATTAAAGTACTTCAAGTTAACTCTGCATTAAACTACAATGATATTTTAAGGAAACAAGATTATCCATAACGTCAAACTCTCCTCCCAACTGTTTTCAAGAATGCCATTATAAAGGAAGTTTTTTTAGAGGTATAGAACTATAAATTGCAATAAAACAACGATGTATTATTCGATTGACATGAATTTTTTTTATTCGAAAGATACTCTTGTGGCATTACATTTTAAATATGATTTCTGGCATAGGACTGCCACGGCTGGCTCGGATGTAGTGCAATCTGGACGTCAATTTTCGATGACTTTTTCCAACATTTGTGGCCGTATATAGGCAATAACACGGCGAATGTTGTCTTCCAAATGGTCAAGCGTTTGTGGCTTATCCGCATAAACCAATGACTTTACATAGCCCCACAGAAAATAGTCTAGCGGTGTTAAATCACAAGATCTTGGAGACCCATTCACAGGTCCAAAACGTGAAATTAGGCGGTCACCAAACGTGTCTTTCAATAAATCGATTATGGCACGAGCTGTGTGACATGTTGCGCCGTCTTGTTGGAACCACAGCTCCTGGACATCATGATTGTTCAATTCAGGAATGAAAAAGTTAGTAATCATGGCTCTATACCGATAACCATTGACTGTAACGTTGGGGCCTTCATCGTTTTTGAAGAAGGATTCCACCAGCCCATAAAGCGCACCAGTCAGTTTTTCTGGATGTAACGGTGTTTCGACATACACTTGTGGATTAGCTTCACTCAAATGCGGCAGTTTTGTTTGTTGACGTAGCCATTCAACCAGAAGTGCGCTTCATCGCTAAATAAAATTCGCTTATGAAAATCGGGAACAACGGCAATCTCGTTTTGGGCCCATTCGACGAATCTACGCCTTGCTTGATGATCGTTTGGCTTCAATTCTTGCACGAGTTGGATTTTGTAAGCACTCAAACCAAGATCCTTCCGCAAAATCTTCCATAAAGTGGATGGACACAGATCCAATTCTTGTGCTCGATGGCGGATGAACTCATTCGGGTCTTCCTCAATGCTACGCTCTACAGTAGCAATAGCTTCTTCTGTACTCACCGTACGGCGTCTCTGGGGATGCGAGTTATCAATTAGAGTAAACGTGGTGCGAAAACGTTCCATGGTTAATCGAATTAACTGCTCTGATGGACAATTTTGTCGACGATAAAATGGACGTAGTGCGCGATACGTATTCCGCACAGAACCATTATTTTCGAAATAAAATTGCACAATTTGAAAGCGTTGTTCAGGCGTGAGTCTATTCATGATAAATTGCCAAACCAAACTAAGAATAAATCACTTGACAGCTGTTAAATCGGTCGCCATCTTGGAAAGTAATGCCAACTTAAACTTCTATACCTGGAAAAAAAACACTCTTTATATAAGGCTAGAAAATGCTGCTCCATTCAGCTTTTTCATATCAGCATAAAAAACCTCAGAACATGATTATGGACTCGCTAGAAGTATAATTAATAGAATAGAAAAAATGCTTTGAAAAATTTAAAATGAGAAGGATTCTTATATAATACTAATATATATATATATATATATATATATATATATATTTGGATAACAACTAACTTCCGAAGGTTACATTGTACTTCCTGTCAAAAAATGTAGCTCTATGATTTTCTAATGGAACATTTTTTAAAATATTACAATGATTAATCTTTGATTGTCAAATACATTTAAAGTTTTACGTGAAAACTGATGCGATCGAATTATCTCTCCGATATTTAGAAATAATTTTATTACTTAACAGTATTGACTTTTTTTTGCTCTTGTATAAAATTCAATATTGTCTCAGAGTGTAATTTATAATCGCTCCAATTCTAAAAAATGTGACTCAATGTAATATTTCTGCTTTAAAAATATCCCCTAAGACGACATTTGACTATTTTTCGTTTTTTAATGCTGATATCTACGCTTATATTATACTTATTACTCAAAAATTTACACATTTCAAATTATAACATAGTTATACGTGTCGGGATAGTTATCATGACATGAATTACTTTTACCTAAATCTTACCCCATTTTTGGATTCTCTATACAGTAATACCCCGAACTTACGTGATAGGTAAGAGACTGAGTGATAACCGCGTAAGTTAGGGTATATAATTTCGCAAATAAATACATATAAATTATTTTAAATTGGGTGGCAGATGAAAGAAAATAATAATTTAGAGGGGAAAAAACGGTTCATAAATTCTTAGATAACACAAATATAAAATCGCAAAACAAAATTATTTTGATGTAGAAGGTTTCATAAATCTAACAAGTAGTTTGCTGGGTCAAAGAATTTTTTTTTGTCCCGCAAAATTTCCTCGTTGCATACTAATAATTTTGTATTGCTTGTTTTATTGAAACAATACGCTTTTAGAGTTGGAGTATTTATTTTCTAAAATTTGCATCCTTTTTGAATTCAACTGAGGACTGACAAATTAACAACCATCATTCGTTCTTCTGATTGAATGTCTACAGATTCAAGTTCTTCAAACTCATGCTCTTACTCATGTATTTCTATGAGTTTATCAACTGTCAGCTCCTGATTTTCGGAATCCAGCAGTTTTCGAACGTCATCACTATCCGCTTCCGAATTTATTCACCTGGTATATATATATAAGGTCAACATCTTCTTCAATCAAATTACTTGTATCATCAGGCTCTGGCAATGACTCCACCTCAGTGTTGTAATGATGAAAAAAAAAAGACGAATGTACTAGATTTTTGAAAATCGCTTAAGTCGAGGTATTACTGCACTTTAGTTTAAGCTTCCTCTTATAATTGCAATTTCAATACAATAATTTGAAATTAATTGTAGAGGGAATGAAAATAAATTACATCAGATATTTTTCAGAAACCATTAAATTGCATATTCATTATGCTCAATTAAAAGGGTTCACCCATGTGACGGCCTGTTTTTTAAGCATTTTTAGGAAATTTTTTTTGATAGCCAGTAAAATGATAGAACTTTACATTTTTTATCATTTATTTATATGTATCTTAAGAGTATGTATATAAATTTTTAGCCAAAAATATTCAATAGAACGTGAATTATAGCGTTTTGAACACACCCACCTCGAAAAAATGGACGCTCACTTCCTCCACGATTCCGGCTTATCTGAAATAAAACAAATTAATGGCGTTTTAATCTATAAGCTTAAATCCACCGCATGAACTATACTCAATTGAAAATATCAAAAATTGGATTTTTGGTAGACCTCTGAAGAAAAAGTTTCGAATTTTGTGTGGGGGGGTTGTTATGTTTTTGTTATAAAAAAATAAAAATATTTTGAATTTTAGAATGATTGTAGTCCATTTGGCGCGTATACAGTCGAACCAGTTTTTGTGCGGTTTTTTTTACGCGATTTCCTTTTTGTGAGATTTTATTTTTGCGTGATTTTTTATGTGCGATACTTTTTTTTATGCGGTGTATGAATTTCGATGGCTTTGGCGCCACTGTAATGTTTTCTATCGATTTATTAGTGGCGTAACGGAGAATGTTAGGACTCCCCCCCTCCCTGAAAGTCAGGTTTCGCCTTTAATAATTTATAAATTGGGTAAATACGTATTTAGCGTAAGTCAGGCCTTGGGCCCCTAGAGTCCTGCCTCCCCCTCCTGTGATGCGGGGGTGTACGTTACGCCACTGAATTTTAGACACTTCAAGACGCTCTGTTCATTTGTTATAAACAGTCTCCCGACAATGCGCACTCAGTTGCTTTCTCTCAACCCTCCAGCAGCCCGCGCTTGATTGAAGACAAAACTTTCAATGACAGTGATATTATCAATAATTTGATGAACTATGAAGATGGACAAGAAGCCCCATTCTTTGAGAGCGCATAAAAATTTGACGGGATCCAACTTTCCAACAAATTGGAAAAGTATTTCTTAAAATAGATACCAGTTAAAAAAGAAGAGTAAAATTCCAAAAAGGGCTTCAATCATGCATATCTGGTTATCCTAACTTTTACAAGCAACTGACCACCCGTCCTTCGTCACAAAAACTTATCTCTTACTTTATGTTGCCAAAAAATAAATCAATTGAAATTTCACCCTCAAGTGACGAAAGCGCGATTCTGAACTTATTCATTACAGAACTTTGGATTACGATGAGTAGCGATGAATTATGTAAGTGCATTTTAAAGACTTTTATCCGTATATACAATGGGAAACTATATATTTTTAAAATGTTTCCATGTGTAATATTTAATTATATATTTTATTATGGAAGTACTTTTACATAAATTTCGTAAATAATTGGCATATTTTATAACTGCTGCTTTTTTTATGCGGTCCCTATTCACCGCATAAAAGAGGTTTTTTTTGTAGTATTCCCACGAATTAGTTTGTTATATGTAAGAATTTATGAAAATTGTGAAAAAAAATTTTGTGAAATTTTTTTTATGTGGTCCCTACCTACCGCACAAAAACAAGTTCAACTGTATATGTGCTGAATCTACCTTATAAATTTGATGTCATTTGGTCAAACCGTCCTTGAGATATGATGGAGGAAAGTTTGAAAAACACAGTTTTGAGAAAAACCCGTTTAAAGAATCAAATCCGATTAAAACAATGGAAATCTTAACTTAGCGCTACGAACAGCTGCTCTTCTAATACCTATTTATTTATAACGACTTCGAATTTTAAAAAAATCCCTTTACCACCGTATTCTAGACATGTTATGGAAGCAATTTATACTCAAAAAATGTTTGATTTTTTTTTAACTCATCACATGGTTGAACCCCCTTATTTGCATTTTTTTTTTTTTGTTAACGTTGTACTCTGAGGTACCAAGGAGGTAATGGTGACAGACTTCGTAATTTTGAACCAACGGTCGAATGTGACGAGTAGAACACCTGAGCTGGCAAATTCACTCTCCAAACTTCCATGCCCCTTCAACGTGAGGATTTGTAGCCTTGACAAGTTTATCATGTATGATCCTTTCTACACGGAGGATCTTTAGCGGCACGAGGACTCGAAAATTTACGAGTATACTAATTAGTATATTATGATAACTCGAAGAATGCTGAAGATGATAATTTTTGAATATTTTTTCGGATATGGCTTCAATTTTTGTTTATAAACTTAAATTTTTTTTCTTTTTCTTTTTCTACTTAAAAAAGGAGAAACTGGATAGTTAAGTACTCAAAAAATGCTTCAAATTAAAATTTCTTCACTATTTATACTTATTGTAAATTCAGATGCATTTTAGTAAACATTTTAATAGTTAGAAGAATATAATTGACGTATAGAGAATTTATACATAAAAATCTGTTTGAAATTTTATATTTTTTTTAAAGTTATTCAAGTTTCATTCTTATAGAAAAAAGGCATCCGACTTGATTTGGAGACTAATTTTTCAAAAACTGATTTTTAGAAGAATTTTATAGTTTTAAAGAGCATAAAAATAGTAGGGATGGCGATTCTTTTCAAAAAAGATCGATTTTTAAATCGATTCGAATCGTAACCTGATGAATTGATTCACAAAAAAGTCGAGGTTCAAGTCTGCATTTACAATGTAAATATTAATCCATTTTATGAAAAACAAGAAAGATACCAAAATAAACGATCTCTTAGAAGATTTTTTAGTTCAGGGAATTCAACAATTACAATTATTTTTATTACCATATAAAAGTATCAGGTATGAAAGAAGACATTCATTTTCTAAATGTATTTGTTACAATAAAAATTTAGAAAATAGATTATATAGCTTATATATATAGTTCCCAATGCTTAATATCTAAACCTTTTAAAATAACGGTCTCTCAAGTCTACTGTGATCCAAGTGGTTCCACTCATCACTTGCGATGTTGCTGGCAATCGAAAAAGGGCGCTCACAAGATACAGAAGATTTCACGATACTTATACATATCATGGCAATTGAATGAATGGGATGATAAATAGAGTTTTGTTGTGCTTGCCAGTTAAGCATAGGATCATACTTCAGGTGTACAACTGCCTGCGATGGTGTTTAAATTCTTCGTTTTTTATTGCTTTTGCCAACTTCATGGTTTTTACCAAAACGGAAAAAAATGGAATGTCGGTTTTCTAGGATGAAATATCGATTCACTGAAACGATTCAGTGCTACATATAGATTTAACAAATCGATTTTTTTGGTCCGAGAAATCGATTTTTCGATTAATCGATCTCAGATCGCCATCCCTAATAAATAAGTTAAAAGTCCTAATTATTAATAAACAACATGTATAATACCTTGTTTTTGAAAAAAAATATTTTTGTAAAATTTTAGCAAAATTTTCAATGTTAAGAAAAATAGTAAAAATAAAAATACATTAGACCAGTGGTTCTCAAACTTTCACTGCTGGTGACCCAATTTTTAATCATAATTTTTTCGCGCCCCCTCCCAAATAATAACGTATTGAATGCAATAATAATGCACTTTTTAATAATAATTATATTAGTTATAAACCGTACAAATTAACAAGATGAGCATTAAATTTTGTATATTTTACTTTTAAGTAATATATGTATTTTATTTATTTTTTACTTTTTATTTCGATTCACACTATAAAAGCGTGTTTTTTTTAGTTTGTTTTTAAATTATAATTTATTTTATAATTATTTTTAAAAATTATTATTAAAAATTATTATTAAAAAATTTTTTTATCTTTTTAAAATCACAATTCCAGTGAATAAATTAAGAGAAAATATACTTACCGTAAAATCCGGCGTATAGCGCGTACTTTTAACACAAAAAATTAGATCAAAATTTCTGGGTGCGTCGTATACGCTGGGTATGAAAAATGATAATTTCAAAAATAAAAATAAAGTTATAAGTATAAGAAAAATTAGTCTTCTACGTAGATCGAATACTGTTTATTTGAAAGAAATGATATACCTAATGAAGTTAAAAGGTTATGATTCAAAAAATGTACTATTTTTTCAAAATCCTGGGATAATACCTCGAATATATAGCTTAAAAACATACCAGCATTGCACAAGCACACTTCTAGTCATTTCGTAAATTAGGGGGTGCGCGTTGTATGGCAAATATACCTAAAAATTAAAAAAAGGCTGCTTGAAAGTATGGGTGTGCGTTATACGCCGGATTTTACAGTACCTATTTTCCATGACTTTTCAATTTTTCTTTGATAATTTGAGAAAAAATCCAATAAAACTAAAGAAATTGTTTCAAATGGGCGTGACCTTAATAAAGATCATAAATCATACACACTTTTCGTTAACAATATAGGAACGTTATTTGCCAGCAAAACTGTCATATTTTGTTCACGTTATTGTAGTTTTGCTGTCGTTTGATGATCTACAAACAGCATTTTGAACTTTTCCTTCCTTGACAAGGCGAAGTGCAACATTTATGGATTCATAGTTTTTTCTTCATAGAGTTCTTTAGGCAGCATTTGAAAATTTCAATTCAACTCAAACGTTTCACATGTCTATCTCTTTTCTCATATTTACTTTCGCTATCTTGTTTAATATGCATTATTTCAGCAGGATCTTCAATTGCTTGATCAGTTTCAACTTCCTGCAATAGAGATCACAGATGCCTATTTTTTTATATATATATTCTGCTCATTTACATGCATAAACTATAATAAGTCGTACAACAAAGCAATCAAAACCACAAAATTATTCATGGGGGAAAGTGTAGCATGTTCATAGAAAATATTTTTGAACAAAAGTGGTCGCGCAGGTAACTCGATCGAAACAAGTACCTTGATTGTAAAAAAAACGTTTGCCACTCTCAAAAAAGAGGCATATTTGTGACAAATTCATTTTAGTTCACATTAAGACTGTCTAATAGGAGGATACTGTCAAGGTCAAGGTTAACGAATGAACAGTTTCCCAGAATTAACGATTTCGTGAGCCTGGGTTGACTTAGTGCCTCATGCGACCACTAGCTACCATGTTAAAAATGCATTCAATATTAAAATATCGATGTGAGCTCTAAAAAATAATTGTGTAAAACGTTTTTCCTTATGCATTATGTTTCAGAATACTCATAAAAATACACCTTGGCCAAATAATCTTTCAAAGTGCTCGATATGCTTATCCATGTATCATAAAACTCATTCACATGGGAAAAAATCAGCAGAAAAGTATTATTTACAATTTTCCTAAAAGGAAAAAGAGACAGAGTGAAACATACCAATAAGGTTGAAGGTCAAATAGATGATATTCAGAAGTAATATTTTAAGGGTTAAGAGAAACGTAGTAAAAAAATCTCTGATCGTGGGATTACAGCAAAGCAAACAAAATGTCCTTTTTTATTTGGTTATAGGATCAAAGATAGCTAATGAGTGTTTGAAGTGGAATCTTTTATTTTTGATGATCACCAGATGATATATATAAATTATATCAGCGTGAATGTGTATTTTTTATTACGTCAGAAAGCATTTTGTTTTACTTCATTCCTAAAATTTATTTTATAAACCTTTTATTTTCAATCTGTTCGTGCCCCGTTTCAGGGTTATCGCGCCCCCCAGGGGGGCGCGCCCCACAGTTTGAGAATCGCTGCATTAGACATAATGTCATTTTAATTTCATTGATATACTTCTTGATCCATATGAAGTGTTACAAACCGCAGGTTAAAATTATTTTAAGAAATACATATTTCTTAAGTATGTTTTATGTATGTAAACATATTTTTTAAGTAATTTAAGGTTAATAAATTTTCTTTGAAATTACTTTATGTTCTAAGCTAAAAATGGCTGTAAAATATGATTAAAGTTTAACTATCTTAAGTGTTACAAATAATTTCGTAGAATTTTATTGGATTATTTTGAAGATATCCCGTTTTTCGTGCACAAATTATGATGAAAATTTCATTCTTCAAAAAATGCATTAAAAAAATTTATATAAGCTAGATAAAGTAAATATTGAAAAAAATAACTTAAAACTCTCCACACTTTCCTTCTTCCTCAATACTTACATTTCTTTTTTTTTCCTAATGGCTTGAACATCTAACACCTAAAACATATCTTTCCAACCTAGTCGGATGCCTAAAGTTGAAAAAGCAGTTTATGAAATTGTCCAAACCCATAAATATATTTCAAGTTTTTTTATGTTATGAAATTTGTAGATTGGAGCAGTACTAAAAATGAATAAATCTTTTTCTGCAGAATTTATTTAAAACTTGTGACTTTATTATTACTATCCATAATTATGACAATTTCTCATTGTAATTAAAAATAACTTAAAAGCTTATTTATATCTAAAATTGTTGTGCAGAGACATTGAAAAAGAAACTTCTAACCTTAAGGTATCCGACTAACCTAAAATTGTGAATTTTGCCAAAAGTTGACAAATTCTTTTATGACTTTATTTTATAGGCTATCTTATTAGCTTTATAAAAATACCAAATTTATAACTTTCCATTCCCTAGAACAAAACTACAAATGCTTTAGTAAAAGCAGATAACACTACTTTAAGCAAGATGTCACACCTTAAAATGCGGTTTACTCGATTTTTTTTAATGCTCAAACGGAGAAAGCGATTGCTCAAAAGGTTTTGAAAATAATTTAATTGAAATTTTTTGTGTATGTGTTCTGTATAACAGTAGAAGTGTTTTAACCTTCATTTTTATCAATCACTGTTTTACTACAAAATTTACAGCTCCTTATGTGAATATAATCACTGTGTTTTAAGCAATTTTATATAATAAATAAGATAAAGTGCTCTAGTTTTTGTAGAAGTTAAAATATCTCTTATTCTGAAAGTCATTTCAAAAATGAATAGCAAAGTAACACACGAAAATTGAAAAATTAAAAATTCGTTCAAAAACGTTTTGTATAAAATGGAACCCATTTATATAATTTTTTGTACATTTTTACCAATTTTTTCCCCATTTTAGTAGTAATCATTTATTTTCCTCTTCTTTATTTTAGTATTTTTTTCTTAAAATGTACTAAATAAATTTAAAAACAGCAAAAAAAATCCCCATATTTCTATTTTTTTAAAAAAAAAAGTTGTCGCAAGTAGTCAGAAACCTTAAACTAAAGCAGAAAGCATTAGCTGATAAAATTCAATAATGCGTAATAAAACTAAACCAAGTGAAATTTATATTTGCTGATATTAATCATTTAGTTGCTTCTATAAATTAGGCTCCACTAATGAGAGCCAAATATGGTGCAAATGAGGATACAAGCAAATTAAGTGAGACGGTCTACCGTAACACAATTAATGGATGCTTGATGGAAACTTGCATTAACTTTTCATAGATATTAATTTAACAACGAACCGATCGTTAAAGCAAGTTATTTAACCTTTAACCGCATGTCTCAGCCGAAGTGTGAGAAATTATCTTGAAACACGTAATTTAGTAATGATGTATAATATCCCGATTGTTAGAACACATTTCTGTTACACAGTGCATTAAATATGTGATTAAAGGGAAAAATACTTGAATATGCATTTAATTCTGTAATAAATTATTACTAATGAAAAATCTATTATCAAGATATTCTCCCTTACACTAATGCTTAAAATTCATGTTAAACATTTTTTTTTCGTTATTTAATTAAGGTTTTCGTCTCAAGATAATTTAGCTATATTTTGAGATACTTATGGTTGTATTAAATTACATGGAATATATGTCTAAAAATTAACACCACTGGAAAAAAATTTTCATTTACTTTGGTAAAAAAGTAAGAAATACCTGAAAGTAAGCGATTGAGATACATCTAAAGTTTCGCTATCAATCTCATGTGTTTTACTTGCATAATAATCAGATATTATCATCAATTATACCGGCTAAAATGCGCACTGAAATTATAAAGCATATACTTGTATAATTTTTGATCAATTTTAGTCATTTACTGAAAAAAAAAATTTTATCACAATAAATTTCAAAATTTCTTTCTCTGTGAATTATTTGATAACTCAAAAATATTTCTCAGATAAGAAATAAATTCATAAACTTAACATTTATTTCATCTTTGAAGAATTTTTTTAATAATAAAATTTACTTTCCTAAAACAATAAAACTATCACCAGAGCTATACATACGAAGGCAGAAGATTTAAAAAATCTTTTTTCCCGAAATGCTAAGAGATAAGAGTAGCATTTTTATTTTAAACTACGTATAAATTTTTACTATAATATTGATGCATTTCCCTTTATTGTGAATTCGCGTTTTTGGCATTCGTCTCTCTGTTAACATAATTTTAGTGTCACATTTTCAAACAAATTCAATAAATATCATAGAATTGCGATACATATTTTTTAGAAAGGAAATCAAATTTAATAATGTTTTATGACTTACAAGATTAATTTATTACATTTGCAAAATAAATTATTGCTTTTAATGTTCTAAAGTAACATTTACTATTCGAAGTATATTATTTTCCTCGATTTTTGTTAGTAAAATAAAATAATAAAAAAAATTATAAAATACAATAATATAATTTATTTTTTATAAAATGAAATAATAAAATTTTTTATAAATAAAATAATAATAATAAACTTAATATTAAAACTGAAAATGTTAAGATAACATAAAATTATTTAATATCAAATATGTTTCCACGTGATTGAGATATTACTGAAAATGAGTTGTTGCTTCTGCATTATGAATTAGATTCCTCTTGTTCGGAGCGCATGTCACACATTGAATTTTTTTGTGTCAAGCGACGAAGTAAAAAAATTGCATCGCGGAAAATGGAATTCATAACCATTTTGTATTTTCTGTAAACTCGCTTTCTTTAGTTATCGTTACATGTCAAAACAGTACAGTAATAATTTTGATGAAGATAATGATAATTTCTTGCATGCAGCGCGGTATTTGTTAGAGCTTATTCTTAAAAAACGATTCAAGATATTTTTTATATTCGTAACCAACATTTTTGTAAGAATATTTTAAGTAAGAAATATAAAAAAATCTACACACAATAAATTATTTCCATTTTTTTTCCTTTAGTATTTAAGAATGGTAGTAAAGATTTTTTTCAGAATAAGGTTGTAAAAACATTTTTCAAAATATTTTTAATAAATGTATTTATCTTAAACGTCCTAAAGTAGTAGAAGTGATAAATACAGTAACCGAGAGGTTTTTTTTTAATTTAATGTTGTGAAACACGCGGGGTGTGCCGACACTCTTCAAGAAACTACGTGGTCTATCGGAGAGAGAGAATAAAAACGAGATGTGATTTAATAATATATTGGCTTCAACCTTGCTTGCTTACCATTGTTTTCTTGGACACAGATGCATTTAAAACTTGCGTGCATTGCAGGGAAAACTGCAGATCTGTGAATGAGAGTTGTATTGAGGTCACACTGTAAAGATGCATGAGGGTTATTGCCGACGGGGTTAGTCATTTTGATCCATGGTCAAGTGACGAGGATTATACTTGAGCTGGTATACCCTCTCCTAACTTCCACACCACACCACACCACACCAACCGGAGAATGTTCAGGCCTCAACAGATTTTTCGTGCATTTGCACCCTACATGGCGGGTCTTCAATGATACTAGGCTCGAACTCATGACACTCCAGTCACGAGTCTGTTACCTTGACCACTAGGCTACCCCAGCTACATGCAAATCAGTGAACGTGATATCAGATTATGACAATCAGTAGGGCAAACAAAAAACTTCTTACTGGCAAAAATATTTTGCATTTTCGAATTCAGGATAAAACATCTATTGTTTTCCAGCAACAAAGAAAATACAATCTGTGTGGATAGGAAATTCAAAAATAAAAAAACCCCAATCAATAAAGCAGAATATATTGGGGTAATTCTGAGTGTTTTGCCAATAATAATTAAAAATGACTTCAAAATAGATTGAGCGAATTTTAAATAGTGGCCATTGGTAAAATTTTAAAAATATAAATAATTTCCTCTCTTTTATATAATATTACATTACATAATATCTTAAAATATTCATAAAAGAAAATTGATTGTATATTCAGTATTTAAATTGCAAATTTTATGAAAGATTCTCATTTTGCATGGTTTTTTTATTGATATTTTATTCAAAAACTTTTTCTGCTTCGACAACAACTAAAATTCCTGTAAAAATTTTACTTTCCACTGTCAAGAATATTTCTATACTTTATCATACATAAAGCAAAATATAATAAAATCAGAATATTTAAGACTTCTTTTCATTAACTATAAAGTGGCCGCGGTAGCCGAGTGGTATAGGTATCGGACCGTGGCCTGCCTTGTCACGAGTTCGAGCCCAGTACCACTAAAGACCCGCCGTGTAGGGCAGCGATGCACGTCAAATCTGTCTAGAGCTGAAACGTCCTCCCGTTGGTGTGGTAGTTAGGAAAGGGGGTGCCAGCTCAGGTGTCGTCCACGTCACTTGACCATGTTTCAAAATTACGTGGTCCGTCGCCAAAAGCCCTCGTATAGCTAAACAGTGCGACGTTAATAATAAATCAAATCATTCTTTACATTTTAATGTTATATTAGTCGAAATTTTTAAATAAAAAGCGTAATTTTAAAGTTACACGCATTGAATTTTAAATAAATTCTCCTTCTTATATTATAAAAAAATATTCTTATCAAAGTAATTTACGTCTACACGTTAAAGCAGTTGAATTTCAGTAAAGAGAAAATATTGAATAAGATTCTTTTAGTTAGCAGTCCGGAAATTAAATTCAGAAAATAATTATATTGTGATTTTTAGTAGAATCCTGTTGGTTCGGGACTTTTCAAAAACACAATGAAAAATAGTAGATTTGAATAATAAATTAAGAAACTAGAATATATTTCTAAGTATTCTTCTTAACTTATTCTTAAGAGGTATACGTATGGTGTTTTCTATACAAAATGTGAAAATTTTCTTAGTTTGCTGTTTCGGGATTTGATCATTGATAAATTTTTGTATTCTATATTAAGCGTAAAACTTCTTTCAGAAATAACAAAATTGTTTACAGAATTCTTAATACAAATATGAAAGAATAACAGCCTTCTGAGAAAATTGAAGTGTAAGATTTGGAAATTATTTTATTGTATATTAATGTCTTCAATTCTTTTCCCAATCCTTTTTTCTTAAAATATGTAAATTAAAACTAATGTTTCAGTTTCTTTAAGCAAAAAAATGTGATTTAAAGTGTAAAATTAAATGGATCGTGGTATATTCGTTTTTCTTTTAATTTTAAAGCTATTACGGTAGAAAGCTTTTTCCTCATATAGCGGATAATATAGTGGAAAGCTATATTTTGTACCCATACCTCATGTATTTGATAAAGGAATGTTTTATTTAGTCATTTTGATTTTTTTGTTTGTTTATAAAAATTTCATGCATTTTCTCGAGTGACCTGGTTCTTATATTCATATATGTTCATTAAATATCGAGGGAAAATAAGAGGGGACAGTGAATAGTTGATTCAAATATATTTCCCCTTTCACTTACATAATTTCAAAGATTACTTTCAGAATTATCAAATTAACTGACACGAAAGAATAAATAAAACAGAAAGCAGCAAAATTTCTTCCGAAAGATTCTTTTAATACTGATTTAAGACTCCAAAATCCCAGGAGGAAAAATTTCAGAATAGGATAAATTTACTAGACTAAGTGTTTAGCTGTGATGTATATGAAAAACAAAGTAACGAAAATTCCGTCATTTAGGGGAGGGTCGAAAATACTCTCTAGGTTTGGTAATAAAATGTTAACAGCTCTACCGTAGGTGTTGTCGTCCTGCGCTTAATGTTTATGGAAATGAAACGGAACTTCGTGGAATGTGGCGTGACACTTCTTTTTTTTTCTTTTTTTCCCTCTTTTGTTTTATTTTCCGCGTGTTAGAAGAAATAAGCCACCATAAAATGTGTCGCTGCGCAGCGGGAATATTTGTTATGCTGATTAAGCTACTGTGAGTACGTGACACCAATGGCTAACAAAATACTCATTCAATCCGGAAAGCCCCCACAAATTCTGCATTCATTATTCACGGTTTATTTTGAGCTTACAAGACAAAATATGACGTCATTAGCATGACAGGCACTTTACTTCTTGTCCATCGAAAGGATGAGAGCTAGCTCATCACTAGAAACGTTTAATTCTTTGGTTTGTTTCAATGTGCTTTAATTATATACTTTTTTTCTCTGTAAAGAGAGAAGCAACTCAAAATTAACATGGCCTTATGAAAATTTTTCATAAAATTTTTAAAAAATATTTTATTTTTTTACAGAAATTAATGAAGTTTTTTTCATCTTATACACGCCTCCGACCTTTCAGTCATTAGTCAAGGAACAGCCTCATACAATGTAGAATGATAAAAAGTCATCATTAGTGTGCAGTTAATAACATTCAAAGAAATGTATTTTAAAATAGCAGAGCAAATATTAAGATAATCCCCAGTCATACATACATCATGGTCATGAAGTTGGCAAGAGTTTGAACTTATTATTCCCATTCTATACATGTAATCCTGCATAAAGCCACGACCAGTAGTAAGTTATGAACAGGCCATACCGACTGCTGCAGGTAAGGAACTAGTTAATCTTGTTGACGCCTCCAGAAAGAAGCTCCATTTCTTCCCAGAAGCCCTCTCTGTATAGAGGGTGGAACGTTTGGATGCAATGGTAGGAGTTAATGCAAAATGCTTCGATTTCAAATGTGAAAGATTGTGATGACAGCAGTAATTAGTTATATACAGTGAGAGCACTAACTTGCAACGGATAGGTATTGAACCATTTATAAGTCCGTAAAATTTCTAGTAAACCTTTTGCAAATGCAATTGATATCTATGGAAATCATATTGTTGTATGTATTCCAGGGGCGTAGCTACTGCCGCATCAGCCTTATGATACGGGTCCCCAAGCTACAGGGGCCCCAACATGTGTAACTACAGTCTTACTAACAGAGCTCTTATATATAAAAATGGACCCAAAAGAATTTTGATTCAGGGCCCACTCAGAACTAGTTACGCCAGTGATGTATTCGTATATAAAAGCAAATAATATGGTTCCCTTGGTTGGATTTACGACATATGTGAATTGATCCCAAGGTTACTGAGAGTGATACACAGCTAAAATGCTTTCATTTCAAATCTCTTAGCTTATATTCTCGTCGTGGCACTAAGAGAATGGAATGCAAAATCTAAATCATCTAAAAGTTTTGTGAGATTCATGAAAGAAAGAAATATGATGAGAATTTTACTACTTTTAATACTTTGTAACTAAAACAAACATGATCAATTGGGGTATTTTCTCTCAATTTATGATTCGTTTTCACAACTACATTATTGCCTCATATATTTTAATTGCAATTACTATAAATTGTATATTTGAATCAAGAGAACACTTAGCACAAACAACTCAAACATTTCAAAAAGAAATTTATTTGAGAAGGAGCTATTAATCACACACATTAAAAACAAACGTTTTTGAAATCCCACAATTTTCTATTCATCTAACGTCTTTGTACTAGGAATTTAAGTATATTTCAATGGCTCTTCCATTAGACCACAATAACTTTTCTCAAAAGGATTTTTTTTTTACTTTCTTGTGTTTGGAAAGCTACTGTGTGATTCAAATTTTGTTTGATAGAATCATAATATGAAAATTATATTCTTTAATGTATATTTCAAAAATTTCATATAAGGTTTTGATTAATTAGGTAATTTCTATAAGTAAAATCTCTCAATATATATATATAATCTTTTTTTCATACGAAAAACTCCTAAATTGTTTTTTTTTGTGTTTGATCTGATTTAAAATCCAATGTGTCTTTATTTCATGTTTATATTAATAGAAAAATTTAATAAGAGTATTATTTTTAAATTTGAAACACAAGAACTATTTAAAATAGGTGGAAAAAACTGTGAAAGATTTTAATAACTCTGAAAGTTACTACGATTAGGATTGCATCGGGCTTATCTGAAAACGATTCATTAATTTTTAGAGAAAGAGAGAAAAAAGAGCATTAAGTCTTTTATACCAATTTAAAAGGTATTTTGTACCAATATTCATAAAAGATCATTCCTTATATATAATAATTGAAAATTAATTTTAAAGTTCAGATTTATTCAGTTGTGTCTTCATCAGCGTTGGACAACATTTTTTCTAAAAAAAAACTGAAAATATTCCATCATGTATAATAGCTTATGGTGTCTTCTCGCTTCTTAGATGTTGTAGCATTGTGTTATGGTAATTTCGTAGAATATTATAGATGTGTATATATGTAACAATGACCTACTAACAATGTATACTCAATGTAGTAAAATTTCTTTCCATTGTTTTGCTTTCGATGTGTAAAAAAATGTAGTATATCTTAATTAAATTAATTGAACTTTTATAATTAAATCATTCTTTTATAAATACATTCAATCTATAAAGCTAAATAGTATTCGTAATTGATACATTCTTTGTTGAGCAATTAGTTATAATTTTTATATATCAAACATTCTATTTTTATTTCGTTGTATGATGAAGAACTCATATCTAATAAGAAATTATTTTCTTCCGAAGAAAAGGATTTTAATGTGTAACTTGAAATTTACAATATATAAGGAAAACCAAAAATTGATGAAAAACCATGTTAACAAATAGGACTTTGTATTATTACACCTAATGTATAAAGAATTAAAGAGACCTTGATGAGAGATACTACAAGAACAATGCACTAGAAATGTCATTTCCTAAATTTAATAATTATATAACCATATTGTATGTGCATGTCTTTATGAATATCTTTCTTACATTGACAACATACAAGGCTATCCAAAGCAGACATAGCACTATGCGTGATATGTGTAAAAATATATAATAAGGATGAATAGAAAAAATATTATAAGTTATCAATTATCAATTTTATAATTTATTTTTTATTAAGTTATTTATAATTTTTAATTTATTTTTATATGTCTTAAGAGCTAATAGAGATTTTATATAAAAAAATACATTGAAATTATTCAAGAAATTTAGATATTCTCAGAAACGGTTCAGAATATTAGTAAAATTTTGTGATTGATTAGCATTGATGAAGACATGTGCGTAAATGGCTCCTCTGTAGAGTTAGAACATCTATTAAGGCTTGCTTGAAAGTCAGCTTCAATTAGTTGCAGTTAAAAATGAGCCGCAGGAAAGACACATCGGACTCTTCGAAGACCGTAATTCTTATTCTATACAATGAACAATTTAGTTAACAGATGACTAATAAAGAAGCAATGAGCTCTTAATTAATATAATTCGGTTTATAGAAGATATAATTCATTAGAATTAACAGAGAAAATCAGAAAGTTTGAAATTCTATCACTTTTTTATTCGCAATCACTCAGTCTTCTTGACGTTAAAAATTTCTTCATTAAATTATGCCTTTTATTATCTTATTAAATGGTAACTCGAAACTTTTTAAGAATGCAAAATCTCTCTCTGTAACTCATTTTTTAGTTTACAAAACTCAATCAGTAGTTATTAATAACTCTCAGTCATTCCTCTCTATGTTTGTGTGTGAAACTATTTGACTAAATAATATATACTTTTAAATTATTAATTCAAGGATTTCAACAAGTACCTCACAGATAATATTTCATTTCATAAGATAATGACCTGAAGTTATGGAATACTGACGGTATATGGACACACACACACTATTCATCAGAATTTTTATCGTAAAATCAAATTAAAATTTGTGGTATGTTGGCACAAAACTATCTTTATGAACTTATAAATGCATTTTAATTTTGTATTCACTTTATACGTACTTATATAATATAAATTTATATTTATATTTATGTAGTATATTATTTATTAATTAGTTCATATTTATTTTATAATTGCAATTGGGTACATTTCTCTTGATGCTAATATATTTTTACAATGTATAGCAACAATCTTCATATCAAAATCTCTTTTTGTCCTTATTTATTTAAAATTCCTTTTAAGGTATCCGACTACTTGCTACAACTTTTTTTTGAAAATATGGAGATATGGGGATTTTTTGTGATTTTTAGATTTATTTAGTATTTTTTAAGGAAAAAATCATACAATTGAAAACAGAAAAAAATTTATTGTTATTAAAAAGGGAAAAACTGGTGAAAAAGTACAAAAAATTACATAAACGGGGCCCGCTCTGTACAAAACATTTTTGAACAAATTCTCAATTTTTCACTTTTAATGGGTTACTTTGTTATTCATGTTTGAAATGACCTTCAGGATAATAGATATTTTAATTTTTACAAAAATTAGAGCACTCTATCTTAGTGACTATATGAAATTGCTTAAAAAAACAGGGATTGTATTTACATAAAGGACTATAAATTTTGAAATAAAACAGCGATTCATAAATCTAAAGGTCAAAACACTTCTACTGTTATCCAAAACATTCACAAAAAATTTCAGAAAATTATTTTCAAAACTTTTTGAGCAACAATTGACCCCGTTTGAGTTTTTTTGAAAAAAAGCACATTTCGAGTAAAACGCATTTTAAAGTTTGACATCTTGTGTAAAGCTATGGCATCTTCTTTTATTAAAACACTTGTAATTTTTATGCTAGTGAATGAAAAATAAAAAGCTTGGTATTTTTATTAAGCTAATAAGATGGTCTATAAAATAAAATCATAAAAAAATTTGTCAATTTTTGAAAAAAATCATGATTTTAGGGTAGTCGGATATCTTAAAACACTAAGAAAGCTAAAAATAAATTTTAAAGAAAAATTCTAAAAGTTTTAAGCATCTGTACAAATCGCACGTTACATATTAATTTCATTTTTCTTAAATTCCTTTGAAAAATGTAAATATTCCAATTCCCAAAATAGCGAAAGTGTTAAATATTAAACTTTTATATATGCCTTAATTTTTTTATACTTCTATTCAGGGTTAGTGACCATGTATAGAGTGAAACAAGTCTAGAATCAAAGAGTGACTTAAATGGGCTAAAGAGATTAAATGAAACACCTACTTTCGCAAGTCTTTCTTTATCTTTTCCAACAATGAGCTTCTAGTTCTGGAAAAGTAATGGAAATTCACTTTATCTTCCATCCTAACTCTCAAGTCTCATTGCAGATTGGAAAAATCGACAATACCGAACTGTAAAGTGTGTGTGCATGGGGACGTCCTTTCAAAGCGATGAAAATTACATTTAAACTTGACTCTTAATGAGACTATCTTCTATTCTTTGAATGAATATTAAAATTCCTTTTAACGGGCGAAAATGAAGTCCCAAAATTAAGATTAAAGTGTCAAGATATTTTAACGAAAGTTTTGTTTTTTATCACTCGTCACCGCAAAACGGAACTAGAAGTTTGTTTCCAAGGCGGCAGATGTGTGAAGTCTTTTAATTAAAATTAAAGTGGGGATAAGAAGACTTATATCTTATTAAGGAAATATTCGGTTTGAAATAAATGTGAATCATTTAACAAACTTTGAAATAAGAATACTATAGGATCTATGTTATTTTCTACCTTTGCACCTTGAGCTTCGTTTCTCATAATTGTATTAATTCGAGATTATAAAGTTCACCTATATAATGTATCAAAAAGTCTTAGTTCTAATGTAAAATTATGTCTTGGGATCGTGGTGTTTTTATAATTAGAGAAATTCCTTCCAAACCTTTTCGTAAAATTGTATTTACTGTTGCTCCTTAAACTTAAATGGATTTCTAAATATTCACAGGGTACACGCTAAAGAGATAGATGCTTAAGGTTTAAAAAATTAATTAATCCATAATTAAATCAACTACATTTTTACTAGTTTATTAAGATTAAGTTTTATATTTATCAAACTTTATTTTAACTTTTCGTAGAATCACATCATGTTTCATTTCTAATATTGTAGGATTAATTTGCAATTGTCTAAATTCTCGAACGGTCACATGATTAAGGCAATTACGTGTTCTCCATTGAATTCAAAACTGCCATTAAACTTTTATTTTCTGCTCTATTTGTAAAATTTGGATTTTAAAATTGGATTTAAAAGTTTCAAATTTTAAAATTGGGCAAAAAATTTTAAGTGTTAAAATAATGCCATCAAAAAGTTTTTAAGATTAAAAAAAATTCTTATATTATCCATGTACTTTTAAAACAAATATATTTTACTTACTTAAGTGCTCTTTTATCGTTCCCAAATATGTACTTTTTAAAAGAAAGTTTCTGCAAAAAGCAAAGGTTGGCAACAGTGAAATGCTCAAACTGATTGTGGCTGAAAACACATTTTTGTATTTATCATGGGACTATGGCGTAATGCAAATTTATGAACTGGTTGTAGTTATCCTATGACTATGACGTCACTTGATTTTAGCCATTCTTTGTTTGTAGTAATTAGAGATTGTTTATAAACGCTGATATACAAAGAAACAGGATGGCTATTTTAGTGGCATAGTTCTGGACCACGGTCAAGTGAAGAGGATAAAACCAGAGCTGACATCCCACTTCCTGGTATGGAAGGAATATAAATCAAGAATGTGTAGTTTTTTCAAGATGAATCAAATAAAAAATATTATAATAATTAAATATAAGTATCCAATCCGAATTCATTGTCTTACATTAGTCACTTAGATTAAATTTTATAAATATTTATGGTTAATATATGAAATGGCATGATATACTCATGAAAAACTTTGCGCCAATATGCAATCAGTTTTTTGAATCGTCATTTGTAAAGATATGCATTCAAGGACTTTTAAGCAGTTATGGGTGTTTTCTAATTTATTTATTTAGAAATTAACTGATTTAAACCAAATGCTTATAAATTCATAAGAAAAACATTTACTTTCAAAAGCCTTAATTTTAACTAAATAGCTTACACTGATGTATTGGATAACATAAAAATCATATTTTATAAAATAACATTTAGCTACAATTTATATTAGCTACAGTATTCAATAAACAGAAATTTCTTCATGAAAAGTTATAACTGTTCTCAAGCTAAAGTAAATACACTGACAGGAATTAGTTCTATAAAAGAATATTCATGCTCTAGCGTATATATTTTATAAATCTTTGTTTAAACTAAGAAACTAGTGCTTTCTTACACGTATTATGTAAGAGTACAAAATATATTAGAATTCCAAAATATAAAAATCATGATATAAATCATAATTTTTTTTTACAAAAATAACAAACTTTTATCAATTAATTTTCCTAAATGGTTCCAACTTGCGATTTTTAAAACGGTGCTGAAATAAAGAATTTGTGAGCAATTAACAAAAAAAATCATTATCGCTGCTTGGCAATAATGAAATTCAACTATCTGCTGTATTTTCTTCTACTAATAAAATTTTATAGTTCATAAAAACACAAGAGTCAAACAGAAATTTTAAAATGGTTCAACGTGAAAGAGAATATATAAATTAAGTTTACTCTTGAGGTTGAGTGTTACAATTAATCAAGAACATCGTGGACTTTTAATGAAGAGTTTTGTTACAAGCCACGACACAAGTTTCCTTAATTATACGAGAGATCGCTCGAGTCATTCATTATGTTTGCTATTCTTAAAATAAGAGAACTTATATTTTATTTAATAGTTCTAGGCTTAAAATTTTACAAGCTTTCAAAAATTAATAGGCGTAGCTAAATATGAAGATATCCTTTTAAACAAGTATTTAACTTAAAAAATGCCATTGTTATTAAGCAAACTTTTAAAATTGAATGCTTTCTTAAATGGAATTTGTTTTTAGATGTTTAATAGGGGGGGATTGTAAAGCTTGGATTACAAATTGAAGTGTGTTACTTTTCCAGGCAAAAAAAATAATAATAATTTAGGCAAAGGACGCTAGACCAGTGGAAACACACAGGTGTTCTTTTGATTTTGTCTATTGTCGGGAACAAAAAGCAGTGAAAAAAAAATTATTGAATAAATATATAATCAGCATTAACTAATAAAATAAATGATTCATTACAAATAAATATTGATAACAAATACTTAATTAAATTTTATGTACTATATACATAGTATTATAATCAATCGAAAAAAAATCAAAGATGAAGAAGGGATAAATCCATGGACACCTCCTCCTTATGTGCGCCACTGCGCTAGACTTAACTTAGTCTATACACATCTTTTTCAATTCCTACTATTAGCTCATATTCTCTCTATATATATGTATATACTATATATGAGTGAGTAAGTGAATATTAATGTCACACTGTTTAGCTACACGAGGGCTTCCGGTGACGGATCTTGTAATTTTGAACAATGATCAAGTGACGAGGATGACACCTGAGCTGGCACCCCCTCTCCTAACTACCATACCACCGGAAAGACGTTTGAGCTCGTGATTTTACGTGCATCGCTCACCTACACTGCGGGTCTTTAGAGGTACTGGGCTCAAACTCAAGACACGCCAGCCACGATACGATACCTTGACCACTAGGCTACCGCGGCCCTTGTAATCCGTAGAAGCATGAGAAGTTAAACATCTTTGACCATATATTAAGGAGCATGGTCGAAGTTACATTTCTCATTATCAATGCCCAATGTTATTCCACCCCTTAGAAAGGCATACTTTTCACACAAATTCTGGAGCTGATGGAACTTTTCTGGAATTTCAGCAATTACTCTGTCTAATGAAGTAAACATTTTTCATTTATATGTATATATATGTACTCAATTTCTGAAAAAAGGATTTAATGAATCATTTTTATTAATAACTTATTTCTGAATATTAATTTCTGCATTTAAAGTGTTTTCTTTTAATGAACACAAGAGCAGATCCTAAATACAGAATACACTCCAAGGTGGGAAAAAAATAACCTAATATTGAAACACAATTATGTATGATTACAGCATGTACGACCATGTACCATATTGTGTCTTTAAAGTTTTGAAATATTTTATAAAGACGCCATTTTTATCTTGCTTTAGCAAGCAAACACACACACACACTTCAGTTTATCATTACTATATTAAATAAAGCAATACGGAGCATATGTTATACAGAAAAAAAAATTCCGTTCGAACAGGAACGAGCAGTATGATATCCTGTTCTCTGAAGAATAATGAAAGCGAGATGTAATACTGATCACAGATTATCTCTCAGTATAGAAAAATTGACCTAGATTATGCGATATTCCTTAAAATAATTCGAAAACACAATTCAAGTAATGAATTTTTAAAATTATTTACTTTATAGAAATAAGTAATTGTGATAGCCCAAAGTGTTCAGACTTGGTGATATTCAAGACAAGTCATGGATTCGAGTCCAATTTTACCAAGAATTTATTGTACCAAATAAGAGTTGCAACATGTTTCACACAAAGAACTAAGTTTCAAAGTCATTGCGTGAAATGGGGATTAAAATAGTGAGATTGCTGTGCTTACGTATATAATGCCCTCATTTTTCTATCTTAAAAACAAATTTTAAGTTCATCTTCAATCCCACTTGTGTAGCTCTAGAGTGTAGCACAACACACACAGCAATTAAAACCAAATTGAATCAAATCCTTCATGATATCATTTCTTACTTGAATATATCGAACCATTATTTATCTTCATCAAGTATATTTCGTGAATTTAAACGCTCTTAATCATCGCCATCTAAAAATGTTTATAAAGTTGAGCACTAACACTAATGAGGTTATGAACCTGAATTTGCATCGTAAAAAAATTTGTATTTGTAAATACAACAAGATTCTTTTTAATAGTCATGTGCACCTCAAACTCACATACATTTTGTGTCCTTTACTCCATCATTGAAAAGCACAGGTAAGAATCTTGATTAAATAGAAGTTTAGTAAAAAATAAATAGTTTTTTTTTGGTGTCATGAGTTCGACATTCAAAGCTCACCAAAAACAGTAGGTGAAAATGGAATCGTAAATTGCGACATAGAAAAGAGAAGGGTAGGTTGCATATTTATAAAATCTATAAAGTTCTCAAGGTTCTTATTTTATGTAATAGGAAAAAAGTACAAAAAATTTCTTTCTAAAGACTTATCTTCATCATCTGAGCATGATTGAAAATTACCCAGTCACCGTTAGCTCTCGATACAGAATTCTTTCAATTATTTTTTAAATAAATATAAAAGTTTTCCCTGATTATATCAAATTAAAGAAGTATTAGTCACAGCTAAATTCATTCGCATAATGATCATGTTTGAAGAAATAATATATTCTTAGATTTTGTCGTAGTGATTGATCTTTTCGATGCCGTTCAGTCGTCTAGATTGTAGTTATTAAGTATTAATTTTTTTCAGACAAATTTTATTTTATTATTATATATTATTAAATTATACTTAAAACTCATATATATATATATATATATATATATATATATATATATATATATATATCGACTCAGTCGACTCGATAATTCGAACTTTCGATAATACGAACCTCTCGCTAATTCGAAGTATATGCTCAGCCGCTAGAAAAACTCTTGATATTTCGAACTAAAACCATACGTTTTGGTACTCTCAATATTTCGAAGTAAAATTTGTGACTGGCCAGACTACAACACGTGATAATTCGAAGTTATCCTATAAAACTCTCGATAATTCGAACCTTCAATATTATGAAGTTAGATTCACTTCCTGTCCCTAATTATCTCACGAGCGGTTTTTTTACGGAACTTATTTTCAGTTCTAATTGTGCATGTTGATAGAATAACTATACTTTGTTTATTATACTTCCGGTATTTGCTAAGCAGAATGTTGATTTATTCCTACTGCTTTCTTTTTTATTCACTGTGCAGTAATGAGTGATGTTTCCTTTTACAAGTATTGCACAATAATTTTGATTTTCATTGAGTATTTATTACTAATAATGAGTCACATTTAAACAGATGCTTTTTTTTAAATAAAGCACTCGAACTACATCCAAGATAATTCAGCAAAATCGTTTTATGGCAGAGGATTGAAAGCGAGAAATAAAACCTTTGTATAAAAATGTACGAGGCAAAGACAGGAGAGACAGGGATTTAACTTTATTCTATTATTTTTTTAAAAAAAAAGAGCGATAATGTGCCACTAAGAATTGCTCCACGTGCCATAGTTGTCGACCCCTGCTATTAAGTATACCCTGTAGCTGAGTGTGAACTGTAAATACGCCTTGTGTTAATTTCAGATTCCAAATTTTAAATTAAAAATATTATTTTACTAAAGTTGTGGTGATTTACGTTTCCTACCTGTTAATTTCGATAAACCTTGGGCCACTACTTTACACTTCACCTTAGTGTCGACTTATCACGCGAAAGGAACGACAAGTCTTCTTTTAAAAAGTACAAGTGCTTAACAATTTCTGAAAAGAAAAAAGTGATAGAATTAGTTGAAGAAGGTGAGAGGAAGGTCGATGTAGCCAAAGCATTTGAAATCCCACTGAGCTCACTCTCCACTATTCTGAAGAATAAAGAGAAAATCTTAAGTGTATCTTCGAGTAGAGTGAGAAAACGCGTTAGTAAAGGTAATTTTCCACGTCTTGAACAGTGTTTAGTTTCATGGATGAGACAGTGTCGAGGACAGAATATTCCGATGGGTGGCTCTTTATAGAAGGAAAAGGCTAAAGCATTCGCCAAAGAATTAGGAATCGAGTTTTCAGCTAGCGAGGGATAGCTTACAAATTTTAAGAAAAGGAATGAGATAGTCTTCAAAAAAATGTGCGGGGAAAGCTCTAGTGTCGACATTAACGTTTGTTCTAAGTGGCAGAACTCGCTTTCAGATCTAATGAAGGAGTACGAACCACGTAACATTTTCAATACGAATGAAACTGAACTCTTTTTCAAGTGTTTGCCAGAAAAAACATTTACATTCAAAAAAGAAAAATGCCATGGAGGAAAACACAGCAAGGAGAGGTTAACTATTTTACTGACTGTAAACATGGACGGCTCAGAAAAGATTACTCCTCTCGTCATAGGAAAATCTGCAAACCTCGGTGTTTCAAGAGCATAAACTCGTTCCCTACCAAATACCGCTCAAACAAGAAGGCATGGATGACCACCGAACTCTTTAATGAATGGTTGGTCTCACCGAACTCGGATATGAAAAGAGAAAAAACGACATATTCTCTTATTTTTAGACAACTGTACTGTGCACAATAAAGCACCACCTTTATCAAATGTGAAACTTCATTTTTCTCTCCAAACTCAACCTCAAAACTTCAGCCACTCGACTAGGGCATCATACATAATTTTAAAACTTTTTATCGGCGTGAAGTTGATAAAAGCGTTTTGGATAACCTCAAAAATCAGCAGCATGTAACTACTATTTCTATTTTAACAGCTTTGATCATGATTGACAAGGCTTGGAGAGCTGTTACTCCTTTGACAATTCACAACTGTTTTAAAAAGTCAGGCTTCCCCTTACCGAATCTGTTTTATGTGGACAATACACTCATTGAATTTAATGCTGAACCATCCCTTTGGGAAGCTCTTCCAGAACAAGATTTGACGTTTGATGACTACGTGTTGGTTGACACGGACATTGCTGTATGGGGAGCTCTATCTGACGCTGAAATTGTGGCTTTGGACCACAATAATACAGAAAGTGATGAAGACGAATCAGAGGAGTTAACTCCGGTAATTCTGTCAGAAGCTAAAGTGTCACTAAACAAACTACGCAACTTTTTTCCTTCAAAATCATGTTGATGTAGACATTTTACCAGCTTCATTTGTTCTAGAAAAATCTATTAACAAACTTAGATTGAATGCCTTAAAACAAAAAAAAGATATAACAGATGTTTTCGACAAAAAGGATTAATTATATATAGTATGTGTATTCTTTTAATAGTTCTTTTCAAGACATAAGTATTGTTTTTTAATACAGGACTTTTAACTTCTGTTTTATTTTCATACTGTATAAAATGTACTTTAAAAAAAATTATGTACAATTGTTGCTTTATTTCATAGTTTTAAATTTAAATGTGTGTTAGAAAAAAACTTCTCTTCGTGTATTTTGAGAGTTTTTTACTACCCTCTTGATAATTCGAAGTTTTTCATTGGTCCCTCCAACTTCGAATTATCGAGAGTCGACTGTATATATATATTAAAGAATAACAGACATTTAGAAAAGGGAAGAGTTCGCTTTTTAAGTACAATACATTTAACTGTTATATCTTATTTGTTGATTTTCATGTTAATTTTAATTTCACCGATCTCTCAATGTATTAAATCTACATTTGATTTCTAACTGATTCCACATTTTGCAGTTTTATTCAAATTTCTCTTTCCTTTTTTTTTCTTAATTTTCTTCTCTTTTTTTTTTCTTTTTTTCTAATTTATATACCCATTTGAGAAAGCACAAAGTACCTATTTTTAAACTCTAATTCTCATGATAAGAAACAATATCTCTTAATTTAAGATGAGTTACGTACGTGGCGTGCGTTTTCGAGAAATTATTATAATAAGTACAAGGCGTTCCATTACATCGGCAATGTTAGATCTTGTTCTATAAAGAATGATTACCGGTCATCGTTTCAAGATGAACGTCGGTCCTAACGAAGCTACTTGGTACACATTTTTGTACCGGGAAGCATTTTCCCTCTCATTGAGTAGAAGGATATGATGACCACTTTAATTGAGCCACTCTTTTCCTCCAATTCGATCCTTCTAACCACCAATCTATTTCTGTTTGAGGGTGTACCTCAGGCTGTTCTACGAAAACTGGAAAGTAAAAGGATGTGTGGGGTGATAAAATAATGATTAGTTCTACGAACTGTTTTGGAACTAATAATAATTTTTATTTAAGTATTAAATCACAAAAGTCTCATGAAATGAAATTTAAGAACCTACGTGGAACTCTCACACATATATTCATACTAATTCAATTAGTCAAAGAATTCACACACAGCCTAGTAATATGAACTCAATGAATTCTTGCATGATTTTAGAAATAATTACTTTTTCATGAGAATCAAAGTTGACTTCCCAAATTACTTTCATAAGTCAAGTGTTTGAGATAAAAATGCAATATATTATCTTATGTTTATCAAATTATTTGAAGCAATGCATTTATTAATATTGTGATTAAAACTCTTGACTGCTATTTTTTTCTCCTTCACTAATTATTAATGTTATTTTTAGTAAAGATCAAGTTCTGAAATCATTATTTTAATGCAATAAATAATTTTATAATATAAAATTTCTGCATTTGGGAACATAAACTTCTAACGTGAGCAGTTTTTGAACAGTTTTTTTTTCAATATTTAAAATTTTTTTAAAAATGTTTTTATTATTTTTTTGAAAATGGTAATTTTTGTAAGAAATGTTCTCTACTCTTGTTTTTTAAAGTTTTATAAACTTTGAAGTCTAAAATTTGAAAATGTAATCAAATATTTACTATGTTTATGAATTAGTATCTGCTCCACAGTGCCTTTTTGTGATGACAAGTAAACTGCATGCTTTTAAATCTGAAAAACGCGTTGCTCTAATCATTTGGTTCCGATTTATATAGACCATTATATTTCTTAGCCTGAATTATACGCAATTTTAAAAAAAGACAATAATTGGAATTATAGTCTAGAAAAGATACATTGGGTAAAATATTTATAATCAAAATTTAATTAATGCAAAAATGTGTTAATGCTATTAGCCTTGTTTGAGCAAAATTTGGAAACATAAAATCTCGCATTGTATATAATTTCCGATACTGTACCTTAATTTTTATTTTTATTTCTTTCAAGCTGAAGATATGATTCGTCATTCATTTTATAATAGAAGCTTTCTATGCATTGTTTATTAACTCGAGTTAATTTATTTTAGAGATATTTTGGTCGAACATAGTGCAGAAAGAGAGGCGATTCAACTGAATTTATTTTTGTTAACACTATGGCGAAGTTATATATATTAATAACTATAACTTTTTGATAAGTAACTTAAGTAGATTATTAAGCCGTTTACGTCAGAAAAGCATTATATCCAACTTCAGATATGAACATAAAAATTTTATTGTTTATTTATATTTTTGTTATTTCAAAAATATATCTATTAAAAATGTTTAAAACTATAAAATATCTTAGAAGGTCTGTAGGCAATTATAATGTCAATTTCTGAGCATATGAATTTAACGATATTTCATTTCAAAATACTTGATTATGCATGACTTCTTTATCATGACTAGCATCTTTTGTTAATAATATAAGAATGTCTAGGACGTTTAGTTTTACATCTTAAGAAACAAAATATATGGTTTGTTGTTTAATTTAACGATAAATTAATTGAAATAATGATTCTTTGGAACTATTTTTTCCTATAACAGAAATAACATAATGACGGAAGTTATGCCACGTTTAATACAATTTAATTAATTGAAAAAAGTAATATACTTTTATATACTGTAAGAAAAATTATAATGTCAAAATATATTGATTCTTTTGAACAGAACAGAGGAAACAAATCCTGATTCAACTTTTTATTCATTATGCAAACATTTCTTAAAGTGATATTTCAGCGACCAAATTGCAACAGTATAGAATTCGCTTTATTGTTTTAAGGATTCGTTTGAAAGTGAGGCAGTCGTACAGGAAAAAAATTCTTACAATATCTTTCAAAAGACGCCAACGGGCATAAATACAGATTTTCAATATGAATATGGGTTATTTATGCGAAAACTTTCAATGGCAGAAGAAAAGGAAGCATTTCTACTACGGCACGGAAAGTAAATTTTAGGCCACACCAGCTGAGACCACACTACCTAAAAATGTAGCGTAAACTTTACGACAAAGAGACGACTGACGATATTTTACTTTCTTTTTGATCGAAAAAAATAAGAAACGACTTCGTTTTAGACCTAGCTTATAGTTTGAAAACTCAAGTTAAGATTCTTCCAAAGAGAAATGACTGAGTTTACGACACTTTTGTGTTTATACATCCTGTTCTGGATTGGCTGGCATCTGGGTAGGCGAATTCTTTATGTGTTCTGAAAATTTGTTTAGTTGCCTAAAACGCTTGCTGCAGTGAAGCCCAGATGCCCCTTTTAGCATGATCCACAATTGCTCTTATCGTTAGAGATAGCTTGGTGACTTTTGAATGCTATTTGGCATCTACGCTAATAACTTTTGGGTGAATACATCAACGTCTCTTGAATTCTTGAACATATACTTATCAATAGATATTTTGCATTATGCATTTTTGAAGACAATTCTCGCTATTTATAAATTCAAAACAAAACTCTTCATCTTAAGGTATCCGATTACGTTCGGAACCGTTTTTTTTCAACAAGATAATAAATTTTTTTTGATATTTAGTGTCATTTGAATTAGAATATGCATAAACAATTGTTTTAATAATATTATTTCGAGAAAAATTATTTAAATGCAGTTTTTTGGAAAAAAAAAAGAAAGAAAAGAAAGAGTGACACATTTTCGAAACATTCTCCTTTTTTTTCAAAATGTTTAAAATGCTTCTATATTTGCCTATGAATAGCTAAGACTTTCTCTACAGAGCCTGAACAAGGAGTTTTGAAAATTTCACTTTATTTTCAGAGTTTTTATCAGTTGAAATAATTACCGGTGTGTGTTTTTCTATTAAAATTTCTTTATTCTGAAGCATTAAAATATGAATAAATCCTTTTATAAATTACACATTTCAAAAATCCTAGTTAGGCTCTGTAGAGAATAGCTATGTATAAGCAAAATATTATTATTAAAGAAGCATTTTTTTCACGAAAGGAGAATGTTTTGAAAGTATGTTATTCTTCCTTCTTTTTTGTCAAAAAATTGTTTTTAAATAATTTTTTTCTTTTAATAATATTCTTAAAACGTTTCTACATGAATTGTATATGCATTTTCGAATTCAAGTGACACTAAATATCTCAAAAAAATATTCATTTATACGCTTTTTCAAAATCACGGTTCCGAACGTAGTCGGATACCTTAATTCAGAAATAGTACTAAATGCACTAATAAAAACATTCAGTTTTACTATAAGTTTTCTAGAGAAACTAGAAGCTTCATAATAAATAATTAAAAAATAATGCGTTTTAAAAATACATTTACCTTGGGATGTTTAAAAATGACTTTTCTCGTGTTTTGTTCATCGAATACTATTTTCATGACTATGCTATTTAAAGACTGCCTTAAGCTTTTGAAGGCTTCTCTTATTATCTAGAAATTAAATTTACGATATTCAACCTTAGGGATGAGTGAAGTCTTTTGATAAATCAAATGCAACCTATTCAACTTAGCATATAAACTTATAAAACAAATTACTAGAATGGTTCTTAAATTAGCTAATCTCTTTGATGATGAGACGCGATCGGAATCGCCTTAAGCTAGATCGAATAAAACACAATTTGCGCAATCAACATCCTAAACTTTAAAGTTTCACACACTGGATATTTGATTCAATCGAAGCATGTCTCATAAAATAAAGTGAATTATTTCCTTATAAAAAAGGAGCTGGGACGCTAGATGAGGATAAAATTCCATTAATATTTAACTAGTTTTAAATATTTCTTATGTTATGGATTATGAAATAAACAACAAGCAGATATTAAGAATCATAGAATTGATTATTGATCTAGTATAGTATTTCCTAAAGTACCCACGGAAGGCATTTTAGTGGCCTTCCATTTAAATTTGAGGTATTTTTTAAAAAATTGTCTTATCTGCTTTTTGTCGTAAAAAACTCTTTTTGTTTTCCTGTTATCTTAATTTTTAAAATATTTCACTGATGTGTTTGATATCCATTTAAGATAAAAGTTTTTGAAAATTATGAATTTTTGAAAAATTTTACTGTATTTTAAATAAATTTTTAAAAAAAATCTGATTATGCATAAGATCTCAGAAATCTTTGAGGAAAAGATAGATTCTTATCTTTAACAGGTTTACAAAGTATTTTAATTCGACTTCCATTTAACTTCTTTGAAACATATTTATACACAGATCAGTGAACACCATTTCTTCCCTTAGAATCAGAAGTAGTCTTGTGAAACAAACTTCCCATTTTTTATGTAAATTTCTTGACTACAATAATTTTTTGACAGTCGTGTGGCCCACGAATCACCGTGAATTTATTTATGTAGCCCGTGGATCATTGTAAATTCACTAATTTGACCTTCGAGCGTGACCACTCGAAGAGAAGACCCAACTCCTACAGTATTCAAAATATTTAATGAACTTTATGAAAAAAATGCCTAATAAAATGAAAAAAGTTGTCAGTTTAAAACATTTTATGATGAGTAGCTTCCTTTTTATCAAGTAGACGTAAAATCTTGACAATTAACCTTAATAAATGCATGTGAGATCAGGAAAAATATTTCTTAACTATTTCAGATAAAATAAGATATTTTATGTTTTAATTTCATTTCTTTCCTATTTATAATTAACAGATTATTCAATTTTGAATTAATAATGAATTATATAAGACACATTATTTTTTTATGAATAATACACAATATAATCTATTTTAGGCTACTTGGTGGAAGCAGAACCGGAATTTGCAGAACCGATAAATAATGTCACTGTTGCTGCCGGGAGAGATGCTCAATTAAGCTGCACCGTTGAAAATTTAGGGACTTACCGGGTAAGTAGTATTTATGTATGACAATTAAGATTATTATTTGTAATCCATCAAAGAAATGAAAAACTTTTTGGAAAATTCGAATACATTAAATGTAATTTTTTAACAATGTGTGCGCCGTTATTTTACTGAATCTTAAAAAAATTTATAACGTAGATTCCTTTTTAAAGGATCTTTAAATTATTTCAATTTAATTCTTGGATTTTGCACGCTGATTAATTTGGTCTTTTATTTTTATAACAAACTAATATACTTATTATATTTTAAAATTTAGAAAAAAGTTTAAATATATATAATATTATCTTAAACATATAATTTATATTAAAAATTCATATAAGCAAATTCATTTCCCAATTTATAATTTCTTAATATATTTATATGCATTTTTATAACATCCATTTATATATTCCTTCAAATATATAAAACAATCCAAAATTTTAAAACTTTAGGTCAAGAATTAGCTTGAGAATTTAAAAGTACTGAACATTAACATATTTCCTAAAAATGGTTAAGCGGCTTACGAAGGATTTATAAGCTATTTTTATCTTACTTTCCACTATTGCAAAATAAATTGAAGATCCGAAAGACGGAAAAAATTATTAATAAAAACCTCAGGAATGGAATCTTGTAGTTTTTTCTTTCTTCTCTAATTTTTATTTAATTCGCATTTAAGAAAACTCTGCATTCACGTAACTGTAAAATGAAGTCAGCTTTCACTAAGAAATACGTTGCAAAATATTTAATAAATGACTACTTTTGGGAAACGCATGTGGTATGTACTTTTGGATTTTACCTCTTTTAATTCTGAAAAAAAAACGCTGAGCTACAGCTATGGGAAAACTATAAATCTATTTATCACTCTTCATAAAATAAGCATAGGTGGTATGATCTCATTCCCCCGCACTATACTTATTTTATGAAAGGTGATAAATTGTTCTACAGTTTTCCAAAGTACAATGAACTATGGTTAAAAGCACGATGAGCCATTAATGCAAGTGAGAGGCAAACGAAATTGTACCGAATATTTTTAAAAAACAATTAAGCAGTATTTCGATGTCAATTTATGTTATTTTTATTATACTTAATTTTTAAAATGCAAAAATAATTAAAGCAAAATTATTACTTCAAGGAAATTAACTTTATTTCCTTGAAATTTGAACTAAAGCAATAAATGTAGATTGTAATTGCTTCCAAACTTCAAAAGAAATTAGTAGAAAAATGAAACTTTCAATAATCGGTCACTTCAGAAAATAAGTATATTGTTGGTATCCCACAATAACTTGAATTATGTAAATGCATACTTTTATCATCTCATAATCATTACATTAAATATATATATAAAACATCTTTTAGTTTTTTAAATTCCATTTTTAAAAAAGTTAACACAGAAAGTGAATAAATAAAACTTCGAAAGAAATCGGTAAGTCTTGATATTTGGGAATATTGGAATTTGAACACACACGATGTCATGCTTATGTTTAAGCAATGTGCAAATGAAGTATAGCTTTCATCAGAATATATATATATATATATATATATATATATATATATATATATATATATATATGCTACTGAAAACAATACCAATTTCCTCCAATGGTAAGAAGAGTAATCGGAATTTTTCCTTCTAGTAGAAAGAAGAATATAGCTATTTCTTTTAAGTTTTGATAAAAACTATTGGTAATAAACTTTATATACTCACTTCCAAAAATAAAGCACGGAGAGGAAAATGCTAATTTCCGGAAGCCAATCAGAATTGAAGAGGATGCAATTCGCTGCAGAGGTAGATGGAAGTATGCAAATATGTTAGATAACAGCCAATCGTGCTTTCATGTCAAGAAATATGTGCAAAAAAGGTAGTCTTATAAGAAGCCAGCTTTATGAAGGGTTACAGAAGTTGATTGTAAATGCTGATAGAAGGTGTTTAAAACTTTCATACAATTTGTTTTCAAGACATACGTGTTTCTATGACTTCCAGAAAACGAATGGAAGATTCTGAGTGCCGGCGTTCTGTGGGGCGCATTGAAGCAGGACAGTCGATCACAGATGTTGCTCTTTTCTTCGGCGTTCATCATTCTGTAATTTCACGTTTATGGAAACAATTCCAAACCACACAGACGGTTGTCCGAAGGCCCGTAGGCGGTTGCCCAAGGGTTACAACCCCCGCGGAAGATCGATATATTGCTACCGTAGCCAAGCGGAATCGCAGAGCGACCTTCACACGTGTGACATCTATGGTTACAGCGTCCATTGGTAAGGCTATATCTGCAGCTACTGTACGCCGAAGATTACATATGAATAGACTGTATGCTAGGGTACCTCGAGTTTGTGTTCCTCTATCCGTCCAATCAAGAGGGGAACGATTAAAGTGGTGCCTGGAACATGGCAATTGGACTGTGTCTGACTGGGGCAATGTCATGTTTACTGATGAGTCATGATTTGCTCTGGAGCCAGATGAGGATATGGCATATAAGGATATGGCGTAAACAAGGAACACGCAATCAGCCCCAAAACATCACTGAACATCACGCATTCCGAGGCGGAAGCATTATGGTGTGGGCAGGGATTTCATTAGGATACCGCACCGACCTGCACATATTTAAACGGGGTTCTGTGACGGCTGTCCGGTATCGAGATGAAGTCCTAGAGCCGATTGTGAGATTGTACGCTGCAGCAGTTGGCCCTACTTTTGTTTTAATGGATGATAACGCACGTCCCCATAGAGCTGACATCGTCGATGACTACCTGGAGAGTGAAGGGATTGCGCGTATGGCGTGGCCAGCATATTCACCCGACCTTAATCCCATTGAAAATCTTTGGGATGCTCTCGGTCGTGCTGTATCTTCACGTTTCCCACCTCCAGCCACTCTTATTGAGCTGGGATCTGTTCTACAAGAAGAATGGCGATTGCTTAATTCTGCGATGATTGACCATCTAATTGAAAGCATGGTCAGAAGGTGTAAACTTTGAATATAGATGAGGGGGGATCACATACTCTATTAATGTCCTTTTTTTCATTTTATGCTGTTTATTTTCGCTTTATACATAATTCTGTTTAAGTCTCCAGTATGACATTATCTGATGATAACTTACAAAAATTTAATATTGTTTTCATTTCTGTATATAATTATTGATTTTGTTTTATGTATAAATATATATGCTAATTTAATGCCAAATTTTGTGTCAATCAAAGCAGTATTTGTTGATTTTTTGCTTTTTATATCTTCGTGCTTAACTTTTGGAAGTGAGTGTACCTAAAACATGTATGGAGAAAATAGATATAGATTTAACAGAAACTGAATTATCAATATTACCAAATTCAATTACCCACCTAAAAAATTCATATTGTGACACTCACCACATTCCCCGGGGATTGCTCATGTCTTTCAAAGGACTGGGATATATTTGACCAATAACAAAAATAAGAAACAAATAACATATGTTACATATAACATAAATATAAAGCAGTAACCTGCTTGAGAGAATCCTCGAATCTCTAATGAAAAGCTGTTTTATATTCCCTATTTAAGAGACATGAATACATATGATAGTGTATTGACTAATTTAATATTTGTATTTTCATTTGATATAACTCTAATACAAATAAATGCTATAAAATTTGAATATAATTATATACACTCGCCCAAAATTGCAGTATAAACGTATTTTAATTTTTGTTGTATATGAGGCGCTTAAAAAATTGAGCTTATTTTATAAATACGCAAAACATAAGAGAATTAAATACGCAGTTTGAACACACACACAAATATTAAACAAATTACCTTAAGGTATTCGACTACGTTCGGAACCGTGATTTTCAAAAGCGCATAAATGGATACTTTTCATGATATTTAGTGTCACTTAGATTAGAATATATGCATAAAATTGTTTTAAGGACATTTTGACAAAAAATAACTTATTTAAATACAATATTTTGGCAAAAAATTAACTTAGAATAATCTTTTTTCCAAATGTTCTCCTTTTGTGAAAAATGCTTCCATTAGAATAATGTTTTGCCTGTATATAGCTCAGACCTCTGTTCAGGGGCTCAACAAGAATTTTTGAAATACATAACTTAGAAGTAGGTTTATCCATGTTTTACGACAACAGAGGAGAGAAATTTTTAGAAAAAAACGCCGATAATTATTTCAAATGGTTGTAACTCTGAAAATAATGTGAATTTTTCAAAAATCGTAGTTGAGCCTCTGTACAAAGGTCTGATCTATATACAGGCAAAATATTATTATAATAGAAGCATTTTCCACAAAAGGAAGACATTTTGCAAAATTATAAGTTAATTATAAATTAAAAATTATAAGTTAATTATATAATTATTATTATAAGTTAATTTTTAGCCGAAATATTGTACTTAAATAATTTTTCTTTTGGTCAAAATGTCCTTAAAACTATTTTATACATCGGTTCTAATCTAAGTGACACTAAATATCATAAATATTATCCATTTATGCTCCTTTTTAAAATCACGGCTCCGAACGTAGTCAGATACCTTAAAAAATCTTATAACACAATAAATTAGGCAGAAAAAAAGTGATTTCAAAAAGTACCAAAAGCATTTAATTTGATAAGAGTACTTTGAAGAATATTACACTTATCATCAACATATGAAGATATAAATAAATATAGTAAATTCCATGGGTAAAAAAATTATAATCCTTATACATTAAATATGATATTCAATGATATGACGGAACATAATACAACTGAATGAAAATTCTACCTATACTGCTACATAAGTAACTGTTCTACCATTATTTTGTTAGACAAGATTATCTTACTCATTATCCTTAAGTAATAAGTTAATACCCTGTTCGACTCCTTTTACTTTTCTCGAAGACATCAATCGATTGAATATTGTACGTCAAGAATTTTTTCCTTTTCTCAACATTATACCTACCAAGAAATCAGAGAAGATATATTCGAAATAACCATTATTTATCTACATCTTAGCTAAATGAATGGGTATTTTGGTCAGAAGTTACTTGTTAAGAGTAGAAATATTAATAATTTACTATTCTTCAATGTATCTTACATTTCATAGTATTGTTTTAATTAATTGAGATTTTTTAGTCTTTTTAATTTTATCCTTGGTATTCCTTTCTGTAACAATATATTTCCATTTCTTGAGAAAAGAAAAGGTATGGAGCAGTTTCGCTTGTGTGTGAAATTTTGCATTTTTGTGCTTCAGCATTTTAAAAGAGTTTTTCTGTCTTTGAAATAAACATAAAATACTTTTATAAAAACCTTGATAGATAAAATGTTTATAATTTTTTTCGGCAGATACAATTAAATTAACGAATAGTATTCCCATTTTTATGTATGTATATATATATATATATATATATATATATATATATATATATATATATATATATATATATATATATAGGCAATTCATAATGTATAAGATAAATTTTATTTCAAGATAAATTTTTTGTTACTTTTCATACTTTTATTCATTGATAATAAAAATTTTATTTGTCTCTAAACATTCATATAATAATACGCATTAAGAAGGAATTTCACCTATATTTTTTTTAAAAAAACCTTTGAATGAAATAAACACTCAGTGCATTAATAAATAATATTTTATTAACGTTAATATTATTTGTACGCACTGAGCATATCACATGCATAATATTTCACATATTTCATAATATCACACAAAAATAAATGATTATTTTCACTATATGCTAAACTATTTTAGATTCATGATAGTTATAATGATAAATACGCAACAAACTGCCAAGTTTTTTTGTTTATTTATTTTTATTTTTTTTTTTTGCAGTAACAGAAATAAAATTTTATAAGATATAAAGACTTATTAGCAGATGACTAAACTGAACTACATTCAGTGGCGCAATAACCCATGAGGGCCGAGACCTACTGAGCCCATCTCAATATACGTGACCATTGGGCGTTGAAATGCTGAAGCAGATGCCCAGATCAGGTGATCAGTCTGCAGCGAAAGCCTCCAGTGCTTAATCCTCAAACAAATTTGGGGTCGCAGTAGCCGAGTGGCCAAGGTGTCGGATCGTAGCTGGCCTTGTCAAGAGTTCGAGCCCAGTACCACTAAAGATCCACCGTGTAGGGGAGTGATGCACGTTAAATCTGTCGAGAGCTTAAACGTCTTCCCGTTAGTGTGGTGTGGTTGTTAGGAGAGGGGGTGCCAGCTCAGGTGTCGTCCACTTCACTTGACCATGGTTCAAAATTACGTGATCCGTTGCCACAATCCCTCGTGTAGCTGGACAGTGCCACGTTAAAATTCACTCACTCAAGCAAGCTTGGTACTCATTTATCAACCCACTGAAGGGATGAAAGGCTGAGCCAACCTTGCCCAGCCCGATGATAGAACCCCGGACCTGTGAAGTGGAAGCGCGATACGCTACCACAGGGCCTCAGCAGATGGGCTAAAGTTCATTAAAAAGTACAGTTAAGACATACTGCCTTTATATGTCAATCGTAATGAATATTTAAGTGAATAATATGAAAAATATATCAACCATACGTTTTAAATTGTGTCCATTTCTTATAATTCAAGTGTCCACGGTAGCCAAGTGGTCATGGTCGTGAACTCGTAGCTGGCATAGTTCCTGCCAAGTCATGAGCTCTTGTCCTAGTGTCACTAAAAGCCCGCAACGTAGAGGGGTTGTTGTACGGTTAATCACATGGATGTGATATATAAGTGGAGTGCCAACTTAGGTGTCGTCCACCCCACTTGACCGTATTTCAAAATTAGAGGTTCATCACCGGTACTTCCCGTATTGCTTCACAGTGCTCCGTTAATGTGCAAACTATCTTCCATTAGAAAAAAAAACATGTTTCTAAAATTTTATTTAATTCGAAATTTATATTCTAAAATTAAATACTAAATTTTGATTACATTTAAAATAAACTTTATTTTGGAAATATTTCCATTTCTTTTACATTTTCTTTATGTAAATTACGGATACCAGATATAAGTTTTGAAAAATGTGAAAGATAAGACAGAATGATCTATCGAAATATTTGAATATACTGACCTTAAAAAAAAGTTTAGTAAAGTAAGAAATAACACTATCACGATTCCAGAAGTTTTTTTAGAAGATTTCAGTATTTTATAAATGCGTTGCATTTTAATTTTCAGTTTAGTTAAGAAAATAAATATTTGTTCTTATTTGAAGCACACGATTCATATAATGTAATTTCTCATAAAAGCATTTGAATAATCCTTATAAATTCTGACATTTTACACAGGTAAATCTATATTTTTGTCATCAGATACAAAACAATTTAAGTCTCTAATTAATTGAATTTTAGAGATCATTAAATTGTTATTTTTTTCATTGATTTTGGTAAATAAAACATAAGAAAATCATTACAGTTACTTGTGTTTTGTAATTATATACGGTAAAAGGGGAGATATTTTTTATTTCAATAAGAGGAGGCTTTAATTTTTCTTAAGAAGAAAAAGATTTAAAAAATTTTAATAATGAAGTGGGGATGTTCTTTGTCGTTCTTCCGGAAATGAAACAAACACAAAACTTTCTCTTCCTCTATGTTTTTCAAAGGAATATCTTTTTCATTAAACCGTTCTCATAATATACATATTAGAAATTTTTAATGATTATTACTTCATTGCTCATTTTTATGAAATTTAAATACTTACTTAAAATCCGGCGTATAACGCGCACTAACGTATATGAAGCACACCTGTACTTTCAAGCTTCATTTTCTTAAAATTTTTAGGTATATTTGCCATCTAACACACACACCCTTTTTTACGAAGAAACATAAAGTATACGTGTACAACGCTCTTGTGTTTTGATATCATTTGTTTGAGGTGTAATCCCATGCTTTTGAAAAAATGGTATACTTTTAGAACTACAAATCATTAAGTTCATAAGGTATATCACTTCTTTTAAATAAACAGTACTTCGGTATATGTGGACGTCTAATTTTTTTACTTATCTTTTTTTTTTAATTTTTATAATTAAAGCTATCATATTTATACCCGGCGTATAACGCGCACCTATAAATTTCGACCTTATTACTTGTGTTAAAAGTACGTGTTATACGCCGGATTTGAGGGTCATTTTTTTGCCCTTCTGTCATTTTCTTGTCCCCCCTCACATCAGTCCTTTTTACCTGATTATTACAAGAGTCAAAGTAATGCATTCCTGAAGCCCCTAAAATATTTTTTTAAATAGAAAAAATAACATTTGTAATGTAAATAGAAATTATTCCATACAAAAAAAAATTCCGCTTTATGAATAAAAGAAAAGCATCGACTCTATATGGTATTTCATGACTTAAATACACCGTAGCATCGTAACATTTAACAAATTAAAATCTTGATTGTAATTAAATAATAAAAAATGGCATACAAATGAGGTCTTCAAAATTTATAGCTTTAAAATGACATTTGAGATATGTTATTGAAATTTATTGATTTAAAAAGTGTGATAGCTCGCTTATTTCAACTCAAATAAGTAAGGCCATTTTCCGCTTTTATGTTATCATACTTAAGGTCTCAGATGTGCCCAATACAAGCGATTGTAAATTAAACTATCATACTCATGAGACAAATGATTGTGAACTACATTGGCTTTATATACAGAGCTACATTTCAAAACAAAAACAAAATTAATATTTCATGCACATTTTTTTGCTTTTAAATGTTCGTCAGGTTTGGGGCATATCATATTTGCTAAATGACACTTTAGATAGAAATATTTTTAGCTATTCGTATTGGAGGACGATACATCAAGCCTTTTAATTTTAATACTTAATTAGAATCGAATACACAAATGATTTCGGGAATTTTTCAGTGTACTTATTCTTTTAATACTTCGATTACCTTTAACGTTAATATGTTATAAAAAAACATAATTTTTTTAACATATTAACATTTTGTAAACATCTATATATTCCATATTCACTGTATTTTCATTAGCATGTATAACAATACCTTATGTCTAGTGTTAAAAGAGTAAATTTTCTTTATTTTCAACTTCAATTGCACATAAAAAGACAAATAAATCCTTTACATTAGAAATTTTCAGATGAACAGCAGGACTATACAGTAACCTATGTGATGAAAATACTGACGATCTACAAGTTGTTTTGCAAAAGACTTAAGATGGAATCAAGCATATATTTGTGAAACTTTTTCTGATAACTCTTATCGATTTCTTTTCATTTTATTACTTCAGAAGGCTTTATATGAATATTCGGAATTGCATATATATATATATATATATATATATATATATATATATATATATTTTTATTTATTTATTTATTTATTTATTTAAGAGACTAATATAACTTTTTAAATAATTTGAAATGTGCCAAAAAGAAACTATAAAACAGTTGTTTTCCTAATTTTATTTCTTATTATGTATAAAGCTATTTCACAGAAATATGTCAAATGGTTTAAAACAGCTTAATTGAGTTTCAGAGTTCAAAAACAACAAAATGGATATTTCTATATGTATATATCATTTTCATATTTTAGCAGATATAAATATATAAAAAAAGAAATGAATTAAATCTTATTTGAAATGCCATTAACTTTCAAAAGTATTGCTTTTCAAAATTCCTAATATTTTATTCCAAAGATATTCAGCCAATTTTATATTTTCATTTTCTCAAGTTAAAAATAGCTTCTATTGAAAAATCCTGCAAATAAGTTAGATTCTTTCATACTTTCACTAGGGGGTTAATAGTCTTCTCATAAGAGAAAACTCCATGAAAATATATTTTAGATTTGTTCGATGCCGTAAATTTCCCTTTTATGTACTAGAACTACCAATCAGTAGTTGTCAATAGTTAGATGAATCAGTTGGTAGTTATAAAATAGTTCAAAGATTATTTTGTAATATTTTACTTGCTCTCGTGTTCTTTTATTGAATAATTTTGATATATTCTTCGAAACAGAAATTGTAATTTTAGCTTCACAAATAAGTCATTACACTTTTTCATTGGATCTTCTAGAAATTATTTCTCCAACATATATTATCTTATAATAATATCAATGGATAATAATAACTTTTGCTAGAAAAAATAATAAAATTACAAAAATATGCATATTTAATAGTAGTTTAAACTTTTATACAGTATTATACAGTATAATAATTTTGGAAGTTCTTTCTTGATTTTTGAATCTTTAATCCTTTCCCCCAAAGGGAAATTTCCTGACTTACAAGCATGTCTTCCCCTTAAGCAAATTAACTTTTTTTATAAGTTCAAGGGGAAAAAAATTTTCAAGAGGCTAAAAGAAGAGAGAAATTATGCAGTTTTATCTGTACCTACCTTATCTCGATGGATTTCTCTTCCACTTGTCGCATAGGTTGCTGAAAAGTTAATACCACATTTCAGACAGAAATTTACAATCAAGGAGATTGAATCTAAAAGTAAAAAACTATTCCATAAATTTACATCTTATAAATGTTACTTTAGTACTTACTATTAAAATTTAAGGAAAAAGTAAAATTTTATAATATAATCTAATAATGGAATAACACATAATCTTCCTGCATCTAATAGTTGAAGCGTATAAGATCATATTTTTCAACATTAAATTCTATCTTCCGGAAAATTCAAAGGTATCAGTTTTCATTTGATGATTAAATTAATCATCAGAATTTGGGATTTATATCATTGTGATAGTTTCGATCACTGACTATAATTAATATTTGAAACAAGTATGTAAACTTAATATGATTAATTAATGTGTTTGAATATATTAATAGCTCATGTCTACGCTAAATGTTAAATACTTCATATAATGAAGTTAAAATTCAGAAATTAATTTGATTATAATAATTAGATTTACAGTAAAAAACGTTTAATGCGAAAACGCTTAAGTCGAAACATCGGTTAATACGAAATAATTCAACAGTCTCGACAAACTACTATACATTTTCATGCACTTCTTTTTTCTCTTAGCACGAGACGAAAATCTCTTAAAACGAAAAAACTTCCATTCTGGGAATTAACAAAATACGGAAAACATAAGCCACGTAAGGAAGATTTAAGACGAGTGGGAAATGAAAGAGATGTTTTCCTTTGTTTCGTAGAAAGGAGGCTAACTTGGCTTTGAAATACCCTCGAAATAGTCTGTGATACGAGCCAGTATTATTTGTCTAAGCTTCTTTCCCCCTACGTTCTTGCCACCACTCAAAAGCATCTCATCTCTCATCACTTTGCTTCGGAATTCGTGGCCACGGTAGCCTAGTGGTCAAGGTAACGGATACGTGGCTGTGGCGCGTCATGAGTTCGAGCCCAGTACTACTGAAGATCCACCGTCTAGGGGAGCGATGCACGTTAAATCTGTCGAGAGATCAGTGTTGTGGTAGTTAGAAGAAGGGGGTGCCAGCTCAGATGCCTTCCTCATCACTTGACCATGGCTCAAAATAACGAGGTCCACCGCCAAAGCCCTCGTGTAGCTGAACAGTGCGACGTTAATATTCGCTTGCTCACTTGCTTTGGAATTCGGTGACGAGTTCATTGCAGTGTGAGTAAAAATCAGGAAGTTTGGTCCGCTCTATTTTCTATTTTAGAAAAAAATTACGAGCACAATGGCAAAGAGCTCAGGGGGAAAGCAAACTGCTACTCAGTTTAAAATGAAGATGGGCCTTCTTAAGGCTATTCATCTTAAACTGAAGACGAAAACGGAAATCTGTCAAGATTTTGGTATTACTAACTCTGCATCATCAACAATAACTAAAAAAGAGAGCAAATAAAGGAAATGCTTGAACGAAATAAGTTTGAGCCAGAGCAAAAACGGATGAAAATGGTCAAACACGAAGATTTAGAGATGGCTCACTTGTTTGGTTCAAACAAGTAAGAACACTTAGAATGCTCCCATATCAAGATCTTTGAAAGCAATGAAAGCAAAGAAGCAATGAACTTGCCTAAACTGTTGGGTATTTTATTTTCTGCAAATAAAAATATCAGATTATTTTCCAAAAGCTCAATAAATGTTTTGTTTTTCAAAAAACTTGAAAATTTTGTGTTAAATTTCGTTAAATTTTTGTGAATGTTTTTGATTCATTGATTTTTATTAAATACATGAATGTTTTCATATTTATGTAAATGTCGCTTGGAAATGATGAAATTAAGGATTTCATCAAATCCCTAAGGGACATGATCAATTCACGGAAGATGTTAAAATAAGAACTCTGTATGTTTATTTCCCGAAGGAAAGTAAATGATTTGGTCAAATCCCTAACCTGTTTCAGTCCAATGATGAAGTATTACAAAATGCCTTAATTAAAAAATTTTACATGCAAAAGAAATAAAAATTATACATTAATGTAGTACTTCAGAAATACCCTGCTTTATATTTGTAACACCTTTTTTTTTTTTAGTTAATATTTCCCTTTATAAAATAGCTTTTTTTATTATCAAAAAGCTTTTTTTTTATCTATAAAAGGGATGTGGTCGAATTCCCTAACTTGTTTGTTTACATTTTTCAATTGAAGTTTTATCCAGTTTCTAATTTTCAGGCATACAAAAATGATACATCAATCGAAAGATAATAATGCAAAAAATATAACTAAATAAAACTTAAAAAATGGTCATTTTGCTTTGGTGCGTCATGACAGAAGCCCGGCGCTGTATCGAGGAGAGGAGGAAGGGGGAGGTAAAAAGGAGTGGAAACAAGCGAAAACAGAGCTCTACAAATGCTGACTTGTTCATTTCATCACTTCACTAAAACAGTTCAGGTATTTGATCAAATCACTTACTTACATCAGGGGGATTACCTCAAAGAGACGTTATTTTAACATCTTCCGTGACTTGATCATCTCCCTTAGAGATTTGATGAAATCTCTAATTTCATCATTTCCCTGCGTCATAAATAAAATGTACTCTGATAAACTTAAGTTTGTTCAATTTATGCTTTTTTTCAATATTCTTTAACGCGAAATTCCTTTAACACGAAAAGATATTTCGGTCCCCTTCAGCTTCGTGTTAAGCGAATTTCACCGTACATATGTTTTGCATTTTGGTTACATATCTTTTAGCATTTTTCCACACTTTGAATTAATTAAAACTGTAAATTAATAGTTTTCTATATATATAAACACATTTAAATTTTCTGGATGAGGAACTAGTGTGCAATATATAAATATTTGTAATCATTCAAAAGATTAAAACAGCAATATAATTTTAAGATACTGTTTGTTAACAGTTTTGTGTTTTAAACATGTATCTTCTTCCATCCTTTGCAGGCTGCTTGGATCAAAGTGGAGACAAAAGCTATCTTAACTATCTATCATCACATCATAACACGCAATTACCGCATTAGTCTCAGCCACAGCGACAACCGCAACTTTATACTCCAAATTCGTAATGTACAGGAATCAGATAAAGGAGGGTATATGTGCCAAGTGAATACAGTGCCAATGAAGAGCCAGGTTGGATACCTTGACGTACTTGGTGAGGGGAATATTTTGATCTTTCATCTTTCTAAAAAATTTATCTATCTAATAAAATATTTGCGAGTATAACATTGGCAGAAAAATATGCTCAAATTTCAAAACAACACAATAAAATTATTGAAATGCTAAATTTAACATTTATAAATGTGTAGTACAATGGTTTTTAAGAAATTATTTCCCTGTATGTATGCATGCAATATAAAGTTTCTTAAACTCTTGCCGACAGAGTTTTGAAAATATATCATTTAACTATAATTTGCAGTCTTAAATAACACTTGCTATATTTTAGATAAAATAAAAAATAATAATTATCACAACTCGCCTTCCCATTTAGATCGAATTATGAATTATTTGTAATTAATTTTAAATTCAGGTTTGATTCTTTCCCCATTGTCTACATGGTGTGTGTGTGTGTGTGTGTGTGTGTGTGTGTGTGTGTGTGTGTGTGTGTGTGTGTGTGTGTGTGTGTGTGTGTGTGTGTGTGTGTGTGTGTGTGTGTGTGTGTGTGTGTGTGTGTGTGTGTGTGTGTGTGTGTGTGTGTGTGTGTGTGTGTGTGTGTGTGTGTGTGTGTGTGTGTGTGTGTGTGTGTGTGTGTGTGTGTGTGTGTGTGTGTGTTTGTGTGTGTGTGTGTGTGTGTGTGTGTGTGTGTGTGTGTGTGGTATTTATTAAATCTCTTCCAATGTATTTTTAATATTTTTTTAAAAACTTTTTTTAAAAATTTGAATATTTGCAACTAATTACGGTTTATTTCAATAAGTTATTAAAAAATAAATATAACAATAAAAAAGGCATTAAAATAATATAAGCAAAGATATTTAAAATAAATATAAGAAAAGATGTTGAATATAATATTATAAGCAAAGAATTTAAATATAATAATCTATGCAAACATATTATAATATAAGTATAACATTATAAGAATGTTTATAATCAAGATGTTGGAGGATGAGTATTTGCTTAAAACTCAATCTAAAAGCTAATTTTTTCACCTTTTCACCATTTTCTAATAAGTACTTATAGAATAAAAATCACTTAATTAATTCACTTAATGAATGAAATGAATTTCATACTTTAAGATACGTATTTAAGTAAATATTTTGCTATATATTTCTAGAAATATAATGATTATATTGAAAAAAGTTCATAAACATATTCCTTTTGTATAATTGGGTGAAAAAACTAAATAGGAAGGTTTTTAAAAACTTAATATTTATTATTTGTATTTTTGGAAAAAAAATATTTGTTACCTAACGATAGGCTTAAAAAGTGTTAAAATGTTTTATTTTTTAAAGTGTTGAATTGCCGTTAAGTTTTCCTTTATTTTGAACTTCCAGAATCTTAAGTATATATAGTCAGAAAAATATGCTTAGATTTAAAGTATTCGACTACGTTCGGAACCGTGATTTTAAAAAGGCACATAAATGGATAATTTTCATGATATTTAGTGTTACTTAGAATTTAATACATGTATAAAATTGTTTTAAGGCTATTTTGATAAAAAAAATTATTTAAATACAATATTTCGGCAAAAAATTAACTTAAAATAACCTTTTTTCAAAATGTTCTCCTTTTCTGAAAAGTGCTTCTATTATAATAATATTTTGCCTGTATATAGCTCAGACCTCTGTACAGAGGCTCAACTATGATTTTTGAAAAATTCACATTACAGCCAATTGAAATAATTATCGGCGTTTTTTTCTTAAAATTTCTCCCATCTGTTGTCGTAAAACACATGGATAAACCCACTTCTAAGTTATATATTTCAAAAATTCTAGTTGAGCCTTTGTACAGAGGTCTGAGCTATATACAGGCGAAATATTATTATAATAGAAGCATTTTTCACAAAAGGAGAAAAATTGGGAAAATTGGTCATTCTATGTTCATTTTTTGTCAAAATATTGTACTTAAATAATTTTTTATTGTAATAATATTCTTAAAATAATTTTATATACTTTTTCAAATCTAAGTGACACTAAATACCATAAATATTATCCATTTATACGCTTTTGCAAAATCACGGTTCCGAACGTAGTCGGATACCTTAAACTAAAGGAAAATCTTTGTCTATCGTCATCCCCTGCATTACAGTAATAAAATATAGTAAAAACACACATGTATACAGGAAAATATATTCGGGATATGAAATTATTCTAAGTACAGTCTTTCTAAAAATGCGTTCCAATAGGAGTAAAGCATCGAAAACCTCAAATGATTTGTATTAAAAATATTTTGAATAGATGTGTGTATGTTTTCATCCTTTATTGTATAACTAACAGTTTTTTTCTATAAAATTGATCTTTTATATAAGAAGAAAAATAAGTACTTAAAAAAATTATATAAAATGATAAGGCAATGTAATCAAATTCAAATTTTTCAACTAAATTATTTAATGCTATCTTTTCCCGAATTAATTCATTTTCAAGAGAATAAAAATATTTACTAGTTTATATTTTGGTTAAAGGTAAGTTACGTTTGTATAAATACATTTTGTGCCCATTTGTATCTATATCAATGCTATTTCTTTTAAAAAATTTGCGAAGAATCTTGAAATATACGAAGGTATAAATATTGTTTCTTAAAACATAAAGTCTTGTAGAAAAACGATATTTTTCAAATAATTTATAAGTTCTACAAGCAAAAAAAATCATTTGGAAGATAAAAAAAAAACTCTTACCTTATAAAACATTTTTTGGAAAAGTAAAATTCAAACGAGAAAATAAATGCTGAGCATCCAAAGATTCAATAAATATTTTTGTTTGCTTTTATTAGCTAACTGACAACAAATAATCTGGAATTTTTATCCATTTTTGTATCAGTAATACTCTTGCAAACTTGTTCTACATCGTTTAACATATTATGCACGTTGAAATAATCTCTATTTTTTGTTAACATAACTTAACTCTATTGAATAGAAAAAGTGATGTTTTTAAATATATTCCAAAAGTTAAAAACGTTTTCAAAATCTTTTTCAGAAGGATATATCTTTTGTTAAATAATATAAAAGGATTAATCATTGTATTAACGTGAAGGATATCTTGTTTCTAAAACATCGTGTATTAAAGTACATGAGGTTTTCTTTAAATGCTATGGGTGTAAGCTATAATTCTTCATATTTTTTTCATTTTAAGTTTTTGTATACTTGATGAGCTCGATATATTTATTTTTGAAAGCGTTACATTGAGCAATTATCAAATATTGGATATAAATTGTCTTCAACTTCATCTATTGATATTCTTAAACTTGATTTCAAAATTTCGATATATTTATAAATAATGCATAAATAATAGAAATCAACAAATTAATATCACACATAGACATATTTCTTTAAAAATATCAAGTTCTTAAAACTATATATGCATATATTTAACATAAATGCGATTATTTTAAAGAACTTGTTTTATATATTCATTCTTGATAAAATACATGAAATTATTTCCAAACCCTGTAGATATTTGGTTTCGTTAACTTTTAAGAATGTGTAAAAGAAAAATCTTTCATTATTCGTTTAAGTTCTGCATTGAATATGCATGTATAACAAACTGCTTTCTAAAATCTAAAAATCTTCAAAAAGAATAAATTGGAAAAGAAATTTTGGGATTTTATGGAGATCTTTGTATTTAATTAACATCTTATCATCTTCTATTAAATAGAAAAATTTTATTTTTAATTACTTTTTATTTTACTACTTAATGGAAAATGATAATATCTGTAACTTATATGGTACATTATTTTAAAGCTTAGTAAAGTTATATATATGGTTTAAAATATTTTTATTCACAGTTCAAGAGAATTTAAATGGTGTGATTAAATACATGCTTCATAAAAAATGGGGTTATGTGCTTCATCATGTTATTTAAATAATGGGAGGAAACAGACTGTGTAAATTAAGAGATTCCGTGATTTTCATAATTCCTTCTAGTTTCATTTAATATGCATTTTTTCTCAGAATACTGTATGCATATATGCGAGTGTATGTACGTATGTATATAAATATATATTTATGTATATGTATGTATGCATATATATACATATACTTGCATACACATGTTTTTTATAAATAACAAAGTCACCCATTAATTTGTCTAGACTAAGAATATAATTTTCCTCTGTGAGATTAAGATTTATTGAAAGCTGGATGAAAGTAAGAATTTTTCAACGATTTTATTTTTAAGTTATAATTTTGTTACTGTCTTTCAGCCAATGGAAGCTATTTTCAATATAATTTATTAGTAGCTTTTTTTCATTTCATTTTCACAACTAATGAATCAAAGCAGTAATTATTCGTAAAGTTTTGAAGTAATATTCAATGGTACATTATTGACTTTTAAATGGCTTCTGCCAGAAGAAACATAAAATCCAATAGAACACATCCTCCTTTGACTGAAAACAATCAGCCTCTATAGTTTGAGATCCATAATTTCTTAATTATTAAAACTGACAGTATAAAGGAATAGAAGTCCCGCATATCAAGAAATAAAATCAATCTTGACCACATATTCCAGGTTGATAAAAAATTGAATCCCTTAACATAAGAAGTACTTGTAAACTTTTCTTATATTTGAATTGCATTAGTTGTGCTTCTGCAGAACTAGGAAAAAGAGATACCTACTTAAGTGTCTTTATCATCATTGGACAGTTCTAATTTATGGATTCTGCAACCTACAGCGGCCGCGGTACCCTTACGATCATGATCAGACTCGTAGCCGGCATGTCATGAATTCGAACCTAGTGCTTTTGAAGACCCACCGTGTACAGGTCCTGATGCACGCTAAATCTGTCCAGAGTCAAAGATATTCCTTTAGTGTGGAAGCTCGGAGAGGGGGTTCCAGCTCAGGTGTCGTGCTCGTCACTGGACCACGATTCAAAATTACGTGATCCTACTCCCCTCGTGTTGCTTTATAAGGCGACATTAATAACACTCACTATAACCCAGCATTTCTCAAACTGTGGGTCACGCCCCCCCCCCTTGGGGCCCGTTACAACTCTTCAAGAGGGGCGCTAGCATATTGAAAAGTCGGAAACAAAATTTTATTTAATTAAATTTGTTTGTTTACCTTCAGTAAATTAATAAATACATTCTGACATAATAAAAAATGGAATACACACTCACACAATAATACATAATAATAATAATACATAATAATAATATAATACATTTATAAATGTATCGGTGCTACACAATGTATTTAATAATTAATTTAACAGTACAAAGTTAAGAACAAATTGGATGATTACCAGTGACCCCATAAATAAAATTAAATACAAAAATTAACACTTATCTTGATAATTCAAACTGATTATAATTAATGCCTTAACTGCCGATAGAAAGTTACGCGAATCGCTTCCCAATTCCAACCGTTTTCCACGTAGGCACGTGTATGTGATGTATTGAGGGGGGCGGAGTAAGGAATAAAGAAGCAAATAATATGAAGTAAGTAAATCCTTCGCAAACACTGTCAAGGTCCTTTTATTGCATTCCAAAGCCTTTGGAATAATTTTATGGATACCAGTGCACAGAAAAGATCGTACTTCTGAAAGACGTATATATACGTCCGAGGAAATTAACGCTTTGGCTGAGCGAGAAGTTTATATACGCCAGTGGCACTTAAGAGGTTAAAGTCGTATTGAAGCTTTAGCGTCAAAGTATAGTATAAGTGAATTCAAAACAATGTTATTGTATGAGGGGGGACGCGATGAAAATTATGATTGAATATTGGGTCGCGAATATTGAAACTTTGAGAAGCACTGCTATAACCCAAATGACCTTGCGGGCCACTTCGGGTAAACATTATAATCCCGCTAACCACATATAAATATACGAGTATATGCGTATATATCTTTATATTAGATTTGGGCCCATTACAAGCATTTATTGGAGTAAAAATTTAAAACAGAATAAATTATTTTTATTATTTTCATTATTTTTCATGTATACAAACATAGATAATTTAATAAATATAGTGCAATGTTCGAATATGTCTAGGTCTATCAATTAGCAGCACGATAAAGTTGCGGGATTCAAGTGTGATGCTGCAGGGGATCACTACAATGCAATACCGCTCACTTTTAAATATGTAGAAAAACAGAAGCAACGTAATAAAATAGAAACAGTCAGTTATGGGATATATTTGTTACAAAACATTACACTAAAAACAAAAATATTGCACAAAATTATCTTTTTTTTAAAGTTGTAAGGAATCTCGCGGGCAACAAAATTATTCAAGGTGGGTCACATGTGGCCCCCGACCGTGGTTTGCCCCCCTACATTAGTGTAACATCAAACTAACCTAGCCAAAAAAAATTTTTTTAAAGGGTATCTTATCTGAAGTTAAATAATCTAATTTATAAATTAAAGAAAAAAAAAATTTACTTTGATCTAAATTTCATATTTTTGAATAAAATTGAGCTCCTGTATTGTAAACAAAAATCCTTATATTACAAAAAGATTCGTCGTAAGGGTGGAGAAAAATTGCACCGTAGACTACCCCCATCCCTTCCATTTCTGATAAAATATAATGCTTTAATTTTTTTAGAAACAAGAAAAAAAATTCATGTTAGGTCAACGGAAATATTTCCTTTTAATTTTTAAACACATAACTTTATGTTAAAAGCCTTTTAATTCGTAATTTTTTAAAAAATAATTAGGACTTTTTCAAATAAAATAAGGAATAAGACAAATAATTAATTCTGATAACAGAATATATCAGGTTAGATTTTCAAACTTCTTAAGGACTAAGTTCGGAAACGTGATTTTGAAACAGCATATAAATAAATAATTTTTTTATGTTGTCAGTAGGGTTATAACATACAAATAAAACTTTTTTAAAGAATACTACTGTTAGAAAAAATTATTTAAATGCAATTTTTCGGCAAAAAAATGGAGAAAGAAGGATAAATTTTCCAGACTTTCTCCTTCTAGGAAAAATGCTTCAATAATAATATTTTGCCTATATATATATATATATATATATATATATATATATATATATATATATATATATATATATATATATATATATATATATATATATATATATATATGTAACTAAGACTTCTATACCGGGGATAAACTAAGATTTTTGAAAAATTCACATTATTATCAGAATTATGACCAATTGAAATAATAAATTTCTTTACTTTGATATAGTAATATATGATAAATAAAATATGAATTATATATACAAAAATTTTAGTTCAACCCTGGGATAGAAGTCCTAGTTATATTTAGGCAAAATATTATTATTACAGAAACCATTTTTCACAAAAGGAAAATGTTTTGAAAATATATCCTTCTTTCTTCATTTCTTGCCAAAAAAGTTGCATTTAAATCATTTTTTGTAACAATATTCTTAAAAAAATTTTACATGCATATTGCAATTCAATTCACATTAAATATTTTTTTAAAAAAAGAATCCTTTTATACGCTTTTTCAAAAACACGGTTCCGAAATTAGTCTGCCAGTTTAAAATATATAGGCTGTTATTCAATAACTTCATTTATTAAAAGCTTATTTATATCATGTAAATCAAAAATTTATCATTCGAACTTTCTAAAATACAGGAGGGGAAACAGGAAATTGCCTTTAAGGTATCCGACTACGTTCGGAACCGTTATAAAATTGCTTTAAGAATAGTATTACAATAAAAAATTATTTAAGTACAATATTTTGACAAAAAATGAGCATAGAATGGCCCATTTTCAAAATACTTTCCTTTTGTGAAAAATGCTTCTATTATAATAATATTTTACCTGTATATAGCTCAAACCTCTGCACAGAGGCTCAACTAGAATTTTTGAAATATATAACTTAGAAGTGGGCTTATCTATGCTTTACGACAACAGAGGGGAGAAATTTTAAGAAAAAACGCCGATAATTATTTCAATTGGTTGCAACTCTGAAAATAATGTGAATTTTTCAAAAATCCTAGTTCAGACTCTCTGGAAAAGTCTTTACTTTATATAAGCGAAATATTATTATTTTAGAAACATTTCTTATAAAAGAAGAACATTTTGAAAAAAGGCTATTCTTAGTTAATTTTTTGCCAAAATATTGTATTGAAATAATTTTTTTTTGTCAAAATATCCTTAAAACAATTTTATACTTGTATTCTAGTCCAAATGACACTAAATATCATGAAAATTATCCATTTATGCCCTTTTTCTAAAATCACGGTTCTGAACGTAGTTGGATCCCTTAAGCAGGACCCGACAAAAGGACACACGTTTAAGTGTTTACTCTAGTAAAATATCATACGCCGCAGCTAAAACAATTTTCACAGCTGGATAAGCTGCAAGCAACCATTCAAAATACAAACTTTTTGTCTTGCCTCCGAAATATCTTTACCAGTTTAGTTGATTGAATCGGAAGATGTGATTTTTGAAGTTCATTTGTCATAACGAGAATCCTCACAAATGGGGAATAGCGTTGTTAAAGGAGATGAGATTCATTTCTCAAAGTGAATCAGGCCTGCGAATCAATTATCTGAATTTATTACAAGGGAAACGAATCCCGGAGCAACCGATTACAATGAACCTACTCTAATGCACTGTGTTGAATGACATTTCGCCCTCGTTTGTAATCTTAAAGATTAATGACTGACCGAAAGGCGCTATCGACCCCGCTTAAGGACGAGTGACGACAATCTTAACCTTTTCTTTTCTTTTTTGTTATCAATAGGAAGATATGACTGCGGGATTCGGCAGAGAGACTATTGAATCTAGTCGAATATCTAAAGACAATCGCGTTAAAATTATCACTTTTCAGAAGCAATATTTGAAAACGAAGATTTCTATTAATTATTATACTTGTAGATTATTAAGTATCCGTAAATTACAAGAGAAAAAATTTGATTTATTTACCCGAACCTTAAATTTCTTGCTATAGTATTAAATTTAAAAATTGTGTATACTATATCATTAAATAAGTTAAATGTTGGGTTAGCCAATATTTTTAAATTATATTTTAAAAAACATTAGATAAAAATTCATAAAGCTACGAGACTATATTTTATGTACGATTATAAAAAGTTAATCTTCATATAGATTAAACCTAAGAGTGCAAAATAATTCATTTAGCTTTTAAAAATTTATTATTTCATAATTTGTTGAATTTTTTTTGTATTTATACCTTAATTTTGAATTTTTAAATATAATTTGTACAGATATTCTATTTTCTATATATTTTGCTTTCTCTCTCATCGAGGTTATCCTAAATGCAAATAAAATATGACACCATGACCAAAGAATGGTATCAGAAATCTTTAAATTTTGAGCTGAATGAAAACTATTACGTATTACTTTTCCTAATGTCTATAAGTATTAGAGCCTATATGGTAAAAATAATACTTTTAAGCTTCTTTTTGTAAATATATATCTGTTCATTCAATTACCTTTCTTTTTATTGATTTATAGTTAGTTAAAATATATTTCACAATTGTATATCTTTCTATGTAGAGTTACTTACATTATTTCCATAAAAGTTTCGGAAAAAATAAATTGCTTGGCTCTATTAATTTGATATAAATTAATTATGAAACATTATTAACAAGAAATCTCTCAAAATTCGCATGAAGAAAACTTTTATCCAAAAACAACTGAATCTCCCAAATTTTAAAGTTTTTTTTAATTCTGACATATAACATAATTTTGCTATTTTTTTATCTCGATCGTAATTAATCCAAAAAATATAATCAACTTCTTGAGAATCAAACAGCTTACCTGTCTAATGAGTTCTTCGTACTAAATACAAAAGATTTTGCGAAAAAAAAGTCTGCCTTTATAACACACAGCTTATCTTTTGCAATTTGTCGACTAAGAAAAGTGTGTTTTGTTCCTTTTTATCTTTCAGTCGGTAAATTCTGTGGAGATATTATCTAGACAGATAATTTATGCTTGATTTGTATATTAAACATTCAAAATTTCTTAAGAGATGTTATAGGAATAAACGTTTTTTCACAGAATACTCTAGGTAAATGCTAAATAATACTATTTATATTAAGACTAAAAATATATCGAATGCTGATCATTTTATAATACTTCATAGATAAAAATATTTAGATAATAGTAATAATCAAAGTTTAAGCAAATGCTATATAAGTTTTCCTTATAGATTTAATTTTTAATCATAATTACAAGCTATTTTAATCATGAATTTAAAGTTTTTAGACTATCTATTTATTTCTCTGTTTGAATAATTAGGGCAATATTAATAATTATTATACACATTTTCATACCTAAATTAAAATGTATTTTAATATAATTCGTATTTATATAAAATTCTTAATTTATTTCATCTTTCTTTGTGTGAAAAATTTATTTTATATATCCTCCTTTGTGTTTCAGAAGAGAAAAAATATTTTAAGTTAGTTAATGTGTGTGTGTGTAAATTCAGTCATCTTCAGAATTTGAATAAAAAATATTACCACATCATTTCATAATAAGATTAATATTTTTTCTCACTTATCATCCATTCTCCTTTTGCTGTAAAAATGAAATAATATTTTTGAAATAATCTGTAAAATGCATTACGTGTTAAATATAAATTTCTAATAAATTTCATTTTTGTAAATACTTCATAGTCCCACCTGATATCTTAGAAGAAGGAAGCAGTAGTGATGTGATTGTCAGAGAGGGAGCCAACGTCACTCTCACATGCAAAGCAGTTGGGTATCCAACACCAAATATCACTTGGAGAAGAGAAGATAATGAACCTATTCCTCTTGGTGCATGGCAAGGGAAAAAATTCACAGGTAAGAGAAAAATGCTCATTTGATAAAGATATAGTTTTCTTGTAAGAAAAAGTTATTTAAAATTAGCTTTTAAAACTTAAAACCAATCTACTCTTTTGTCCATTCAGTCACCACCTTTCATTCCTATTTCTTTTGAGTTTTTGTTCCGATCCTACTAAATCAGTGTTTCTCAAACTGTGGGACACGCCCCCTAGGGAGGCATGATAACCCTACGAAGGGTGTGTGAGCATATTGAAAAGTCAAAAACAAAAGATTTTTTTAAATAATTATTAACTTACTGAAAGAGTAAGCAAAAAAAATACATTTTGACATAGTAAAAAACAAAATACTCATTTACACTATAATACACTTATAAATGTATCAGTACTGCACAATCTATTTTACAATTAATTTAACATTACTAAGTTAAAGAAAAGTTTAATAATTACCTATGACACCATGGATTTGTCATACATGAAATTATATCCCAACATTTAATCTTGATAATTTGTACGGTTTATAATTAATCCCTTAACTGCCGATTAAAAATTACGTAATTGGTTCCCCAATGCCACCTTTTAGCACTTAAGTAAGCATATGTGGTGTATTGCGAGGGGGGTAGAAAAGGAATAAATAATCAAAAATCCTCTGAACTAAGTAAATCCTTCGCAAACACTGTCAAGGTCCTTTTATTGCTTTCCAAAGCCTTCGCAATAATTTTACGTGGATAGCCGTTCATAGAAAAGATAGTACTTCGGAAAGACGTATATATACGTCTAGGGCAATTAACACACTACTGAGCGAGACGTTTATATACGTCGGAGGTACTTAAGGGGTTTAAAGTCGTATTGTAAGTTTAGTTCAAAGTATTGCATCTAATACATCGTTATTGTATAAAGGGGGGTGCGATGCAAATTATGATTGAATATTAGGTCGCAAACATTGAAAGTTTGAGAAGCACTGTACAAAATACAGACAGTAGCAATACCCGAATGGTTAGTTAGGTCATGAACTCGTGAACAAAATTGTATTTGTCGAAAATCACTACTAAAGATCTATGCAGAGAAGAGGATGTACATTAGTTCTATCAAGGCCTTAAGTCCTCACGTTGGTGTGGTGTGGAAATTTGGAGAGTAGAGTACCAGCTCTTGTATCGACATTCGACTGCGATTTAGGATTATGAGGTCTGTCTTCAATAGCTCTAGTATTGCTGTATAATGCGATGTTAATAAAAAATCAGTTAAATACATCTTCAAGACATAATTAAATTGCTACATTTTTAATTGCAATGAGTCTCAGAATTCTTACTTGAAATTGTATGGAAAATTGATGAAAAAGGTATAAAAAAATACCGGTTTAATATTACAAGTGGTTTATATTACAAGAATATATAGTGTTTTATATTACAAGAATTATTATAGTGGTTTAATATAACACAAAATTTAGTGTCTGTTTGTGTAATAGTAGTGTAATTTTAACGTAAATCAAATAAATACGATTGTCATCTAATCAATTCGATTTATTAAACAGGAAATTAAAACAATCAGAGGTATTATGGGCATCATGTCGTGACAATATTGAAAATTATCTAAGTAGATGTTATTTTATGATTTTTCTTTTTCATGGGAAAACATATACAAAAAATTTCATAATTTTTAGAAAAAAGAAACTACTCTTTACCCCTTAAATGTCATTTTTAACAAACATATCATTTCGCAAAGCTTACTAGATAACCCTTTAGGTTTTCAGAGAGAATTTGAAGGGATTTTTTCAGTTAAGTTTGATACGTTGGTTGCGACAGTTATGTGTATCCATTTCTTTTTTAACATTAGTTTTCACAAGTACAGGCAATACACTAATACAGGGGTGTCCAACACGCAGCCCACGGGCCTCATGTGGCCCGCCAGTACGTAAGCTGCGGACCACCAACTCTTTTTAAAAAATATTTTAAACATCAGATTTTAAAGTTTTTTCATTTTGAAATTTATTTGAGGGGAAATTTATGTATATATATACATATATATATATATATATAAATCTACAATGTATTTATATATATTTATCATTTATAAATATATTTATTTATTATTTATATATACATATTTATATATATATATATATATATATATATATATATATGCACGAGGCATATCCAGAAACTAAGTTCCGTTTCTATTTATATCCGGCCTATTTCTATTTCTATTTATATCATGTGGCCCGCCAGTAAGTAAGCTGCGGCCCACCAACTCTTTTTAAAAATATTTTAAACATCAGATTTTAAAGTTTTTTCATTTTGAAATTTATTTGAGGGGAAATTTATGTATATATACATATATATATATAAATCTACAATATATAAATCTATCATTTATAAATATATTTATTTATCATTTATAAATATATTTATTTATTATTTATATATACATATTTATATATATATATATATATATATATATATATATATATGCACGAGGCATATCCAGAAACTAAGTTCCGTTTCTATTTATATCCGCTCCAGCGCAGCGATCGCAGTTCCTCGCATGCCCGGCAGACGCTCAGTATCAAGGAGAAGAAGCACACATGCGTCATTTTTAGATCACTATCAGCCACGTACGCTTTGTTGTGCTTGTTTACAATGTCGGTGTTGATTGAAAATTCCGCTGCGTGCGAAATCAGATGTGTAATTCGTTTTCTGAATGCTAAGAAAGTGAAACCAATCGAAATTTATTGGCGAATTTGTGAAGTTTACGGACAAAATGCGATGAGTGATTCAATGGTGAGAAGATGGGTCCGACATTTCAATGAAGGACGTAGTGAAGTGTACGATGATGAACGAAGTGGGCGTCCATCTTTGATTACAGAAGAGCTGGTTCACACGATTGATGAAAAGATCAAGGAAAACCGTAAGTTAACAATTAGTGCTCTCGCTATGGAATTTCCACAAATCTCAAGATCACTAATGCATGAAATTGTTACTGACAAACTGAAATTTCATAAACTTTGCGCACGTTGGGTACCAAAAATTCTTACTGAGTCTCACAAAACAAAACGGATGGGTTGTGCACTTGAGTTTTTGACCCGTTATCATGAAGGCGGCGTAGATTTTCTGTCACAGATTGTCACAGGAGATGAAACTTGTGTTTCTTTTGACACCCCTGAAAGTAAGCAATAATCAATGGAATGGAGGCACACTTCATCCCTAACAAGGGTTAAGCCGAAACACATCTTGACACCTCAAAAAATCATGTGCACAGTGTTTTGGGACAGCAAAGGCATCTTACTGATTGATTTTTTACCGCGAGGTCAAACAATCAATGCAGCTGTTTACTGCGAGACACTTAGGAAATTGCGGGCGGCGCGCAATACAGAATAAGCGCCGAGGATTTCTGTCAAAAGGTGTTGTTTTTCTTCACTACAATGCACGACCACACACTGCAAATGTGACGAAACCCCTCCTACGAGGATTTGGCTGGGACGTGTTTGATCATCCTCCGTACAGCCCTGACCTCGCTCCTAGAGATTTTCATCTCTTCTTACATCTCAAGTCTTTCCTTGCCGGTAAACACTTCAACAATGACAAAGAGCTGAAAGAAAATGTTTCCAACTGGTTGAAAATACAGGCGGCAACCTTCTATGAAGAAGGCATAGAAAAACTTGTGCCGCGATATGACACATGCCTGCAAAATTTCGGCAGTTATGTGGAAAGGTAGTTTAAGAGTTTTACATTTTTTGTCCAATAAATGTTTTTCTGGTATCTGTATACAATTTATTTTTATTACCAAACGGAACTTAGTTTCTGAATATACCTCTCTCTATATATATATACAATGTATTTGCCTGTTACCTGTTCTTGTTTTAAAATGAATCCTTTTTGATAATAGAAATGTCCCTTAGATTAAAATAGATTTATATTTTATCAAACAGTTACATTTGATTTTACAATAGAAAATTACTTTTTTAATAAATTTCGAATTGCATTATGCATATCCTTTACTATGGATGGTACATGATTCGTGTGTGAGACTTTTATTTCTCCCCCTCCTTTTCTGTTTGGAGTGCCCAAAAAGCAAGAGGCAGTCAGAGATGTCTTATAAAGTTTTTAAACAAATATTCAGGACGATTAAGGTAAAGGACAATATATACTTAATCGTTTGCGAATGACAGCACAATCAAATTTCAACAATGAGTAACGAAAGGTCAATTCAAAAGAAACACCGTAATATTCAAGATAATGGCAACTGTAATAATTTAAACATTATTTATATAATCATTGCATTATTATATTATATAAACACTGATATATTATCTACATAAAAAATAATGAAAACAATAATAATTCATTCTGTTTTAAATTTTCACTCCAATAAATGTTTTTTGTTTCCAAATCTGATATAAAGGTACATATTTTTGTGTGCAGACCGCAAGTTTATAATGTTTTTCTGAAGTGGCCCGCAAGGTCATTGGGTTGGATACCCCTGCACTAATACCTCAACTTACGCTACTCCGACTTATGCGAACCCAAAGTTACACGATTTTCAAACCTCGTTAATTCCTTTTTTTTCCCCATCACTGAAACTCAGGCGGAATCAGTGCCTGAGCCTGATGGAATTAGTAATGTGATTGAAGAAGTTGTCGATCTTACCAGACAAATAAATTTAGAAGTAAATAGGGATAACGCTAAAAAACTGCTGGATTACCACAATCAAGAACTGACTATTGATGAGCTCATAGAAATGCATGAGCAAGATCAAGGCATTGAGCTTGAGTCTTTAGACCCAGCTCAATCAAAAGATAGAAGGACGGAATGGAAATTTGCCAGAAAGTTTAATTACAAAGGGGTTATAAATTGCAGAAAATACAGACTCCAACGAAGAGTATATTTTTTTAACAAAACAAGGAATAAAAAAATTATTAGCATGCCACGAGGAATTTTGCGGGAGAAAAAGAAATGTCTTTGAGCCGGCAGACTACTCTGTGTTATATTTTATGAAACCTTCTACATCGGAATAATTTCGGTTTCCAATTTTGTATTTGTGTGTGTGTTATCTAAAAAAAAATTTTTTACTTAACACTTTTTATTTTGCTAAATCATTATTTTCTTTCGTCTCCGGCCCCAACTAAAACTAATTTACATGAATTTATGTACGAAATTATATACCAACTTACGTGGTTATCATTCAGCCCTACTTGTTGCGAAAGTTTGAGGTATTACTGTATAAGTATTGTTCCGTTAAATGACTTTTAATCGCTCTGTGGGAAAAATATATTTATTACTAAAAAAGTATAAAAATACTAAATAAATAACAGAAAAATCTACTTTAAATTGGAATATAAAATAATATGATTACATTAATATTTCAACTTGAAGAAAAGTCTCTTTCATGTGAACGTTTCAAGAAATAATATGGAAGTCTCATCTCTTTCGATTTTAAATTTTTTAATAGTATTTAAATTACGTAATATGACTTCAGTAGTATTTATATCTCAAATTTATGTTATTTTTAAGACATTTTTTCTGATAAAATGTGCAATTTTGAAAAAACTGTGAAGTCGTAGAGAATCGATTAAACACAAACAATGGTTTTTTTTTAAGCTGAAATTAAGTTTTTCGAAAGAAATTACTGCATAGTGATCATGGCTCAAAGGTAAAAAAAGTTACTTTCTTCTGGAAAAAATTTCATATCCAAGAAATCAAGAAAAAGAATTAACTATTCTCAAGAATAATTCATTTTATATCACAAAGCTATTATGAGGATTACACAACGATTCAGATTTTTCTCGTAACTTGAAATAGAAGATTATTTATCTTTTATCTTACAAATATTTACTCTAGAAATTGTTAATTGATTCCAATCTAAGAAATACATGCTCTTTTTTCTCATTCAATTCATTAGAAAGCATTATATTAAATCCTTGACTTTCCCTTTAACAAACAATGATAAGTTTATTAGGTTTCAAAAATAGCATCAATGATTTAAAGTCAACAAAGTAGTTATTCAAAACTAACTTGTTTTCTTTGTAAATAAAAAGGCAGGGCATATAAGCAGCACTGGAACAAATCCTTGATTTTAGAGTGAATTACGTTGCTATCTCGCACAACATGTCGTACAAAAAATTATTACTTTTTAAATAAAGCTTATTGTGTGCTTCCTTTTGAACATTCCATTTTCATAAAATCTGCCAACATTTCCCCACATTATGATTTTTTTTACTTTTTAATTAAGATTTAAATAAAAATTTAAAAATAAGATTTTGATAATTGTTTAATTTATTTTATACTAGAGTTACACGATTGAAATAAATCATGGAGTTATTTTAAGCAATGAGAGAAAGAAACCTGAGTTAGGCCGTTGCTTTCCGAATTTTTTCAAAGTTCATCGTGAGGACTTTGAGATCTAATAGCAAAATATTGTGTACAGCAGTACCGAATATGCTCCTTAACAATCTTTGATGGAAATAGTTCTTGAACCCATGACTCTGACTTCCAACCTGAAATTTTGTCATCAAGTTACAATATATCTCCATAAAAATAACACTTTAAGGATGCCCCTTTCGTCATAATTAACTCATCGATAAATCTGGTAACAGAAATTATATCCAAAATGAAATTAATTTGCGAGGTAAGAAATAATAATCTTCTGTATGCTTGACTATAATTTGATATTCGGTAATAATTAAAATAGTTTGAATGTTTCTCGAAATCACCAATAGCGGTCACCGCTACCACAATTGGGTTCTGACATAATAATTGGTCATCCTTCATGAGTAAACACGTGGGGCGTACTAGTGCTCTAGGAAGAGAGCTGTACTGTGGATGCCTCTCTATTGTTCTCTGGTAATGATTTTTGAAGATGGAAAAAACCGAGATTCTCTCTCTCTCTCTCTCTCTCGAGCATTGTCAAAAAGCCAATATGTGTCCTCACTCCCGAAATGATTGCAAACGTGTGAAACATTGAAAAATAAAAATAGTTTGAATAAAGACAGTGTTGTTATTTTGTATTTCATTCCGTTAACTTTCCAAACCACCCTGGAATTTTTAAATTAAAAGTAATGCATTGTATATAAATTAAAGTATAATAGATAAGGAAATATATATAACTTAAGAAAATTTTATTCGATTCCATTATTACATTCTTTAAAATTATCTGAAGTATTAACAAATATCAACACGTTCCAGACTTCCATAGTTTATTTAAAGTTTAAATGCTAAGATCTCTCTCGGGGCTAAATCCCAATTTCACATGCAAATTTATATTACATGAGCTGGTTTATTCAACTAAAGAATTAAACGTATATATAGATAGAAATTCCATTAAATATTCATAAACATTGTAATACTTTCGAACATTTGAAGAATACTAAAATACGTAAAAGAATATTTAACAAAAAATGTATCTCACTAAATAAAATAATATAATATTACACTAGTCTTCTCCCGGCCCCCTTTTGTATAATAGTTCATAACACCTTTCGTTTAAATACATCACATGAAGATATAATATTATTTTCAACCTTATCGACATTTTACTTCATTAAAATGAAATAGAAATACTTTATTTTTAAATTAAAATATTATTTTAACTAAGAAAATAAGTATGTACTTCTACATAACCTTTCTTGACCCTTTTAGCCCTTATACATATATTATGTTAAAACTTTGAAAAATGTATCTTTCAGATCCAAATGCCATCACTTATGAAGGGGAAATCCTCAGCATTACCCGTGTTAGTCGGTTACATACAGGTGCTTACTTATGCATAGCAGCGAATGGTGTTCCACCATCTGTAAGTCGGAGAATCATCCTTCACGTGCACTGTGAGTATATTTTTGTACGTCTTTTTTGTTGTTCTTTTTGTGGAATTAAGAGGACTTGGTACCCTAAAAATCACAAACCTATCGTTTTTTTTTTATTTTCATTTAATCTTATTCTTTGCATTATTATCTTTCGATTGATATATCACTTGTGCATGTCGGAAAGTTGGAAGTTGAATAAAACTTCATTTGAAAACAAATTAGGCAATTCAGCCACACACCCTTTTTAGAAAAAAGCTAAAAAATGCGTTATGATAAAAAAAATCTATTTTATAAATAGAAATAATAACTATAAAAGAATGTGTAGCATTAAAAGCAGAATATTTCGAGGCAATACAATAATGTAATTTTTTTCTTCCTTGTGAAATGTGTGTATGTAAAATTTTTAAATTAAGGCATTTTATATTAATAATTTTATAATTTCAGTTCTTATTCCTGATATATTTTTCATACAAATGCAATACTTTAATATTATAAGAAGAAGAACAGCTAAAATTTCTGTCGTGACAGAAAAAAAAAAAAATTTTTTTTAAGTTTTCTTGAGTTTTCTTGTGCAATTAGTACTCTCTAAAAGTTGACCATTTATAAAAATGTGTGGGTTGAAAACATATGAAAATGCAATTATTTTAAAAAGAAAAATGTATAAGTAATATCTTAAAGTGGTATTTTAAGTTTAATGAAGCTTATAATAATTATTTTTTCAGAATTATAAACTTTAAAGTGGTTTTCTCAGTTTGTGTTTTTCGAAACCTTAGTGCATTCAAAATGCTACTCCTTCGACAATTATTTACCAATCACTTCAATTTTTCCCTGCATGTTAAAAATAAAGCATTTAATAAAATTAGGGATCCGTTTTGCTATAAATTGAATACTTTTTTTAAAAAAAAATAAAATGTAAGACATGTTGGTGTTTTCGTTGATTTTTAGCCTGTATATCAACATTTTATTTTTTTTTTCTCGAAAACGAATGAATTTATTCTAAAATCGATCCCCAAAGTTGTTAAGAACACCCATAAGAATATTATAAAAAAATTTCAGGTCAAAAAATTAATTTTTACAAAAGGAGTAGGATTTTTAAAATTTTCCTATTTTCTTCAAAAAATTTAAATTTTTTAAAATTGTGTGAATAATATATGAAAATTTTCATCTGGTAACATTTTCTTGAATAGAAACATTGTATAAAATGTTAAAATATAATTTTTAAATACGTAAATAAAGAAGTATGCTCAAAGGGTGCCAAGTCCCCTTAAGTTTTATTTAAAAACTGAAACACAAATAAGAGTTAAAAATAAATATTTTGGTGCTCAAGTATTATCGCAACGATTGCCAACTGTATTAATAACTCGCCAAGTTGGCAACCCAAATTTTCTATACTTCTGAATTGGTAAACATGTGTTACGTTTCATATAATGTCGCCAATAGATTGTAGTAATATGTAAGTACCAATATTTGTTTCAAATACAAATCTTCAAAAAATCTCAAAATGGACTGAAACTTTGATAAATGCACCATAAATAATAACGATAAAAACTCTATTTTGACAGCCATTTCGCGCTTTACAACTCTTCTTTCATACTAACTTATTTCAAATTTCTAAAATAAAATCGAGGAAATTATGTCACCAATTGAATGCTTAGCACGGTTTTTGCTTTCTTAATCATTAATTTACACCTCACTTGATATTTTTGCTGATTTTTTGCAATTTTTGTTGAATAACAATCAAAAACTCATTTCACTTTAAATTCATTATTGAGCAATATGGTACTATATAAATATGCAGTTCTTTTGATCATTTCTGTTATTTTGTGTTACCTTTTTAGTTCCTCCTGTACTTTGGATTCCAAATCAACTGGTTGGAGCTGCTCTGGGAAGAGATGTAACACTGGATTGTCATACCGAAGCTTATCCCAGTTCCATCAATTACTGGGGCAGAAGGCCAGGAGAGATGATAATATCTAATGAGAAGTTACAAGTCACAGTCAAAGAAAAGACTTACAAGACTCACATGAGATTAACTATCAAGAACCTGCAACCGGAGGATTTAGGTAGTTACATGTGTTACTCCAAAAATTCTTTGGGTGCTACTGAAGGAGCTGTTAGGCTCTACGGTAAGTGACTCAGGCTTAAAATTTCAGTTGAAAAGACTGTTTAAAGCATTTTAAAGATTAAAGTAAAACTTAAATTTATTTTCTACTTAAACTAGCTTTATTTTTTTAATCTTTATAAGTCAAATGTACTTTTAAAATATGAGCTCCTCTATAGCGTAAAATAAAACAGCGCCCTTGTTTTCTAGAGAACTAACATAAGAACAACACTTTTGTAATTAGTCTTTTTCCGATCAAATATCGTGAAAAACATTTTTATGCATTTATGTAACGTAATTGCTCTTGGAAATCGTAAACTTAATAAAGTGGGGTTGGCAATCTGATGCAGTTAATAATTTTTCCAATTAAAAATGCATTTATAAAGATTTGGTACTGACTTTTTGCTACTTTGGAATGACAATAAAATGTTAAATATTTTACAAAGATTTTCTTCCATTATTTTACATTTTACTGAGACGTTATAATCTACATAAAAGAACAAAATATTGATTGCCAATTATTCCCTCTTTTCGTCCAGGGGATATGAAGAATTTATTTATTTATTTTTCTTCAACCTATTTTTCTGATCATTTTTACTATATTGTCTCCTTTGAAACTTCTCAATCATTAAAAAATTTTAAAACCCACTTAGAGATGTTGAAAAACAGAGATTTAATTCTGGAGATTTGCTTACTCTTTACATTCTATTAAAAAGCATTTAAGATTATTACATGTTGTATCATAATAATCACAATGATTTTTTATAATATCTCATATCACCATATATCGTACTATTTGAGGTTGTCCCCAAGAACGATTTTGGAAACATTCCCCTCCTTTACATGAGGAAACACTATTATCGATGAGTATACGAGTATCTATATAATCAAATTCCTCTAAATAATAACATTATCTCATTCGCAATTTTCTGCTCTTTCCATACTAGAATACAATGTGAACCATGATTGTTATTCCTCAAAAATTGAATATTTCTTTAACTTTCACGTTCTATTACTTTTTTGCATGAATTCTATAATAATATTGAAATTTTCTTTCTTCTGATCTTTAAACAGAAATTCAACCTCCCACGAGTACTCCAACTAAAGACACGTCGGCCGTCAGACGACAAAGCTCTGAAGGTGAGACTTGATATAATCATATTCATGCTTTAAAAGTTTTTAACAAATTTTAACAGGATTAAGAGGTTTTTTTTTTTTGAAATTTTCTAATCTTTGGTGAAAATTATAGCGTAAAGTTTTATAAATCCATGTATTCCATATAAAGTACTTAAAAGTAACATAAAGTGGATTTTTTAATCAAAAAGTTAATATTTGCTGTGTAGACCAGAAAAAAATCCTAATATTCTCTCAATAAATCTACAATATATGTTGCTTGCATTGCTGTATACTCAATTTAAAGAAAAAGGAACGCATTTGCTCGACTTGCGACTTTAGCGACACATGACCATCTGCATTTACGACCAGAAGATTTTTTTTTTTTGCATTACATAGTTTCTGATTGCATTTTTGCTTACAATATGTACAACAAAGTGCATATTAAGTATTTTTTACAACATGTGTAATTATTAAACGGACATAGAATGAACTTTTATGTTTTACGTGCAACTTTTTTTATTTGTTTGAATGAAAATAGGTTTGCAAATTAAATCCGACTTACGAACTTTTAATCGAAATGAAATTTAGTCTTAAATTGAGAAGATTCTGTGTACGTAATAGAGTATAGTAATTACATTAATAAACTAAAGTAAAATAACAATTTGCACAGCCTAAGTCAATTATTATTTGTTCCAAATCTATAACACTATTTACATGAATTAGTGGAGTAATTTATATATTTAATTCATTATTTCACTACATTTAAGAGAGAGTTTCAATATCATTCCATTATACATTTGTATTTTTAAGTGTTATCTGTAAATGTGATAATTATTTCGCAGACTGTTTAGGTAGATCTCTCCTTTTAAACAGTTCGTTGAGAAATAATATTCTAATATTTCATTTGTCAGCATAAAAAAGTTTTGTTTTATTATTTGTATGACATTTTTTAAATTAATTTTTTAAGTACAAACGTAAAATAAGAATCTATATAGAGCCTCTATTTGCTTATGACATTTCCTCTTTAATGAACCTTTGATTCAATTTCAATGATCATAAAAACGATCATTTAATATTTTTCTTTCTAAAAAAACTTTAAAGTAAACTATGTAAAACCTTTCAACATGCAAACATTTACATAAGGTAATGGTAAGTATTTTATATAAAAATCATTAGAAATGCAAATGAAAATATTTTTATGTGTGTGAATTTTGTAATTTATGAAACTAAATACTAAAATGAAAAATGATCGTTTTTTTTTATTTTTAAATTTTAACATTTAGTTTGTTTTTTTATTTCTAATGGGATGCCGATTGGAGTTTTTCAATTGCAGACCTAGTACATTCCCCGAAAGCTAGTATCTCTTTTAGTGAGGCGCCATATAGGCGGATACCAATTGCCGCAGGTAATTTTGACGCCCAGTTTCCTCATTAGAGGGAGACACCTGAGATCTGACGATGCGAACCTCTACTAGGATTTAATTTTGCCTAGAGCCCCCAAAATTTTAGCATTTAGTATATTTAATCATTTCCTGTAGTAGAACTAAGCCACTCACAAAAACAGTCTCTCTCTCTTTTTCTCTGCATTGTTGATTATACATATGTATCTTCTTACGCATTCTACCAAAAATTGCTCTAAAACTGAAGGTAATTATCATAATTTTTTCAAAGAAATAAATTAAAAGAATACCATTATCTTATATGTAAAATACGCGTACTTATACATGTACAAAAACACAAACTTGTAAGATTTTTTTTTAATTCTTTTATCAGAAATCTTTCAAAAAGCCAACACAAATCTTCAAGCCACAGAATCAATGTTTTTTGAAACCTTAAAATTTTAACCACTTTTTTTTCATAGAAATGGTAATTAAATCTTTAATACGTGCTTAAGTAAAATTTTGAACAGTAATTAATTGCGAAATAATCTTTCATTAAAACAGTTTTAAGATAGAACAAGTTAAGACTTTTTTTAAGTATAACTTCTCTAGACAGGTCAATTAATTTGTTTTCAGAAATAAATTAATATCTACATTTTTTCGATAATGAATGATAACTTGTGAAAATAAAAGCAAAAATCCGAACGAATAGTTAATAATTACATTAAATGTATAGAATATAGTTAGTTTTATTACTGCCGTAATTTTGTTTCTTATAATAATAACAATTACACATAAATTTGCTTTCATTTTTTTCTGATTTTGTAACTATTAATATATTATTAGAGAATTTTTATAACTTAAGAAATATTTTGAATATGGAGAAAATTTATTTGTTTTTTACTCTTAAAATCTAGAAAAAATGTTGAAGTTAACTTCGATAAAAGAAACTATAGCAGGGCAAAAAAAATTTGAGATAACTATTTTAAAAAAAGACGAAAAACTGAAAAGCTAAAAATTAGAATTCCTTATTATTTCAGACTAAATAAAGTTTTATTGGTAACTATACGAAATATATTTTATGAATGATAATTCAAGATATAAATTACCTTCAAAACTGTAACCAAAAAATGAACGGTCTCAAAAAAAAAATAACTATTATAGCAACGTATTGCAGAAAACTAGAACACGAATGTGTGGATTTTTTAATACTTTAATTTTCGTAGTATAATTGTGCGTTAAAATAACAAAGTAATTACTTCCTCATTTTCATTAGAATAGTGTTTTTGATTAATCTCATTCATCTTTGTTTAGTGCAATTGGGATTCTGAATGTAAAAAATTAATAAAGAAACAAAATTTTTCTACGTAGAGAATTAAAATAAAATGGAAAAAATTTGTACTAAGAACCAGTATTTCTTACAACAATTTTCAAATATTTTAGTAATGTCAAGCGTACATTTAGAGTATAAATAATTAATTTCACAAATGTATGTCTCAGTATCATATGATTAAATCCCCAAAACTTACAAAATAAATGTTCATTTATATATGTGTCGGATTTTTATCTTATTTCATTCTTTATTACTTAATACGAAAGAAAACTCAGTTTTAATGGAATTTTTCAGCTTAAAGTATGAAAGATATGGTTTTTATCAAAATTAAATTTCGTAATGTATTACATAGAAAAAGCTTAGTTAAATTTTGAGTGTTAGTAAAATAATAAAATTTCTTCCGGAAAAACTACAATTTTTGCTCTCTTTCTTCGTTTGTGCTCTTGTTCCCTTATTCTCAATTTTATTTAAAAGCCTTATTACTAAAAGCAAAAGTCCCGCTAGATGAGGAGGGAAAAAAACATTTGCAGTTAAAAATAAGATTTAATGATTCTTCTTCTCCACTCTTTTATTATAATTTCCATCTTATGCTTTCACTAAAATAAGAGAAGTTTAAAGTTGGTTAATAACTTAATGCAAAAATAACTTACTAAATTTATAAAAAGAAATATTTTTTTTAACTTGTATCATACATGTATGTTTTTTATTACCCTAGGAGACATTCACCTGCCAATATAAAGATTAAAATTATATAGCAGATATCTCGAATATAATAAACTATATATATATATATATATATATATATATATATATATATATATATATATATATAAAGAATTCTAGATAATTCAAATTTGTTTGCTTTAAATATTTTTGAACACAGGCATTGCGTTAAATAGTTTTCAAAATCCCATACCTATTCTTGGAAATACATTTTTCCGGAATGATGTCACTACATGAATCGGAATGATGTCACTAAAGTGATCAAAATAATGTCACTGAAAGAGAAAAAACTTAATCATGCCAACTTTTAATTAATTGTCATGGAAAGCTGTCGAACTTTCTTTCTGACAATTCTGATATGGGTACTTGTTCCAAGTTTAAATGTTTTATTCAAGTTATTAATGTACTTATCTACGTTTTTTCAAGTCCCAGTTATATAGCATTACATGTTATTTTTCCATGATGTTTAAATATTGTGGCAGCATAAAGATTATTTTCATCTTGATCAACTGTGGTGCAACGGATTATTTTTAATTTTAAGACGGTATACTCTTATCAAGGGCGACCTTCCACCTTGCGCCCCTTTTACATATCCTCTTTGTTTTAAATGATACCCAACACTGAGAATCAGTACAATAAGGGATTTTGAATACCTTTTCAAAATCTGTTATTTGTTGCCCTTCTTTCAGTTTTTAGATAAAGGATTATCTGAAAACTGAAACTAATTTGACGACTGAATATGTCCAGTCCCAAGCAGACATCATTTAGGTGACTTTACATGTGAATGTAAAGTCATCTAAAAGATGTCTTCTTGGGACTGGACATATTCAATCGTTAAATTATTTTTCCAAATTCAGATTTCACTGTATTCAACTTTACCTCCATGCTGCGACTTCCAGTGTGGTTACATGAGTTGCACACTCACACAACCACAATTTGCATAATCCCGTGTTTCTCACTGCAAGAGTGCAATTGTTCGTATTTATTCAAATTAAATATTTTACATGTTTTTACCAAAGAAAATATCTGTTCTTGGGTTTTGTCCCTCAGTGCACTTGTAGTTAAATAAATATTTTAATTTAATCGTATTCTGTTTAGTCAGAAAACAAGGAATCGCATTCAATATAAAATAAAATATTTTATACTTAATAAAATAAACCATGTCTATTATTCAAAATATCTTGAACATTTTTATATTGTAATCAATAGTCCATTGCTTAATTATTTAAAATAATTTTATAATAAATAATATTTGTTGATTTATGTTGGGCTTAAAGTTTTTTTTTCCTGTCATTATTTGCAAGTGAAATCATAGTATTTGTGTTTAAAAATTGTTTAAAGAAGTAGCTTTGACACTTAATTAATCACAGCACTGTAATTAACATGCCTTTTAATCTGAGAGAATATCACATAAAATTCATTGCCCACAAAGTCGAAAGCTCTTTGTCGAAATTCTCACCGTTCATAATTCCGCATCGACTGGCTTCCAAAATGAAGGAGGCTGTCGTCTTTAGGATTATAATTTATTGAGACTCAGAAGTTAAATCTTGGAAGAATTCTGTAATCTTTCCTTTCTCTAAGGAAGAAGTTTTCTATTTCTGATTTATGACTTGAATGAGGGCGGGTCTCTTTCCACGCTAAGATATACTTGAAGAGTACGTAATTATTATATCGTTAGTTAGGATTATTTTTTACGCTTGGGGAAATTTGATTTCCGATTCTTTTCCTAAAACATTCTAGAAATTATAATAATTACGACTGTCTATTTCCTGAACTTTTAAACAAATTTTATCCGGTTAAAATTCACTTATCTCAGAATTTTTAATGTATTTAGTTATGGTTTCGGGAATTCAAAAAAAAAGTAGATTATAAATTGACAAAATATGCATTGTTATATAATAATCGCTATTCAAATGGAGTTTATTTTAATTATAAAAATATATTAGAATAATTTAAATATGTGTATTAAATAATATTTACATTTATACTAATAAATCTAATATACGTGTAGTAAATTTCATATTGTGATTAATTCGGTAAATAATATGCATCACCAATTGCAATTTTTTAAATTCGTTTTTCTACTTTTGGGCTTAAAAGAAATTGATTGCACTTTCACAAGATAACAAATTTTAATAAAGAAAAAGCATAGTGTTTTAATATTTAAATTCTTTAACGATTTATATTGATATATATATATATATATATATATATATATATATATATATATATGCTGTATATCTTGCACAACGGGCTCAGTTAAATGCATCCTATTACATCTGATATATTAGTAAGATTTTATCAATTGTTGCATTCATACAATGTTTGTTTCAATTATTACAAATTGTTTATTTAAATAATAAAAATCAAATTTTTATTTTATTAACGAAGTTGTATTTGTACGTGAAGCTCAAACTGATAAGAGGAAGCAGTTACTCGTTGTGTAATAAATTCTTCATTCCTCTTACTCATGAAAAAAGGTCAACTTTTCTCTTGGTTTTAATAAACACACCTTGATTAATTTGTTCATGAACATAAATTGTAACTAAGATTCAAATATTATGCCATCACAGCATGATGTTTTTATATCTGTAACAAACTTCTTGATTATAACCCCCTATATATCTTAGTATTTTAACTAACGTTAAAAGGAAAGTAATGTAAAAGAATTAATGTAACACTTTTAAATTAATTTTATGTACAAAAAAATCACGTATTCTTCCTTATAGATATTTATTTTCCTTTAAAATCGAAGAAATTGCAATACAGAACGTTAAAAGCTTATTCTTTTGCAATAATTTGACTTAATCTACAGATTTATGTTTATACAATTGGAAATAAAACTTTTCCTCTACCCAATGTTTTTGATTAAAATATAATCTTGTAAGAGAGTTGGAACTTCTTTTCTACTACAAACTTTCAATGTACTTTTTTAATATTTGAGACAAAAATAGTAATAAATTTATTCCTTTTGAAAACTGAGCGAAAAAGAATTAGTAAAGAAATTATTTTTAGTAAATGAAATAGAAATGTGTGTTTGTATTTAATCTTTCAAGCCTTTTTCTTATTCTAATTAGTTATGTCCCTAATACTTTGTACCACCCATCCACCCGAGTGATTTTATTTTTTTTTCTTTTATAGCACATTTAAATTAAACTAACTATTTGACATGTCTATAATAGCTCTATAATTTTTATTAGCTTTGTCCTCTTTTCTAGATTTATTTTAGTGCATATGTGAAAGGATGTGTGAATGTTCGAATAAGGAAGCGTGCATATTTCTTTAATGATAATTGAAATAGAATTCAGTTTATTGTGTTTAGAATTTGGGAATATCTGTGAAAATACTGTGTGCGATATTTATTACTTATTTAATTAGAACTTAATTTTAATTCTATTTTGTTAATTGTTAATATGTTTGTGTTTTTGACTATGAACTAGATTGTATAGTCATTAAAAATAATTCTACAAAACGAAAAGTTCACCATTTTTTTATAAAATTTGTTATATTTTTATTTTGTATCCATTTTTAAAGAACCTGATTAACATGTAAGAAAATACATGTTCACAAAATTCCTAAAAAAGTCTTAGTACAAATTCTTTCCAAAATATCGTGTTTTCTTCTTTGAAAAAAGTTTAGAAAAAAAAATTTTTATTTTCTGGTACATTATACTGGGCTGATCACTTTTTAAATTATATATTATTCATCATTAGTTAGTTATTAATGATATCATCAGAATATACGAATAATATTTCTGGCAGCTGTTTTCATTATTTTCCAAATATAAGAGAGAAAGTAATATATTTCAAAACAAAAAGGAAGTTATGTGTTTCGTGATAACTCGGCAGGTGATTCGGTGTTTCTTGTAATCCTTTGATTTACGATATTCATTCGATGGACTTAGCTAAACAAAATATAGTTTCTCATAAATCAGATGTTTCTCTCACTTTTGCGTAGAATTATCGTAATGAATATTTTGAAGACTTATAAATCAGGAAAAATGATAAAAAAAACTTAATCTGTAATACTATTTGAAGCAGCAACGAAACAATCAATACTGTCATTTAAAAGAAAAAGAAGAATATCGTTTGATTTAATAAAAAGTATTTACTTTTATCTTAAAAGTATTCTCAAATAATTCAATATCTTTTTGTAAAATCCCGAAAATTAAATAAACCACGAAAAGTAATGTATTGGCAAAAATAGCAAAAATAAGCTTTATATTTAAACATTTTTAGTCTGTTTTTCTAGAATTTTTGCATTCATTTTAGGTGAAAGAAAGTTCCGTTTGAAAATTTTTTTTATGAAATTGAAATACAGAAATCTTTATCGCGCTGTCTTCCTTGTTCTTATTAATTGATCTAGTTATTAAAAAAATTGGCTTGTGAAATAAATCCATACTACCACCCTTTAAACCATCTACATGCTTTAAAATAACCATCAAAGAATTTTAAGCACCTTTAATCTCTTACATAATTATTTTTAAGCCGAAAATAAAAATATTCAACAAAACAAAGATTTTAATTCATGATGAGGGTAATGGCATGCACTCATGGTAAGTATCTGGTCTCTCAATTCTACTTTGAACTATATGTTTCTTTTTATGGGATTCAAGGTCTTTTTGACAAAATTTTGCCTGGTTTGGATACGATCTACTCGAATTTTCTGCAAGTAGTACCAAGAAACGACTTCTTAGTCCTTCTTTAATTTTTCAAATTGAACAGATATTGACCGAGAATTTTTTTTATCTTTCTGTTCCACTGAAGAGGGTAATTAGTGAAGCCTATCGTTTCCCACTAATGAGTTGTGATAAACCTTTGCAATCGGCACCAATTATTCTAATAGAAGCAGCATCGAAATGAGAGAATTATCAGATTCCACGTTGTTCTTGATAATCTCCCTAGGATAATTTTTTCTACCTTAATTAAGGCTGACTTATGTATTCAGTGAACCAGTCGTAAGCCTTTCAATTTGGAATTTAGTTTTTGAGCTGTGTTAGATGGATTTGTGAAACGAGGGCAACAATGATTAGTATGCTAGATTTACGTGTTTGTTGTTATGTTATTACTTAATATGTTGTTGAAAAACATCCACATTAATGAGTAGGAGTTCAGTTTCAATAATGTTTTTCTTTAGATATTAGTAAGAATGTAATTCAATTTTTATAAAAAGTTAACAACGAAAATTAAAATAAAAAAGCAGGTTAATTTTCAATATGTATTAATTAAAAACGTCACTTACATCTTGAAGGGGTTCATTTTGATGTAGCATTTTAAATTGAATCTGTTTTTAACGTGAAAAAGAATAAGACACACTGTAAAAAATATTGATTTCTTTCCAAAAGAAATATTTTTTGTTATTCTAAAAAACTTAGCGAACTTAAGATATAATTATTTTGATTAGCGTTGTGATAAACTTCTTTTTGAGCTATTGTTGAAGATATTTGATTAACCTTGAAAAAAATCATAAGTATATTTAATTTTAACAATCCGTTCAAATTTTTCCATGAAGATGTCCTGGCTTAAAAAAGACTTGATAAGCATTTTGGTGCAAATACAAATCCAAAATTTTCCAAGCAATACAAATTAATGTACTGTAAAACCCTGTGTAAAACGTTCACTTTTAACACAAAAAATAAGATTGAAATTTACGGATGTGCGTTATACGATGGATATAAAAAGTATAGCTTCAAAAAAAAGAGATTAGCATTTAAAAATTAGACTTCTACATAGATCAGAATATTGTTTATTTAACCCTTTAAGCAGTTTGCCCGTACAACGTATGGTCTACCAAAAGTTAGCCGCAACTGGTGTGCCCGTACTGCCTGTGTACGGGCACTGATATTTTGCTTCTTCCTTTGATTTGCGCGTATTTTTAATTCTGTGTATTATTTAGTGTTAGGGTTTTGAAAATTTAATGTAGTTTGTCTATGGTACAGAAATGTTTTTCATCTGGTATTTTTTGTGGTGAAGGCGGGATTTAGTTTTGTGTTTAGTTACATACAATAAAAAATGTACCTTTTTTTTAAAACATTTTGGGTAAAATATTTGAGCGCTTAAGGGGTTAAAAAGAAACGACATACCTAATGAACTTAGAGTTGTAGTTCCAAAGGTACACTATTTTTTCAAAAGCTTTGAATAATATCTCGAATAAATGTCTTCAAAATATAACAGCATTGCACATGTACATTTCAAGTTCCTTCGTAAAAAAAGAGGGTGCACGTCATACGGCGAATATACCTAAAAAAATTTTTAATGCGACTTGAAAGTATATGCACATTATACTCTGGATTTTACGGTAATTACTTTTATGTTTAAACATAAATAATTTTTATACACATTTAAGATCTTATCTTAAGTTAATTTTGAATTCATACGCAGGAAAGCACTGAGCAAAGAACGTATTTAACACTAAGTACTACAATACGTAATGTCTGAGTGAATATTTACATAATAATTAAAAATAGCAGCAGAATATGTATTCAGAATACATTGGTGCCTTTATTGACTTCGAAATGAAACAAAACTGCAACTCTTTTAGTTTTGTTATAAGTAGATTGCATATAACATTTTAAGATACTGTGTGATTAAAAAATTTTATCATGCTCTGCTTTGTCAAAATTTTTAATAAATTTCACTGTTAATAAACTTTTCTAATTTTGGGAAGAGTTAAAAATTTTTAACTTATTGCTTAACTTGCAGCAGTAATGTGGCAGCGATAGCCAAGAGGTTATTGTCACTAATTCATTGCCAGCGTTATTTCTGTCAAGTCTTTTCATATTCTAGCGTCACTAATGATCCCCCTGTAATAGGTTGATGTATGATAAATGTGTTGGGACTCTTCCTCACGTTGGCATAGTGGGGAAGTTTAGAGAGTAGAATTCCAGTTTAGATGTAGTCATCGTCATCAAATTACAAGTTTCCATTTGCAGAGATATATAACAGGTCTTGTATCGAATTCCTATTTCTAAAAAAGTTTTTGACAATTGAGGAATTAAATAAATTTATAAATCACACAAAGTCTTCATATACTGATAATTCCTTCAAGAAATTTTAAAACGGTATACCTTTATATCCTAATATCTTATTATATCGTAAAAGATAAATCGTTTTTTGCTTTTAAAGTAAATCTTATTTCATTGGCAAAAAATATCAAATAAACTAATAAATCTAAGAAGCGGCAAAATGCTTCTGTTCAATTTTGAATTTGAATTGAGAATTATATAAAGAGTACAGAAAACCTTACTTTTGTGTTTTGACCAGCCTTTTTGACTTCATTTTTCGTAATCTATATACGTATATGAATGAGATTATACCATTATTTAATTTTCATCAAACGTTAAAAAAGCCTGCTGACTAGGGCCGATCTGATATGTCCTAGTCTCAGAAAGCGAACAGAGAATTTCTTCCTCTGTTGTCCATACACTAAACTTCACACTTCAGAGGTTAGTACAGGAGTCGGCAAACCGCAGCTCGTAACCCGCATGTGGCTCTTTGCATAGATGGTTGTGGCTCTTTAGACTTCTGCTTCAATGTATTATTGGAAAAATAATTGACTGTTAAAAATCGTTTGCTTTTTTTTCTTTTCCCTTTATAATTATCTATTGAAAAAATGTACATTTATTTTAGTGTACATTTAAAAGTTTAAATTGCTTAAGACAATTACTTCTGCATTAAATTGTTTTTCTATGAAAAAGTTGGTTGAGAATCAGTGAAAATATTATAATTAGTTCTAAATCAGAAAAAGCTCAATTTATCCGTAAAGGTGCCGCTATGAGAGACACTCCCTAAAGTGATTTCCAACAGCGTTTATTTATTTGCATGCATGAATTCGGGAGCACTCATGAATGCGCTAGATAAATTTAAACACCCAACAGAAGTGACAAAAACACATTCCATATTTATGACATGCTTAACGGTTAATAAAAAGAATTTCAAGTGATTTATCCATGCAAAAACATTCAAAGTCAATTTTAATTACTTGTGTCAACATGAAATTTCAGAATAAAGCACTTAAGATGTTATGGATACGGGCATTTTTTCGCGAAGCTTAAATAAAGCTTAACTTAAGTTCAATTCTCAACATTATGATACATTGGAAATGGTTGTCTTGCATTGACCTTCAGAAACAAAAATATCTTCAATAGTACTCAGTTTTTGAAGGAAAGGAAAATGAGTTACTTTATGTAAAACTTTTTTTGAATATTATATAAAAAAACGTTATTTGGAGCAATACTCTCTCTTGATTCTGACCACTTTTCCCCTTCTCCTGAGTACGCATATATATTTATACTATATCAGGGGTTGACAACCCATGACACGCGTTCCACATGTGGCACGCGAAACAATTTTTATTGGCATTCAGCACTACTCTACAAATTTGTTTATTTTTTAGTGGATGGAAGTTGATAAATTTGTAATGGAGCTTATTTGACAAGTATCTTCAGATTTAGGGACATTTAAATCTGAAAGATAAATATATCTTACAAAAAAAGATAAATAAAGATACATTTGCAGCTATTTTGTAAATTATTGAATGTCAGTTCTGTAGAGCAGTGCTTCTCAAACTTTCAATACTGGCGCCCCCTTTTTCAATCACAATTTTTATCGCGCCCCCTTTATACATTAATAATGCACTGAATGGAATAATAATGCACTTTGACGCTAAAGCTACAATACGAGATCTTAATTATAAACCATACAAATTAATAGCATAAGTATTAAATTTTGAATACTACTTTTAAGCAAAAAAATAAATTAATTAAGTAATAGGAAAATTATTGCGTTATTTTTCCTTTCTCTAATTTTTAAATTGAACATATTGCAAAATGTGGTGACTGCTTAGAAGACAAAATATGGATATCTGCGAAATATAGAAAAATAACTCAGAGGGTCAATTTCTAATCATAAGCATTCCTTATAAAAACTTTGCTTTGCAAGACAATCCCATGTAAGTCGTTAATACTTTTAAAACTTGTTTTTAATTTAGTATTAATTAATTAGTTATAAAATACTCTGTGCAGCACTGATACATTAAAAGTATACCGGCCGAAGTACTCGCTCTTTGCAGGAGTTTATTTAAAAGAAAATAAAACATTCTTGATATAATAGCTGTATTGTAAGGAGAGTAAAGCCAAGTGCGCGAAAATGTTTACAAAAATGTAAAATGTTTTTTTTAAATGATTGCTCAAATTATAATTAGTTTTAAGCGAATTTTAATTTTAAGCTTCACAGAATTAGCATTTATAGTTGATGTTAAATAATGAACAATAATATAAAATTCCGATGAAGAATAATTGTATTATTTTTAATATTTAAAGCAAAAAGACTTAAACATGTTTTAACCTGGGAGCAGGCGCGCACTCGATACGATCTAGCGGGGTTATTGAGTCACCCCAATCCCTTTTTTTATAATTATTTTATTGTATACGATACAAATCGTTATTCCAGTGAATAATTTAATTAAAAGAAAGTTTACTTACCTACTTTCAAGGACTTTTCAATTTTCCAGATATCATAAAACTGTTTTGCATGGAAAAAAGCGCAACAGAGAAATACATTACTTACAACTTCCTTAAATGAGAAATAAACACATAAGAGAGGGGTTATAACTAACGGTACCAATAACTTAGAAGGTCAAACAAATTACAGCTATAATGTGTAGTATTTCAAAAATAATGGCAGTGATGAATTTTTTATGTTCCTGAATTTTTCGATTCTGGATCTGCGATCTGTTTTTTTCTCTGAAAGAGTAGAATGTTAGTTTTAAAAAAGAAAACGTAATAAAAACTCTCTCATCATGGGATTACAGCAAATTAAATAAAATATTTTTTATTTGGTTATAGGATCAAAGGTAGCTAATTAAGTATTGAAGAAGTTGTTTTTTTTTTGTTGACTTAATATCGCCTATAACTTACATCAGAGTAAAAGTGCATTTTTTACTATGTCTGAAAGTATTTTGTTTAAATTCATTCCAGTAAATTAATTATTTTTTAAATCTTTTATTTTCGATTTGCTCGCGCCCCCCTCGTAAGGTTATCGCGCCCCACAGTTTGAGAAACACTACTGTAGAGATTTAATAGTTTGAAGAGAGAGAAAATTGTATGTACTCTTCTTTCCGCTTTTGGTTCTACATGCAGTGGACCATAAAAGTGTTCGTGCACTAGCAATTTCCTATAAAATTTCATGTTTTTGACTAATAAAAATTAATGTATCGGAATTGCAATTTTTTTGTAATTTTTTTATGATATCTGCAACTTGATCTGAATGGAATAACATAATCAATTTTTTAAACATAGAATAATTATTATTTTGAAAAATTAATAATAAATATCTACTAAAATATACACTACAAAAGTATTCGTACACTTATAAAAAAAATTCTCAACATAGCTTTAAACATTGTACTTGTTTCTTAATTTGGTTCTTAGTGAGATATCTTTTAACATCCACAACAACTTTTAAACATCTTAGCATAGATTTCATCAGCTTTTTGTAATTTCTGCACCGATGTTCCTCCATGCTTCTGTGATATATTGTTTTTACTTCACATTTTGTTTTTATTGATCATATTTTCCTTTTTTAAAATCAGATTTTCATCACATATGTTCTACTAGGCTTGAATTAGGTGATTAAAGATCTTTTTTTAGAATTCGGGGACAGTTATAGAGACACCAGCGGCGTACATTGAAAACAGTGTCCTTTGCGTCATTATCTTGTCAAAAAGAGAAGTTACGTTCAACATCCAAATTTTGGCTGGATAATTTAAAGAATTGTTCTTTAAAATATTCAAATAGAGCTCACGTGATTTACGATACCATCAAAAAATACCAAACTGCCTAATCCTGAAGCCGATTTACATTCCCACACAAGTTCAACGACTTCCATGCAAAACACAGGCGTTTCAGTTAAACAAACAATTAGATTTATTCTAACGAGGGAGCTCGATACAACACTGGACTGAGAACATGCCCAACTGGCGACGTACTCAGCTTTTATGCACTTATCGAATATTCGAAAAATAACCAGTATGCACTCTAAAGAATGATCTGGATTCACACATCTAGAACCTAGACAAACAATACATTAAAAATGAAAAGAAAATTCCAGTCTTTCCAGGCCGGGATTTGAACCCGAGACCAGAGGAAATGAAGTCCAACGCTCTGCCAACTGAGCCGTCGGGACTTGTAGCAAATTGTGTGTGCGGCAATATTTTCTCTTACTATGCTTGCTTAACTAAAAAAGAACGGACAACTATATGTAACGACATTGTTTATTCAATTTTCTTATTTACCATGTAAGTATAATTGAAAAAAGTTACTTTTTTTAGGAGAAAATTATTTAAAAATACTAAAAACGAAAATTTGAGATTTTTTTAAATATTTTTTGGATATATATATTGCAGTGTTTCCTAAAGTACTTAAATATAAATTATCTTTACAATTAATTACTATTTTTTAACTTTCTTTTATGGATCTTTAATTCCTCACAACATGAAATTTTAGCGATAGACAATTAAATGATACTCACTTTTATATCAATGCAAACATAGGTTTTTACTATTCTTGGCATATAAAATAATTTCAGTATTTGAAAAATAATTTTTTTTTTTTACGGGTTTTTTTTTTTTTTTTTTTGTAAATTTGTAATATGATTCAGTATAAAAGGAATTCAAATATAACTTTTTTTTAAATGTAAGGACTTAAAGTATTTTTTTTCTATCTAATTTTAATTAATATATTTAATAAAATTAAATAACAAGTTTAATTTAAGATAAAAATTTTGTTTATTATAGTTCACAATAAATAGCTTCTTTAATTCTTTGACATGATATAATGAATAATATAACGCCATAGATCTCTTGCTTCTGAACTAAATCACTCTCGCAGTAAAAACATTATTTGGGAAAATGTTTATAGAAATCTAATTTTCAGTTCGCAAGCAAATCTCTTTTTTTAACGATGACTATTCATCATCAGCTGTTTTCATGCGTCGAATTTATACTTTGTTTGTTTGTTTGTTTGTTTTCAAAAATCCCTTCAATTAACAAATTATTACATTCATTTGGCTTTATTAAATCTTCCCACTACTATTATAATACAAATCTCGCAAATTGCTTTAAATTAATTTCACTGCTTAATTATTGTATTCATAGATTTTTCGCTAACATGTCTGCAGCAAATAATTCAATAGTGAGAAGATATAAAAGCGCAAAATTCCACCTACAAGACTTCTTTTGAAATTTTTCCACTTAAAGAAAATAGTTTCTTAATGTAATTAATTTGAATAATAATATAAGGTTCCAAAGGTGATATTTTGCCCTCGTTTTACATTTATTATGTGAACTTTTCTTATCAGAAGGTCGCATCTCTCTCTTAAAAGTGGCAAAATAAATTAACTGTTTAAATTATAAATTAATTTTAAAAGCTTGAAGCAAAACTTTCATTCCTTGTTAATTAAATTTATTTTTGAATGATTAATTACAGATGTCTTTAATAGCGTATTTTAACTTAAGAAATGCATGCTTTTAACAATCAGTGCCTTGTCAAAAACAGAGAATAAAAGTTAAAAAAATTGTGTGGTATTTTATATGGGACTTAATTATCTTCTTATTATAAAAAGAACTTCCTTTTAGTAATTTAATACTGATAGTAATATCTTTTTGTGTTGCAGGGAAATAACTATTTATAAGTTTTAATTTTACTATACATACTGTTTTTCTTTAAAAATCGATCCCATAAAACTTTGCTTTAACTCCGATAAAACTTGTTTTTAAAATGGAGCATATTATTGCGGATGAATAAGCGCTGATGTTCTCAAGGATTTGCTGAAATATTACAATAACATGCAGAAAATTTTCATTTAAAATGAATTTTTCTGCTTGCTTGTGCTAAATTAAATTAAAATTTACGTGAAAAATTAGGCATTTTTTTCAAACTTTTAATTGATGCAATATTTAATTATATATCTCTCTTCCTTATATATATGAAATTATCTCTGTTATATGTATAAAAGATTGGTACCATCAAACTAGTTCAACCCAACTTATTCGGTCGAAAGCCAAACAGCAGTCACCTGGCAGGTCAAAAGCGAAATTGCTTTTTGACCTGTAGAGCTCCTTTTTCAATTTTTGTTTAATTGCATTCTTTTTTTTTCTTTTTAAATATTTATTATGTTGTTTTGGGAAATTTGCATTTTATTTTTATTATTTATTCTTTCATGTTTTTACATGTATTTTATATTTTTCATTCATATGTAGTTAAGCTTATTTTTTTCGCATCTTGGAATTTTAATCAGAGGTTACAGGTATTAACAGACGCTTAATATGATACTTTTCAGTTAAAATTTACTGACGTTGTTTGTTTTTTTTCCCTCGACGTTATTCAACGAGACCATGTTTGGTTTGGTTTGTATATATATATATATATATATATATATATATATATATATATATATATATATATATATATATATATATATATATGTAAGCGATTACTTTTCCCTCTCTCTTTTCTAAAAATACTAGCAAAAGTAGATCAAAATGAGCTTAGGAATTAAGTAATGTCCCATACTGAACTTAAAAAGCGCTGCGAAGAAAATGTACCAAATGCAACTATTTGAATACAAAAAATGCGTGATATGGCTTAAAAGGAGAAGCATTCTAAATAATTTAGGTATATTTTCGTGAAGTTTACATATAAGAGGTACTTTCAAAATAAAAAAATATTTTATATTTCCTTCATTTTTATTATACTCTCAATTTCATCATTATAAAAATTTGCATGAAATTAAATTTGTAGTAAGCTTCAGTATATGTGCGATACGAGAGGCATTCTCATAACAGCCAGAAAACAATCCCTGCCTTACACTATACTTTTAGATGTAGGGAGTTCTTAGGAGGTACTTACTAAGAAATTTATATACATATTAACTCTTCGTTTTTCCATTAAAAAGTACCTATCTTTTTTTTTTTTTACTTTTGAATATTTTCTGTTTTACTAAACAATTAGATTATCTGTGTTATGATATTAAATGTACCAGCAAAGAAGATGCTTTTAAGAAACTCAAATTCATTCTTTTATGAAAAATCTTTTGAAGACATTGGAGGTTATATTCCGATATTCTATAATTTGTTATTACATTTTATCATGATGCGCATAATTAGAATCTAAGTTATTTGGTTCGTGGGGTGTAATAAGATACCATGACAAAAACGTAAAAACGCCCTATTCAGGTGTCCAATACATTCACTAAAACGATATTTATCATTTTTATACTTATTTTTTACTACACACTACGCAAGACATTTCTCTAAAGCAGTCAAAATATATTTTCTATCAGCATTTTCGACAAGCATCCTTAAGTGGCATTTTTGCATACCGTATATTTCGGTATATAACACGCACTCTTAATTCAAATAATAATATTGAAAATTACTGGAGCACGTTATACACTCGATATAAAAAAGACAGCTTTAAAAATAAAGGAAAACGAGCATAAAAAAATCAGGATTCTAAATATACCTGAATACTGTTCATTTAAAAGAAATATGGCATACCTTATATTCAGCTATGAAATACCTTCCAAATTTTGTCTCTCTCTCTCTCTTTTCCCCCTCTTTTCCTGTGCTTTAGGGTTGTAGTTTTAGAAGTATACCATGGTTCAAAAGCCTAGCATAATATTTCAAATAAACATCTTCAAAAGATAAGAGCATTATGCATGTACATTTCAGGTTTCTTTGTAAAGAACGGTGAATACGCTTAAAAAATTTTTAAAATGCAGTTTGAAAGTATAGGTGAGCGTAAGACGCCCGAAAAATTTGTATACTATATATATACAGTAACCTTTATCGATAATGTCGATCAGTAAGTTATACGCCCGAAACAATTTTTACATGAATTTAAGATTAGTATAATAGTATAGTAGCTACTATCAAACAAGTTTGGTTAAAATTAATTTTGAGCCTACACAACTTTTGGCAGTTGCAGAATCTGTTTCGCTCCGTCGTCTTTTTCTGACCTGTGCTTTTAGGTATGGAGATTTATGGTACAGGTTTCATGTTTATTTCAGCTTTCCCTCAGCATCAGAGTTTGGGATCCGTGAAAGACTCAACTGAAGATTCGGCTGCTGGTAAAAGAAAACGACCTGTTGTTATAGGTAAATTTCTTACAATAATACTTTCAAGTCTTAATTGCAAATTTTTTTAACGATCTTAGCTAAAATTTAGTTTAAATTAGCCAGTCAAAACTTAATTAGCAACTACGTAGTAATAAACTATTTTTTATAACTTTACATATTAATTAACTGAAATAATAGAAATTAAAATTTTATTTATGTCTTTCTAAATATGTCTAAAATTTCAATGCCTTGTGAAGAAAACTCCATTAACATTTATGAGAAACCACTGGGTTTTTTTTATGCAATTCATGAAATTAATAAATAAATTAACAAATGCAAATACTAAATATTTCATTACATCTGATAGATTTGTCATTCACATTTTATCTTTTAAATAGTTTATTTCTTGTGATTTCATAAGAAGTCATGAAGGAGATTTTTAGAAAAATCAAGGTATTTAAGATAAGAAAATGCAATTAAGATAAGAAATGTTTTAAAAAATGAAATACTTAAATGCGAAACTTTGGAGATTTTAAAAACACACACACAACTTGTAGGAATATTGCGAGTTTTGCTATTAAATCTGAAGCCTTATTCATTCATAAAATCTATAACGGAACAGCAAAAATTTATTGATGTGTGCAAGCATTATCTTTTAAAAAACTGAATTTCAGGGGGGTAAGTTCGAGATCGAAATGAAATACCTATGATACCACTACTATAATTAAATAAGAATATTAACCTCTCTCAAGGTTTATATCCTACATTCAGTATAGTATAATATTTATTCTAGACTATAACGCCGAATAAAGATCAATAAAAATAGCTAAAATGAGCATCAAAAAGGAGCTAAAAATAAAAATCTAGAAGAACTAAAGTTTTTTTAGAAGTATAAATATATTTTTCAGTTACTTGCTTTACTAAAATGAAGAAATATAGTTGTAAACTTAAAATCTAAAGACTTCTTTCAACTAGCCTTTGTAACTAATTACCCGATTTTCAGCTTTCAACTCAGATTTGTGTGTAACCATCTGGCTAATAGTCTAATAGTATTCATAGTAAATATTAAAAATAATATCATTTTGCAATAAGTATTCTTATTATTGTTGCAAGTGTAAGTTCCATACTTATCTGACTAAATAACTACCAAAAAAAGAGTACTTCTTTTTCTGTAGATCAGTTTTAGTTAAATTCAACAGAACAATCATATATTCATCTTAAAATTTCCTGGTATGTTTTGGTTGCATCAATAAATTTATCGCTCGCAATGTAGTAGTTAAAGTAAATCTATTCATTCTGTAAATGAATCTTTTTACTGCCGTATTTCTTTGATATTTTAATTGTGATCAATTTCAATGGATAGTATTTTAGTAAAAATGGTTTGAATTTTTGCATCAAGAGAGTGAGTGAATATTAACGTCACACTGTTCAGCTACACGAGGGCTTTTGGCGACGGACCACGTAATTTTGAACCACGGTCAATTGACGTGGACGACATCTGAGCTGGCACCACCTCTCCTAACTACCACACGACACCAATGGGAGGACGTTTGATCTCTCGGCAGATTTAACATGCATCACTCCTCTACACGGCAGGTCTTTTAGTCGTACTGGGCTCGAACTCATGACATGCCTGCCATTATCCAATCTTGACCACTGGGCTACCACAGCCCCAATTTTTGCATCAAACACTATGCCACTTGAAAATTCTCATATTTTTTATACGTTTCAAAGCATACTAATATAGTAGATGATTTTATGAAAAAAAAAGATTAAAAAAATCAGAACTTTGGAGAAACGTTTCTTTCATAAGGGTTTTTCCATAGAGATAATAATAATCCGTCAAGCATTCACATATAATAAAGGTAGACATCTGAGCTGAAACTAAAAGGAAATATGTTACTTTTTAACAGAAAATTGATTTTTTCCCTTATTGCTGAAATATTTCAAACTTTCATTTGGAACTACAGAGTTTCAATACCAGCAAGTACACAAACATGAATTTAAATCTGAATTTAGGTGTTTATTTGAATTTTTACAATTAATGAAGTGAATGAAAAAAGAAATAAAAATATCATTATAAATTTGATTGACAATTTCGAGACAACTTCCATCATGTTTTAGTAGAAGAAATCATTTTAGTAGAAGATCATCAGTATAGTAGAATTATCATTAGTAGAAGGAATTTTTTTACTTGCATAATGCAATTTTTTTTAGTTTTTGGCATCTAACGAGCCTCTTTTTACTCAAACTACACACAACTATACGATTTTCTATAAAACTGTAAAAAAAATCCTTATTCTATGCTTTAAATGAGGTTGTAATGTCGTAACATTTTTGTAAACTAAGACACAGTCTTCATCAAATTCCTCAAAAGCTATACAATTTGGAATACATTGAAAAATACGATTACATAAAATACGGAATAAAAGTAAATAATTATTCATAAATTATAAAATTTTATTTTTATTAGAAGACAAATGCAAAAGCAGATTTTTCCAATTCTTACTATTCGCCCTTTATAAAATATTACATTTGAAAGGTCCATAATATTCCATACGAAACATATTTAATGATAAAACAAACCAGTGAAGAGTGACAATACAAACAAAAGCTTTCATGAGAAATAAGCAAAAATTAAATATATTTTTCAAAAAACTGCTTTAATTAAACGTATTATAAAGTTTTATATAAAATTATCTGAACTCTCTCTCTCTCTCTCTCTCTCTCTCTCTCTCTCTCTTTTAAACATTGATGGAGTTTTCAGCATCATTTATTAAAAAATTTTATTAGCTTCTTCTATATTATTCAATTAACACACACACACACACAAGCGGTAGTTTTCATAAAACTATTTTAATACCATGAGCAATGTCACAAGTAACAGAGAAAGTAAAACTGAACTTTATATGATAGCATCTTATAACTTAATAGCTTAGATAGGTGATCTATACCAAACTTTCACTAAAAGGTCTCTAAAATTAAATATGTTGTGACATATTTTTATTAGTTTTACTATATGAGACACTAAGTGTATATATATATATATATATATATATATATATATATATAGATATATATATATATATTCCTTCTCTCTCTCTCTCTTTAAAGTTACTTAAAATTATAAAATTTTTAATTGATAAATATATTTTTTTCTTATTTGGAGAGCTTTTTTAACATTTATTATTTAAAAATTTATTGTGGTGAACTAACACACATTCAAGTACGCGTACCTTTTCTGTACTGCATTAAGAGGTCTAAATGAACTTTTGACAATATTAAATTCTCATTATTTATCATTAAACAAAAACTCATATTAGAATGGTACATCCGTGAATATTATAACATATCCAAAGGATAACATTATCCATTTATTTAAACTGTGGGTTTGTCATTTTTACTATGAGTTAATCAAAGAAATTTTTTAAGATTTATCTTGCATAAAAAAAAATTTCACCTCAATAAAAGGAAAAACATTTATGAATGAAAGCTAACTACACATATTGATTTTGGTCTTCTTTTTGAATTAACTGTGTTTAATAAAATATATTTTTTCAGCATATAATACATAAAATTTTCTTTTCGAAAAATTCCATTACAATAGTAAAATTTAATGTTCTCTGAATAATAATGGTATAAATAACATAACTAAAATACAAATGTACGCCCAATAATGTCATCAAAAAGTATATGAATAGTGAAGGAACTTTTCATCTGTGTGTAGCTTTCTAATAAATCTAAATTACAATTATTTAATGGTAATGATTTTTAATAAAGAAATTTTGTCAAATTTATTTAATTGTCTGACGTTAAGGAAATTCATAATTGAAAGGAAGTTGTTGATATTTTGATAATTGTCTGTTCTTCGTAATAATACATCAAAGGATTAGTGATATCCATCCTAACTCTGTTTTTAAGAATAATGTGAGAACTTTTTGTTTCCAATACAAAGAACATATTACAAATGTTTGAGATTTTGAGAAATACATATTTATTCATATTGCTTAAAATAGTGTCTTTCTTGGCTTATAAAAGACTGAGAGAGAACTTTATATTTGATACTTCTTCTTATAATTATTATTATGATGATTATCTGTTGTTATTTTTAAGAGACAATTTCATTTCCATCTACACTGGTAATATTAAATTGCAACTATAGAAAAAAAAGAAATTATGCTTATATTTCCCTCATTCAAAAAACAAATTTTTTTTATGCGGAAAAAGATGCAGTATATGCTGGATAAGTTTTATATGTATTATATTCACAATGTTTCGTATTACTTTTTCCATTATGGTATATTTTGGGAAAATGGAGCTGTCTATATCAGTACTTAACATTCCTTAAAATAATTCCTTCTAATTTCTTACTTCCACTTGTAAAGCATCTTTTGTGGCATTTAGTTATTTCTGCCGATTAACATAAGAATAAAAAATATCATTTTACATTGTTTCGGAGTGGATGGGTTGTTCCTAATTTGTCTCCTCAATTTGGTGGTGGTTCAAAATAACTAGTTCCTTCTCTGATACCTCATTGTATTGCTCTATAAAATAACGGTTATTCGAACCAAAATATTTCCTGAGAAATGTCTTTCAATTATTCTTTCAATGAAATAATTTCTAAGAACTGGCGTCTTAGTTTTTTTCCTTTCATTTATGTTTTATATATTTTTCCTTTTTATACATTTTATATATTTGCATACATTTTTTCCTTTCAATGCTTTCTAACGCCAAATAATTATTTCTTGCCTTTTACAGGTAGGTAAATAATATCAGCTTATATTATTCCAAAAACAAAGAGAATGTTCTCTTTAACAAATAGTAACATGTTAAAATTGTTATCAATTTAAAAAACATTATCAAAAATGGCAGGTTAGCATTCTCTTTAATAATAATTTTATCTTCATCCTATTATTACCTTGATCTTCACCTGTAGTTCTATTACAAAAATTTTCCTAGAAATCCCATGGGAAATATTTTCAAGATTAACTTATTACCAGTAGCATCAATCCAAATTACTGGGACCTTAATTAAAATTAACTCCTACGCTTCTACAGAATAAAGAAATACGAGATCAAAAACTTTATGATTCATGCCGAGTTTTTAATCCTTGAGGAATCACCATGCTCCTGCTATACGAACATTTTCATCTAACCGGAGTTAACAGCATTAAAACTAACATAGTTGTTAACAAGCTGCAAGAATCAAAGAATTTAATTTATGTAATATACCAAAATTTTCTCTCATAGATACAATAAACCCTTCAAAAATAACAATGAAATAAAAAACGTTTATTGTAATAGTTGATTATCCTTCCCTTATGAAAAAATAAGTGTGAGATACAATTCTCTTTTCTATATTTATATAATAATTTTAATGTAAATCAATTACTAATACGTACAGAGAATTAGCTGTAATTAAATTCACAATATTTTAGATTGGTGATGCTAGTCTTATGTTAGTCCTACAGGTAATTCCCATACAAGGAAGTAAATGTTTTCAAGGCAACTTTTTTACCACAACAATAACGTGCGTGCGTGTACTAGAGAGACAAAGGACTTCTTGAACCTGGATGAGAATAGAATCATGTAGATATTGTAAACTTTAAAAGATGGATCCTGAAGAGTATTACCTACAATTCTGACTGATGGTAGCTTTTAATTTCAAATAAAAGTGGGATTTAAATAGTTTTATGGCCATAACCAATCTTCCCTCTTTCTGTTTATAACACTAAACGAAAATCCATTATAAGTAAAAAGGTAAATTACCTAAACAGGCATTCATAAATGCTTAGATCACGATGAATCAATGAACAATAAGCAAGTTATCGCCAGATTTAAGATGCAAATACAGATTCAACGCTATAATAATACAGGCCGAATTGTATCATAGCAATAAATATGCAATTATTTTCACTAAAATAATTATAAACTAAGTATTATTAAGTTAAATTCTAATTATAGAAGTAACAGAAAGAATATTTATTTATTTTTACATTAACGAAATGGTATTTCAATATCTAGAAAATTTGCATGAAAATTGTTATTATTATTCTGTATCAAATTAAGGTAGTCAGGATAAAAGTAAATATATTTTTATGTATTTGGTTTGAAATTCTTATTCTTACCAAATAAGAGAATGCTATCTACATAACGAAAAAAGTAAAAGGAAGTATTATCTATAGAACTATTTTCATGAAAGTGTAGACAATCACTAACTGGGCCACCCTGTGGTAAACCCTTAATCTGTTGACAGAAAATAACATTTTAATATAAATAAGTTTCTTGTAATACTAACCTGATGCGAGAAATTAAAATTGTCATAAATTATGACTTTTTCTAACAGAATAAAAAAAATTTAAATCAAGTTCTTATTTTCTATAGAATTAAAATGATCTTAAAAATCTAAGCTAAAAAGAGACATAATAAATAATTTATCTTTCATGCATTCAATAGTTCCTGTACTATTTTTAATTCTGGCAGTGGTATAAGATTATTTATTAAATCTTGTAGGATTTCTCTTGTAGTACTGTTTCAAGGTTTGTTTATATAAGTATTAAAACCATCTGTAACTGTTCTAAACTTAATTGGAATTTTGTGAAATTTAGGAGTAAGAAATATATGTGGAAATTTAAAATCATTATTAATTTGTATTCTTAATTTTTTTATAAAATGCATAAATACGGTGAATTTACTTCCCTGTCATTAAATGGTGATTTAAAAAATGCTGTATTTTTTCCAAAATATTTATTGAGAATTAAACTATAATAATATTTACATATAATAGCAAAGAATACCTTGTAATTTTATCTATATAAACTATTATAAAATTACTTTGCAATTATATTTAATCTGATATGTAATATCTTTACAAAACATACTATTATCTGTTCTATAGTTATATTTACACTCATGTCCATAAATTAAGGATAATTCAGAATCACACAAAAATTGAACTCTAAAATAAAAATTTAACCTGTGTGTGTGTGTGTGTGTGTGTGTGTGTGTGTGTGTGTGTGTGTGTGTGTGTGTGTGTGTGTGTGTGTGTGTGTGTGTGTGTGTGTGTGTGTGTGTGTGTGTGTGTGTGTGTGTGTGTGTGTGTGTGTGTGTGTGTGTGTGTGTGTGTGTGTGTGAATTATCACACACATCTTGTAGAAGAATATGCAAATTACAGGAAACCACCAGATGGCGCGTATAATACGTCACAATGACGGGAGTGTAAGAGAGGGGTATATAAGGAATGGTGGCAAAGAAGTAAAATTGTTCGTAAGAGCTTTAAAAGTAATCAGTAAAATAACCACATAGTTATGGCACAAAGGAAGCATTTGGATGGTTTTTTACGTCGTAGAATTAATGGACGACTGGAATGTGGACGTACCCAGCTGGAAGTATCCGAGGAACTTGGAATCTTCCAGAGTGTCATCTCCAGGCTTTGGCAACGATTCCAAGATGATGGTAGTGTGAGTAGATATTACAGCACAGGTCACCCAAGAGTTACAATGCCGAATGAGGACCGGTATTTGACAGTTATTGCCAAAAGAAACAGACGGAGCACAGCATCAGACCTGTATCGTCAGCTCTCTTCAGCTACCGGTACGACAGTTTCAAGGCAGACCATGTACAGACGCTTAGAGCACATTGGTCTATATGCTAGTAGGCCTGTCAGATGTGTTCCACTTACCGCAACTCACTGTCGCCTGAAATTAACCTGGAGTAGAGAGCATGCATTGTGGACACCACAGCAGTGATATTGTGTGATGTTTTCTCCGACGAGTCCAGGTTTAGTTTGCAATCTGATTCTCGCCGGACTTTAATATAGAGAGCGTCAGGTACCCGTTACCACCAAGAGAACACCATTGAACGACACCGTTACGGTGGTGCAGGATGGCTCATTTGGGGAGGAATTATTCTTGGTTCCAGAACTGACCTGCATGTTCAGAGTGTAACGATGACAGGCCACATCTATCGGGATGTCATTCTGGAACAACATGTACGTTTGTTTCGGGGCGCCATGGGTGCGGAATTTCTGTTTATGGATGACAACGCCCGTCATCACCGTGCAAACATTGTAGACGAATGCCTTCAATCGAAGGATATCCCCCGTATGGATTGGCCAGCATACTCACCGGACTTGAATTCAATAGAACATGTGTGGGATATTCTTGGCCGACGAATCGCAGCCCGTCAACCCCCTCCCACCTGTCTACCGGAACTTCGGAGGGCATTGCTTGATGAGTGGTGTAATATTCCCCAAGATCAGATGGATAATTTGATACGTCGCACTGTTCATGCCTTTTGGCGAGGCGTTGTAAGGACCTGTATTGCATCGTCCGGGAGACAGACATACTCCGTAGTAACCATCATACTAACCATGTTATACTGTTTTTTTGTAAATAGGTTCTTTTTTAAATTTGCTCCAGGGAGTAAAATTCGCAATTTTTATTAATTATGTAAACATTTAGTATATTTTTTGCTCTTTACCTTTTGTTTATTAAATAGACTTTACAAATAAGTCAAATTTGTTTTGCTTCTGTCTCTTTATTTGCCTGAACTTCATTAGCCTTAATTTATAGACATGAGTGTATTTAGCTGATTTTTAAGATTATATCTGAATCAAATGCTTTTTGATAACTATTTTATGAATGAAGTGCTCTTTATCTTTATTTAATTGATTTTTGATTGTCTTATTTTTATTAGAAATCATAAGTCTATATCATATGCCCTTATTCATTTTATATCATTTAAATTATTATTTTTCACAATATTGAGATCACCAGTAATTACATGTTGGTGATGCTCATCAATAAATTCTTTAAATTTATTACAGTTCAATTCTGTAAATTCTGCAGTTTTATAAACGCCTTTTCATATTTAAATATTGATCTACGTATTTTTATTGTATTTAGAAACTTTTTTAATAATCATAATTTAACTGGGAAAGATGGCATGTATTTTTTAAATATGATAAAAAAATTATTGTTATTATAAGATTTATTCATATATAAAAATGCCCAAAATTTTGTTTGATAATTTTTATTTGCATTGACTTTTATTTTATGTTCATTTCAAATGCTTGTGAATATCTTTTATAATATGTAATGCGGAACAATCTTTTAAGTCATCAGCACTTATAAATTCATCTGTAATACATAACTTATTTTTAAGGAGTCTAAACATAAAAGATTTTATTTACTTAGTAGTAATGTTATTATACGGTTCGTTTCTAATATATATTACAACCGAAGTTATTGTTTTGTTATGAAATGTGATATTGAAAATGTGTCTTAAAAATATTATTATACAAAATTTTCATTCATTTTTCCTAATAATTCCAAACTCAAACGGCTGGAAACTTATTACCATTGATCTAAACTTGTAGTTTAAACTTCGAGATATCTCATTGAGTCGACAGTCTTAGTACATGAACCTACTACGAGATATTTGATATTTCGTAGTGGGCAGTTAATGGTTTGAATTACTTATAATAACTTATTATCACCGCAATTTCTAAGATTTTTTAATTTAATCTAATATTTATATTTATACTTATTTTTATTTTGTATTTTTCTTATCAATAATATAAAATCTAATTTGAGAAAGGAAGAATAATATCCAAATGAGAAAAAACAATGAAAAGTGTGATAAAATCATATTTGCTTAGAATTACAAACAAAAACCCTCTTGGAGTGTGCAAAAGTTATCACATTTCATCTTTTTATTACTGATAGCAATAGGGTTTTTAAGTTATTTTAATTGTTAAAATTTATAAGATAATAACACAAAACATACACACATTTAGATATTTTTCCGGAATTATTTAAGCCTTCATATTTTAAATATACCTTGAATTATGTCTTCTGGTATCAGAAGATCGGGAAAAAAATCGACAATTATTAAAAATAAAAACTATAATAAGTAATATTTTCTTAATAATTCGAATTAAGTCCCTTTCCAAGTCTCCTCTAAAACATGACTCAAATTTCTACCATAACGGTTTTGACTTTTCCAAGAAACAACAAAAAAAGAAAAAACCTAATTCTTACCTCTCATAATTTGGTGATCACGGTGGTCAAGCGGGTCGAGAACTCTGACGTAGGCGAATCGTGGATTCAAATTCTGCTGCCTTGTAGAGCGTGCCTCTATGCACGTTAAATTTGTCAATGCTCAAAATCCTCACATTGGCATGGTGTGGAAGTTTGAAAAGTGGGGTGCCAGCTCTCTGTCATTCTTGTCATTTCATTGAAGTTCAGAATTATGAACCTCAAATGCAGCTTCAAAGTGTGACGTTGACACATGGATGCTGAAAACATTTATACATTTTCTGCAATCTGTCACTACAGCGTGGGTTACATAAAAGTGTTGGCATTTATTAGACTTGTACTGGAAAGTGGGGATCGTATGAATCAGTACTTCTCAAACTTTTAATATTTGCGACCCAATTTTCTATCATAATTTTAATCGCCCCCCTCATACAATAGCAAAGTATTGAATTTAATAATAACATACTTCCTCGATAAAGCTACACAATACGACTTTAATTATAAACCGTACAAATTATAATGATATAAGTATTAAATTTTATATATAATATATTATATACGACAAACAGTGTCGTAACAAAGAATATTAGAGCCCCCTGCAAAGTCAGGTTTTGGGCCCTAAGCCCAGATACGTACTTTGCGTCGATTCCCTAGAATCCCTGCCTTCCCCCCCCCGTAATGCAGGGGTTGCGGGGGTGTACGTTACGCCACTGATGACAAGCCCATGGAGTCACTGGTAATTATGTCGATTCCCTAGAATCCCTGCCTTCCCCCCCTAATGCAGGGGTTGCGGGGGTGTACGTTACGCCACTGATGACAAGCCCATGGAGTCACTGGTAATTATTAAACTTGTTCTTAACTTAATATTGTTAAATTAATTATCAAATACTTTGTGCAATTCTGATATATTTATAAGTGTATTATATCAGTGTAGATGTGTATTTTATTTTTTATTATGTCAGAATGCATTTTGTTTTGCTTCCTTTCAATAAATTAATAGTTTTTTTTTAAATAATCTTTTGGTTTTTTTTTTACATTTCGATATGCTCGTGTCCCCCACCTAGGGTTATCTCTCCCTTTGGGGGGGGCGTGCCCCATAGTTTGTGGAATGCTGGGAAAAATAAAAGAAAAGAAGTTTGAAAAAAAACGAAGTAGTTATCCATCTATTGATATTTTACTGAATGACCAAACTCCTACGAAATTCTCAAGTTGCATGTGTTAGTAAAAAATTACATCAGATCAGACCTCACAGTTTGAGAAAACAAAAGCAAAATTAGTTTCTTTTAGCTTGATGATAACAAAATGCCACTTCCTAACAAAGGTTTTTGATGAATAGAGGAGGCAAATATGCACTTTCTGTCACAATAATTCTTAGAATAGTAGGAAATTTGAAAACAATTACTGAGGTGGTTCGACTCTCCTCGTTGTTCAAATCTCGAACTCACCCTACGTAAAGCATTTTATTATTCGAAAAATATAGAAAAGTAAGTTTCAGATCTGGTTTTCATTTACTTCGCACTCTAAAACTACACGAGGACTATTGGCAGAGTACACAAGAAAACCAAACTCACCCGAAAGAGGTTTACAGCTACAAACCGGTCCCCTGGAAAACCACCCCCACGTTCAGTCTCTATTGAACAAAATTTTTGCTGCGTTTTTTTCAGAAGTACACAGTAATGTATGTAAGACAAATATACAAAGCTAAGAATAAACTTAAGAAAAACTTAGAGTAAAAGAAGGGGTGGGGAGGATATTATTCGAGCAACCTTGCAAATACAAAAATTATCTCCAATACAAATGGATCGTACAAACTCAAAGAAAGAAAAGGAAAGGGAAAAAATAGCATGAAACATTAAAAACAAATTACTCTTTTAAAAAAAAGGAAAAAGAAAACTCACCTTTTCAGCTGAAGCCTCCATTTGCTGCTGATACTTTTTCACTTTAATTTATCCAGTTTTAAATAAATGAATCAGTAGCGGAAGGAAAAATTCATTTAATACCCCCTTTTAAAAAACGTAATGGAAGAAAACAGCAGAAAGAAAAATACATTATTGAATTTGGGGACTATTGGCGACGGATCTCATAATTTTGAACCATGGTCAAGTGACGATGATGACACCTGTGCTGGCAACCCCCTCTCCAAACTTCCACACCATGCCAATGGGAAGACTTAAAAATGTTTCAGAGTTTTATCTCTAAATGAGTTTTGTGTAGTCAGGAACAAATTTCATTTTTAATTCGTCATAGAAAAAGTTTTCATTTTGATTTCGCAGTGATCGAAGTTGTAATTGATAAACAGATGCACTAGCAAAAATTAAACTATTTATCAACAAAATTAGCTCTTTTTTTAAATTTTTACATACAATAGATAAATTTTAAGTCGATTTCATATTGACCTCATTAAAAGAAATAATCGTTTTCTCAATTTTATTTTTTTTTAATTATAATGCTTTTAAACAAAATTTTGTAAACTTTCCACAATTTTAGAGGGGTTTTTTTTTTCAATGAGTGAATGCGTGTTATGTAACGTCACATTATAAAACAACGCGAGGACTATTGGCGACTGCCTTGTGATTTTAAACTGCTGTCAAGTGACGAGAATGACACCTGAGCTACACACTACACTCAAAACTTCCACAGCACGCTACTGTAAAGAATTTGAACTACGGTAAATTTAACGTGCATCATTCTCTCTACAAGACGAGCTGGTATACAATAGTATCAAACTCTGACTCACAACGCAACAATAACGACAACGTTCACGACCATGACCACTAGCCCCGTATCATCTTTCTTTTCCAATAGAAAGTAATAATGTCTTCCTTCAAACCATATCTATTTCTCATCTACTATTACTTGTATAGTACAATCCACACAGCATAAATAGGAATGCATACAGTAATACCCCGAACTTTACGCGATAGGTAAGACTGAGTGATAAGTAAGTCGAGTTTGCGTATAATTTTTCATATAAATGCATATAAATTATTTTTAATTGAGACCGGAGACAAAAGAAAATAATAATTTAAAGCAAATAAGTTTAATTAAGTCTTAGATAACACAAATAAAAAATCGCAAAATGAAGTTATTTTGATGGAGAACGTTTCATAAAATCCAACAAAGTAGTCTGCCGGCTCAAAGATTTTTTTCTCCTCTCAAAATTTCCTCGTAGCATGCTAATATTTTTTATTCCTTATTTTGTTAAAAATATATATATATACTCTTCGTTAGAGTCTGTATTTTATAAAATATATAACCCTTTTTCAATTAAACTGAGGCAATCTGTCAAATTTCCATTCCGTCATTCGATCTTCTGATTGAACTGGGTCGAAAGACTCAAGTTCAATGTCTTGCTCTTGCTCATGCATTTCCATGAGCTCATCAATTGTCAGCTCCTGATTGTGAGAATTCAGTAGTTCTTGAAACTCATCACTATTCACTTCTAAATGTATTTACCTGGCAAGATTGACAACTTCTTCAATCAAATTACCAATTTCATCAGGCTCTGAACTGATTTCGCCTGAATTTCAGTGATTAAAAAAAAAGACGAATTGTGACGAGATTTGAAAATAGCATAACTCCGATTTCGCGTAAGTCGAGGTATTACTGTAATTTTAAATTATGTGTATTAATTTTGTTTTTTTTTTAAAGTTCATGGTAATTTCTACACGTTTAAAGAAGAAAAAAGTTAAGAATTTTAAGTAATAGGTTTTTAGTTTTGTTTTACGAGACAGTGAGAGAGACGGAATGGCATTTCCCTCGTTTTCAACAAAAAATATTGAATTTCTTCTTCAGTACCATTTAAGTTATTTTAGCATAACTTCAATAAATAAAAAAAATCTTTTAAGCATATTTTTGCGAAAAAGGTATCAATTTTCTATAGATTTTTTTCTATAGATATGAATTTTTTTTCAAGCTGTAATAATTTTACTAACATAATCATTAAACATTTTTCAACTATCGATTTCAGAAAATGTGCTAAAACATAAGTTTTCTTTTATCCTACAAATATTTTTTGAAGTAAAACTTTTTTTACGCACGCTTGACTTGGGGAGTAAGCTGGGGAATGCGTGATGAGAGCGTTACGAAAAGTGTGATCGGGGGGGCATGGGGAACGGAAGTTGAGAGTGAGATATAAGTTAGTGAAGATAAAAATATATATTTCAGTCAGTAGTTCGTTTGCGAGTTCGCTAGCGTTACGCGAACGGGGATTTCTTGATTATTTCGTAATTTCATTTCATTCTTGAACATTTTATAAATTAATATTTTGTTCAATACATTAAATATACGTTTAAAGTGAATAAAATTGTAAATTTATTTTAAAATTCATATTTTGTGAATTAGTAACTTCGAGCATGGACTTTTATTACGATATTCGTGAAATCGATATTGGTCAATCATCAATTGGTGATATATGTGCTGTTCACTGTGTTTTGGACGATGGAACAAACATCATAATGGTAGTTGTTTACATTTCACCCAATAACACAGTTAATAATGTTATAAAGTTTTTATATAAAAGACTTATGATTTACGGTCAAGTAGGCTCTGAAGAATTTGAAGAAAACTATCATGCGTTGCCACTAATTTTAGCAGGAGATTTCAGTGTTAATTTCACGTCCGAAGATGGACAACTCTTGGTAAACTTTATGCAAGATAAATAGAACTACAAATGAATAAAGTGAATAATAACCGAAATGAGCCTACTACAATGCATGGAGCAACAATCGACGCAGTTTTCTCTGGATATCTTTCTAATTTTCATTCGAAAACATATGTATCTTATTTTTCATACCATAAGCCTATTGTCTCGGTCTTACAATCAACCACAGTAGTTACATGTTTCCGATAATAAAAATAAGGAATAAAAATAAAAAAATATATTCAAAAATATTAATTTATCGATGAAAACCCATAATAAATTTAAATATTTGTAGAAAATTATATATGCATATGAATATACATGAATATAATATGAATATATTATATATTACACATATATAAACATATAAACACATATAGATAAGAAGTTTTACTTCAGTCGTGTGGTCTAAAGCACACTCGTTTTTTTAATCATATATACTTAAATCTTAAAGCGTAATCACTTTAATTTTCAAACTAGATAAATTTTATTAGTATTCGAAACAAATACTACTATAAGAATACAATAATGTCTTAAGAATAACATTCTTGAGTAAATATTATGGAACTTTTATCGCAATAAAAATTATAATACTTCTAATTTTCTCAGTATACTTTGTAAACTTTTATATGGTTCACATATAGCCTCAGATATTTTTTTCCGATTCATCGTGCACAATTCATTTAGGTATCCTGTAACGCAGATTGAAAGCATTGCAATACTATCAATATAAAACCATTCGAACGTAATCATTTGAATAAATCTTTACCACATATTGATATCGAACAGCTAAGAAGACTGTTGAAATCTGTCTCATTACTACTGCACTCAAAATCTTTAATAGATTTTCAGAATTCTGTTTGCCTTACAAGTCCCATTTATTCACTGATTCTTTGAAAGGTATTCCACTTGAATCTTTCTAATTATAAGGGAATTTCCAGAATCTCCCCCTCTCTACGGCTGCCTGATAACAACCTCCCTTTCTGACGCCTTTCGTATAAGGCTTGATTTTGCCCCAATTATCTTCCAGGCGGAGAAGGTGCTTCAAACAAGAGCTACGGTATGGGTCATTTCGCTTTTAATACCTCAAATGTAAATTCATTTCACTTTTCCAAAGTAAGATTTTCTATAAAATCCCAGGTGACGCATTATAAAGGGATCCCCTCCAAAATTGCTTTTATCTCCCTGTTAAAAAGGAAAGTTTCTGCTTCTATTACTGAAGAGATTTCAATTGCAATCGCTTTTGCGCGAGGATAACTCCCTACTATCTCAATCCTCGTAATTAATGTGAATGGATCTAAAATTTATAGAGAATTTTGGAGGTTATGATAATTATTATTATTATATACCTCAATGAAAAAGATATTTTGCGTAGGAAATTTGGCTATGTTAAGTACATCCTTGAAAATTCGATAATCTGATGCATTGAAATAGTCCCATATGATTGCTTATATCCTTCAACACTTGAGGTCAGTAAAAGATCAGTTTTTACTTACCATTCTATTTAAGAATAATTAGTAATATATACTGTAATGTGGTTTTTCAATTACTACTATTAGTTTACGCTCTCCTATATATATATATATATATATATATATATATATATATATATATATATATATATATATATATATATATATAAATATATATATATACATAAATATATATATATACATAAATATATATATATATATAAATATATATATACATAAATATATATATATACATAGATATATATATACATAAATATATATATATATATATATATATATATATATATATATATATATATATATATATATATATATATATATATATATATATATATATATATATAATCCAAAACATAAAAATACACAGATAGTTAGAACCTAAGATAACTATACTAAATAGGAAGAAATATGCACAATAGTACAATAGCAAACTCCTGGCCTTAGGAACCAAGATTGCAGGTTTAAACAAGTTTTAGGGCTAGCCAACCTTCACCTGTAGTTTGTCATACTATGTACCAAGAGGAAAGGAAAGAATAACATTTGGAGGAATTTAAACATTATAATAAAATCACTAAACTACTAAAATTGTAGCCTACTAGTATGCACATTATACATTTAAATTCGATGCAAAACGTAGATAGTAAGACTTACTTCGGGAGTGTATCAACTGGTTATGTTTCCCGCCAAATACAAGAGAGGGAAAGCAGTTCCGCATAAAGTTAAATTATGATAGATTAATATAAATTTTATATATATATGTATATACTTTTAAAAAATCATAAATATATATTGATATAAATATTAGTGTAAAATATAAATGAATCCTAGAAATATTTAAATATTATTGAATTATTAAACATGTGGCGCAATCTAATTAATAATTGTATAATTAGTTTTAAATATCTATATATGTATATATATATATATATATATATATATCTTGCTCAAATTTTCAATCGTTAATAAAATACATTTTATTCATCCACTCAAGTTCAAATACATTTTTTAAACTTGTATTGGATGACACTTGATGTTAATACAGTTTATTCAAATATTAATTCATTAATTTAATGTAATGAATGAAGAAATAGTAACAAACAAAAATAATAGTTTATCACCATATATAAAAAGGAAAATTGCTCGTTGTGTTTCTATAGCGCAATTAATAATGCGCTGGACTTTTAATCCAAAGTTCATGGGTTCGAATCCCACCTGGGAGGTCCTAATTTCTGAGAATGTGATTTCTTTTTATTACGCTATTTTATTGGAATAATTAAATTTAATTAAGGAATAAGTAGTAACAAACAAAAATAATAGTCGAACACCTATATAAGGTGTTCACTATTATTAACACCTATATAAGGAGTTCACTATAAGGTATTCACTATTAACACCTATATAAGGAGAAAGGAAAATTGAAAATTGTAAAGAAAATCGCTTTCTATTTTGCCACTTAATACTATGATTCTGTCATATGTACATACATATTTATATTAATTGTATTATTTAATAAAAAGTAGCTAAAACAAAATTTTTCTTAGTTGACCTATAAGCAGGAATTGACTTTAAAAATGTTATATTACTTGTATAAAGTTAAATTGAAATGCAAAGCTCTATATATCGGTTCATATGATATAAACATCTATTTTCTCAAGGTTTTATTTGTGCATCCTTTTTAAAAATATTATCTGTCTGTAGTCCACCTGAATTAACCCAAAAATTGTGAGAAATACGATACGTCTTATTGGAATTAAAATTCTTTCAAATTATAAAGTATAGTATAAAAATTTTGAACTAGTTTTGAATACTAAATCTATCCATTTGTACAAAACAATATACACATTACCTATTTCTGTAGCATCATATACATGAGAATACGAATGTTTTTTTGAATAATTTTACTTAGTTTTATTTGTTTTTAAGTGAATCGAATTTTAATTGTAAAACTTTATTTTCTTATCATTTTATTTTGTTTCTTTTACTTTTCAAATTTTTATTGGGAACTGAGGCGAAAAATTAGCGCATAACTTTTTACCTTTTGTAATTAGTACAATATTTACAATAATTTTATTGTTAATTATTACTTTATAATTACCTGTAAAACGAATAATTAGAAAGAGAGGAAAAAATAAAAAGATAAAATAAAATTAGTGCGATAAATTTTATTTGAGGATGTTTATGACAGATCAATATATAAATGTAATACGATGGAAGAATACTTTATAATGTATTTAGTCATATTGTAGTTAAGCTTTGTAAAATTACTTGAGTTCAAATCTATGCATAATTAATAGCTTAATCTACAAATTATTGAATCGTGTTAGCTTAACTTTTATGTAACGAAGAAAAAGCAAGAAAAAATTCGTTAACTTGAATTTAAGTAGAAAGAGACATCCTCATTTTCTTTATCAAAGGAATTCCTAAACTAGAAATTTGTTTCATTCACCTATGTAATTGACTATAGGTATTGTAAATTAATGTAGGTACTTTTAGACTTCATTTGGATGTTTTTCTTTGAATCATAATTGCAAGCTGGTGTAATATAAGAACTTTTTTAGTATACTTTGTTATTTATATCCCAATGAACAATTTTTTATTGTTTGTATATCAGAATATAAGTAATGAATTTAATGATTTCAAATTAATAAATAAATCAGCAGAGTACATCGTGAGTTAGTAAAAAGCTATATCTGAACTGAGTGTTGTAGTTCTCGCTAAACTCTATACCTTCCAGAAATGAATAGAAATCTGACGAATACTATATTTTCTACTAAATTATATTAATAGGGCTTAATATTCGGTTTTGGAGTAGTCTTTTTGTCTTTTGATCATAAAAAATTCCTTATCTCCTAAATGAAAATTTTAAAAAAAAGAATGTGTTTTGAGAGAGAAACAAAAATAAAATACAAACTTGTGTTTCTAATAGCATTTTTATATACTATAATGAAACAGTTTATAATTAATACCTAAATGCAATTTCAACATACGGATCATCGAAAAAAAGAATGCCGGGATTTCTTGAATGCCGGGAATGCTTTATTATATAACTAAGCCTTAAACTTACAGAAATAGTTATCATGTTGAAATTAATTTAAGTTAAACAAGATAAATTTTCCCTTTACTAAATGGTGAGCAATACAAACAAAACAATTTTTCAAATTACAATTATAATCTCAGCATTCTTTATCGACGGCCCTTTATACTAAAATACAAATATAGTTTGTTTACTTTCGAACAAGGGCATCTCTCTCAATGCTATATATTAACTTCTCCATCTCTTGCTCATAACTCTCACAGAAACCACTCTAGGTAACCATCCTTTCCTCACTTTCAAGAATTCGTAAAGTAGCCATGGAAAATGCTTTAATATATATGTTCAGTCATAACAAAAATGGCAAAGAAAAAACTATTTTCTTCTCTTTCTTGTCTTATATTATCCTTTGGAATGGAGGAAAAGAATTTTGGGGAAAACCTTGTAGTGCGCGCGCTTGTTTTGAGAAAACAGTTTATAGATTAAGTAATTCTTCTTTGTTTCTAATTTCGTTAAAAACGTCACCATCAAACAATACATCATTTTTGTTAAGAGAAAAATTGAAGATAGCTGTTTGTGTTTTTTCTGCCCCCGTTTCTTAGGAATTTTTCCCCAGTTATAAATTACAAATGTAAATCCTTTTTTTTTTCAATTCCTACTATTAGTTCACACTCTCTCCCTACATATATATATATCGTTCAAATTTTCAATCGTTAATAAAATACTTTCTATTCATCCATTTAAGTTCAAATACATTTTTTTAAACTTGTAGTGGATGACACTTAATGTTAATACAGTTTTTCAAATATTAATTCATTAATTAAATTAAAAATGCATAAATAATAACAAAAATAGTATTCCAACAACTGGCATAGAAAGAAAAATCATTCGCGGTGTTCCTGTAGCGCAATGGGTAGCGCGCGTTGGACTTCTAATCCAAAGGTCGGGGGTTCGAATCCCACGTAAGATGGCCTAATTTCTGAGAATGTGATTTCTTTTTTTACTAAACTATTTTATTAGAATAATTAAATTTAATTAATGAATAAATAGCAACAAACAAACAAAAAATAGTCCAACACTATATATAGAAAATGAAAAATTGTTAAGAAAATCGCTTTTTATTTTGTCACTTAATATTTGATTCTGTGATATGTATATGCATATTTATATTAATTGTAGCTATTTAATAAAAAGTAACTAAAATATAAAAAATTGTCTTTGTTGACCTAAGTAACAATTTTAATTTTTTTTTTATATTACTTGTTTATTTTATCTTTTCTAAATGTTCAATTTCAATAGTTCTATAATCTATGAAGCTTATATTCCGATATTTTTGTCATAGTAACTCTAAGTCTCTTTTATAGGAACTACTGATATTAAAAGAATCACAGAAATACGTATAAAATTAGATAAATGATGAAAAGTAATAAAAAAGTGAAAGCAATTAGCAAACGGCAAATGCTATATCAAACCATTATTTTAAAAGTAGTCATTTATCGAAAAAAATCGAAAATAATAAAAATGTGCATACAGCTTTTTTTTTTCAAATCATTCAAATGAATTTTTCTCATAGACATTTTTTCTTTCGACCTCTCGTTTCAATTTAAAAATGAACCCCAAATTATATAACTTGATTTTAAAAATATTGATTATTTAGTAGAACTCTTTCTCACACACTTTCTCGATTAAGTAATCGTCATGTATTATATATAAAAATATTATGTATAGTTTTGAAAGAGAAATTTGAAATACTCTGATGTAATCATCCGAATAATACTTATACGTTTGATAACACCAAAATATTATCTAAGTCTATAATATATATATATATATATATATATATATATATACATATTCCTTATATTAAATAATCATATAAATTTTAAAAACAACAATTTTTTTTTTTTTATTTTTTATTTTCTTAAAATGTACTTTTAAGAAATTTTTAATTATGTCTCATTTTTCAAGTATCATTAAATCATTGAGAAATTAACTTGGATTAACAAAAAAATAATATATTTTATAAAATAAGCGTACAAAAAAAAACTTAAATTTTCATTTAGAACTTTCATAATATTATATGATTTAGATTATTTTTTACTTCATTTTTAAAATATAATAATTTTTGCCATAACATAAGATCTCTTTCAATTGGAAAAAAATTCTATTCACGAAATCTTCACGGAAAAAATTTTTTTTTCTTTGTAGAAGGCAGTCTCTTAGTCTTCGAAAATATGAATAAAGTCTACAAAAACCGTTTTGAGTATCAATATTTTTTTTTCTGAAACAGCGAACAATTATTCAAATGGAAATACAAAAAATTGGGGGGGGGATTCATAATGTTTATCTTTTTTCTTTCAAATAAGGAGATATTAATGAAACATATTAATGTTATCCAAACGTACACCTTTCATATGCATGTATATTATCAATGAATAACCTACACTGTGTACTCGTAATGAATTATAAACAATAGTTGACGATATATGTAATACGATCCAGGAATAGTTTTGCAGTGTTAAAATGATCGCTCTTGTAAAAAGTGTTTAGGAAAAAGTTTTTTCGTATTCTGTATCTTGAAAATGTTGCTCTACAAGCAAATAAATTCTTTCTGCATCATAAAAATAAATACTTTCTTTTTTAAGAGTTAGGATCTAATACAAATCATTCCTTCCTTCATGTTTATATATTTCTCGTTCACTACTATTTCCCGATTTCTGTTCAAATTACTATTCAGCTTCAGTTCCCCTTTTCCTAGAATCAGAATTTGTCGGTATGTTTAATAATGTAAGAAGCACTGATACAATAAATTGGAGCAATATGGTTCAGATCTCATTTCGGAAAGGGTTGCTGTGTGTGTGTATGTACATAATATTCTCTTTCTATTATGATATTACTGTAATTAAATAAGTCTCCTCTCTTAAGACTTATTGTACTACAACATATGATTCGAATAGTGAGAATGGAAGGTAATTAAAATAATCGAGTCCATTTCCTCTCATTCTCAACACACTTGCGACAGATTTTACATGGCACACACAAGTACTTTTTTCTTTTCTCTCTCTCTCTCTCTCTTTCCTCTGGTTTCCGTACTTAATATCAAATTATGCATATGCCCTTGTGATATAATTAGTTACATTATGAGGTTTATTATATATACATACACCCACACGGTAGATAGGTTCCTTAGAAAAACGTACAAAAAAAATCGCGTAAAAAAATTGCATGCGACAAATGGTAAATTTGGGGATATGTTCCACAACTTTAAAAAATCATCTAAAATTAAAAACTAATAAATACTTTCCTAAAAAACCATGCAGAAAAAGGAATAATAAAATCCATGTTGCATATTTATAAAACAAAAGTAATTTATTTTTTTTACAAAAATATTAAAATTTGTGAAGAGTGAAAATTCAGTCTATATATATAAACACATACAGCATATAAAAATTCAATTTAAAATTAGTAATAAAATTACTTACTAACAACTGTTCATTGCTACTTGATAACAAGCATACACATTTATTACGAACCGGATCAAAATGCTGTCCTCAGTAGATGTGTCAGATATGGCTAGCACTACTGTCGGCTTTGATCAGTGCCGGATTATTCATTAGGCGGAGTAGGCAATTGCCTATGGGCCTTGCGCTTTTTAGGGGCCCACAAGAACGTGTTCTGTTTTCTGTTAGTGCTCCAAAAACAGGCTGCAGGGCCCCGAGAATTCGACTGCCTAGGGGCCCCCATGCCGTTTAATACGACACTGCCTTTGATTCAAATGAAGAATTTCGTTCATTGTTTACGACCTATGTTAGTTTTTTTTTTTGTTGTTGTTGTTACGAATTCTGTTATTACAGAGTGTCTTTTTTGGGGGAGGAGATTTCAAATTTTAAAATTGCTGCTAAAATTTTTGATATACTGTTACAATAAACTTAACACGTTGAAGAAATTTTAATGTACCCTCTATGTCAGGATCATTAGTAAGAGGATGTTGTTCCATTCTTGTAGCAAATTTCAAGCCCTCGCGAATCAAATCTCAGCTGCTCTCCTTCTACTTAAGCATAATTTACTTTTTTATCATAACTTCAGTAAACTTGATCAGATTGTCCTTATCCAAAATGCATGAATCCCCATATTTTGGAGAAATTCGTGCTAGAACAAAAAATTCGTGTAAAATAAAATAATTCGATAAATTCGTGTACCGTGTTATTTTTAAATCGTGTAAAAAAGACCATGTAAAAGAAGAGTTAGGTGTACACACAAAATATATATATATATATATATATATATATATATATATATATATATATATATATATAATCCTGTTTCATCATTCACGCCTCTCTTCATGAAAGTTCACGTTCATTTCCGAAAATTTTGTTATGAAAATATGTAACGGGTTCTCACGCACACTTCTCTTAACTAATCTCTGGGTTTCTTTATTAAGATGTTTTATATGTGAAAACCACGACTCGGGAAAGAACCGTGATATATTCAAGTGGGCAAGAGAAGACGATGGAAAATCAGTTTTTCAAATGCATTTTAAAAAATTAATGTTGGGAACATTTTTAAGCAAATCGTATCAAAATCCGACAGTATTTATACGCTATAAGGAATAAAAAAAGTAAATGTAGACTGAGACGTGTCCTTCAAAAACAGTGTAAAACAAAATAAATTTCTGTTAACTCCGCTTGGATTTATTTGATTAATTGCTTTATTAAATCTCATTTTGAAACAACACTAAGCTATTGGCAACGTTCTTCGTAATATTTTGAACCTCGGCCAAGTGGCAAGGACGACAAATGTGCTTGGAATCCTCTCTCTAAACTTTGTTTGGATTTGGAATGTACTACACAATAAATGGAACCTCCCGTTTATTGGTGTTTGGTGGTTAGAAGAAAGATCAGCCATAATCAGAACAATTCTAATTTATTATTCTTTCACTTTATTTTAATAACCCAAGGGTAGAAAATGCACACTTCTATTAAGTGTAGGAACAATTACACGGTAGATAGGATACTTAATAATTGATAATAATTCAATTAACTTACTCTTAGAACGCTTTGGTTATCTACGGTCTAAATTATCGTAATTCCGTTCTCAACTATTCGACCTCTGGTCGTTACTATTCAATTCTCACTTATTGACTAAACCGTCAATTAGCAATCTTTATTTATTCAGCAATTAATCATAGAGCAACTCTCGACTAGCTCTAAACTACCTTCCTTTAACCACTAACTCCTAAGCCCTCGTACCTAAAAGTTAATGCTTAAATATCACCCTTCATTTACATTAACCGTGTCTTCTTCTTCGCGAGAAAGTTTTCAATAGAAAAATATTTAAAAGAAATAGATTTCCCCAAGATGATTGGTAAAAGCTCGCGGATAGACCTGTTACAACTAGACTTCTTTCTTTCTTTTACTACTCTGGTTGCATAATATCACCATTTTTCAACAAAAGTATTGTATTTCAACAAAGGTGTTTTTCAAATGATGTATTTACTTCTGCTCAGTTGGTGATTCCTCAAAATGTATTTAAAAAAGTGAAATAATCTCAAAAAAATTATTTCACCAGCAAGCACAAAAGTAGTATACCTATCACGGTTACGAATGCAGTACAGATGACTTCTAACAAATTGTTCAAAAGGTACTTGAACAGACTCATAACCACAGACGAGTTTTTCAATACTACAGTTAAGAAATACTGACTAAAAACATATTAGGCTGTGCTAAAACAACAGTTGACAATATTGTAAATGAGACTGCAGGTGTATTTCACGATGGAACAGCTGATTGTCTATATATCAGGATATCAGGTCTACGTATTTTAAATTAGAGTATATTTCTGTTATTTCTAATTTTCAGTTTGACAACGTGCAAATAAAGGAAGCAGAAATTAAAACTATATCTTCTACTCAATATGTTCGTAAGGCTCTGAGACTGAGGTATGCTGCATGCACATTTTATGAAAATAGAAGACCGACATATGAGGCGGATACATTTTATGTAAAAAATTATTCATTTGTAAAAAATTAACTATCAATCTTTTAACTTTATTTTCTCGGTTTCTTTTTCTTTAATTTTCCCACAAGATTATAAAAAAGTATACCATGCAGAGTTTTAATATTGTATATCTATGTCGTGCTTACAGATCTGTATTCTATGTGTGTCAATTTTGTAAATGGGGTCGATAGAGTTTATTCTGTAGCATGATAAATTCAAAAAAAATTAATTTTTTAGATCACAAAAGGTACAAGCTCCATTTATGTAGATATGTGGTCAATGGTGAAGATCAGAAATAAATGAAAGATAAAAAAATATTAGAAAACACATCATAAAAATACTACTGAGGCCAGAGCAACTTTACAAGAAAAGATTCTAGCGTATCTGAATCAGATCTTGTTATTAGAAAATTTACCGTTTAGAAATTACAATTTAAGCAAATACTTGTTTTATCCACATATTTAATTTATTTTGATATTAATTATACAATAATTGTTTAAACTTTTTAAACATTAAGGATAATCTATACTGAGAGAGTAAAATATGTCTTTTGAAACCAACGAAGTGAATTCGTCACAAATATACAAAAAGTTGAAATGAATTTCATTTTTTATTTCAGTATTTTCATGCTTAAATGTAGATGAATTTAGACTTATAATGCTTAATTTTACGAATTTCATTAGTAACTCGCGTATTTTAATGGTCTTCTGTTTGTGTGTGTGTTTACTTGTTTTATCTTAAAATGAGGTCTGACTCAAACTAATAGTTTTTGAAATCATTTATAATTAAAAATAAAAAGGGAGTAGTTCTTGTTCTTTTATTTTGTGTGTGTGATTTGACTCAAAAACTACAATAATAATAAAACTTGTTAATATTGCACAGCTATACATAATTGTTGTTGCACAATTAATTAGTAATTATCATCACTAAATAAATAAATAATAGTAATTTATTACATCAACTACGTTTTCAAATCTCAATAAAACACAAGTTATTAGTATTAGACCACTAAGCATGAAAAAAATTGTGTGTATATATATATATCCGGGGTGGGCATTAAGTCGATCGCGATCGATCGGTGGACCATTTGTAGCTTTGAAAACGTCCATGCTCCATGATCTAGCAATCGTTCATGGTTGTTCGAACATTCAATTTGAAGATTTTATGTTACTTGCGTGTGTGTGTGTTTTTAGTAAAAATAGTAGTCTGTCATATACAGTGGCACACACAAGGAGGATGTCCTAGGGGTTCGCCCCCCCCCTAAAGCCCTTGATTTTTTTTTTCCAATTGATTATAATTCTAAGTATATAGTACGTAAAATTTAATTAAGTATTTGTTATTGATGATTAATTTTATTAATTAATGCTAATTATTTATTCAATAATTAGTTTTTTAATGATTTTTTTCCGAAAATCGACAAAATCAAAAGGAGTATGATACAAGAATGGTGAAATTGCGACCATGGACAACCCCCTTGAAAAATTCCTGTGTGCGCTAATGGTCATATATCAAAAGACACATATAATGTCGGAAACAAGTATTAAAAAAAGGAAAACCTACAATTTTAAAGTAGAGTGGGAAGAACAGTTTTTCTTTACGATGGTGACTGCAAAATGTGTGTGCTATATGTATCTCTCTCCATGTAGGGATTGCAATACTTGTATACCGGGATACCGAATACCAGTATTTAAGCCATTTGTACAGTTTTGTAATACCGGTATTCACAAGTTTAAATACCGGTTTTTCGGTATTTACCAGAAATTTTTTAAATTGTCTCCACTACATGTTGAGGGATTGCCAACATAGCAAAATAGTGTACGTTTTTGTTTTTATGTCTCCCTTACGGGCGTAATTAACTAGACTGTGAATATAAAGTTGCATCGTATAATCAAGAGAAGTGATAAATACGTGAGTTATCCACAAGTAGGTGGGTCAAAACTATTATATTGCAGCTCAGAGTGATACTACATACGCGCAAGATTCGTAGTCTGATATTCGTATCTGTAAGAACAAGGTTGTAGAGTGGCGAAGAAAGTGCGTATTACTTCGAATTTTTTTTTTAATTTGAGAGTTTGTTATTCACATTGTATTTGCATATCACACTTGTATTTACATTCATCATGATTTTAAAAATGAAAAAGAAAGAAAGACTAACCAATTCAAATTTGATCAAATTTAAAGTAAATTTTCTTAAAAATTTTTAACCACAAATCTTATGTGTACATTCAGAAGAATTAGGTACAGTTATAGAAGATGATTATGACACTAATGTCGATAGTGAAAAGTTCTCTTGAGCAAAAATTAGAATTAGTAATAAGCAAAAAAAATTTCAACAGACCAAAATACAGAACAGAAATTAGCTATATCCAAAAATATCCAGCGAGAAATCAATTTATTTGAAAATGAGATATTTAGAGCAAAATACTTAGAAACAGTATACACTATCTGGCCAAAAGTATCCGGACACCTAGTGGTATGGACTTAGAGCGTCCTGAGGCACATATTAATATGATGTTGGTCCCCCTTTTGCATGGATGACAGCCTGCACACGTATGGAAAGACATTCCACCAATTTTTGATAGGTGACCATAGGAATTGCCTTCCAGGCGTCCATCACAGCTGAAGTGAGTGCTTGCAGTGAGGATGGTGGATTTGGCTGGCTACGTAATCTGCGCTCTAATTCATCCCAAAGGTGTTCTATGGGATTTAGATAGGGGCTCTGAGAAGGCTAGTCCAGTTTTTGAACACCCATTTCGTCAAACCACATCTGTGCAAGCCTCGATGTGTGAATGGAGCAGTTATCCTGCTGGAAGAGAAATGGGCCTTCTACGAAATATTGCCATAGAGTTGGGAGACCAGCATTGTCCAGAATGTCCACATACATCTCAGAGTTCATGCTTCCAATCACAAGAACTAACGGACCCAGGACAAACCACGAGAAACACCCCCACACCATTATGCTTCCTCCACCAAACTTAACAGTCGGCACAATGCAGTCATTAAAGAAACGTTCGCCGAGCATCTGCCAAACCCAGACGTGTCCATCTGACTGCAAGACTGTAAAGCGAGATTCATCACTCCAAAGAACAGTGTTCCGCATGTCCGCAGTCCAATGTCGGTGAGCTCTACACCATTGCAATCGATGCTTCGCATTCTGTGGAGTGATGTTTAGCTTGTGAGCGGCTGCACGACCATGGAATCCCAAGTTTTTTAACTCTCGACGGACAGTTCTGCTGCTAACACTAATTCCTGATGAACTTTGGAACTCCTGAGAAATTTCCACCAACGAGGACTTGCGATTTTGTTTCACTACCCTTTTCAGAGTTCTGCGGCTGCGTTCACCAAGTATTTTTGGCCTACCGGTTCGTTTTTCTGCCGTTTCACTGTCTCGACGTTTCCACTTCAAAATTACATCACTCACAGTGGATTTAGGCTTCTGTAGAATGTCCGCAGTCTCACGAACTGATTTTCCACAAAGGTGGCATCCCACTATACTGCCACGATCAAACTCACTAAGCTCCTTTGACTTACTCATTGTCTCACAAACGCATAAATACAATCTGACAAACCACTACCAACACTTTTATAGCTTTCTCAATTACTTATCAAATTCCGTAACTCGCCAGAATCACTTTTTTAAGGAGTGTTCGGATACTTTTGGCCAGATATTGTTTCTCGCTTATTGCTAACAATACTACCAGCTAGCGTAGATGCCGAAAGAGCGTTTTCGACAGCTGGTAATTTGTGCACATAATTATGGTCCAAGTTTAATGATAGTACAACTAATACATTATTTTTTAAGATCACATTTGAAAAAACTGTAGTATTACCACAGACTGAATAGTGATATTTATACTTTTTGTGTGATTTAAATAAATAAGATGTCCCTTTACTTTTTTTGTGATTATTTATATACTGTTATAATTTAAAAATTACAAATTAATTATTTGTGATATTTACAATCTCCAATAAAACTGGCAAATAAAACAAAGATACACCTGTATTTTCTTTGTTTTCTTAAAATTTCTACTACCGTTATCAAAACCTGTATCCCAGTATTAAGACCTAAAAAATACCGATTACTGGTATTGAACTTTTGGTCCGATATTGCAATCCCTAATGTCATGCAAGTGTGGCACTTCCAAAAAAAGGAAACGTTGAAAGACATTTCAAAACTATGCATAGAAGTTTTAATACACATTTTCCTTTAAAAAGCGAATTGGGTATACAAGAATTAAACGAATTTATACCGCAATTTATCAGACAACAGTCATCTTTTGTTAAACTCAATACTTTATCTAAAGCTCCAACTGTTGCATCTCTTCGTGTTAGTCATCTGTTAGCAAAACATAAGAAACCTTTCGCAGATGGAGAAATAATTTTAAAAAAAGTGTTTCTAGAAGCCACAGTGAATCATTATTTAATTCATTCAAAAATAAAACTGAAATTATTTCCGCAATTAAAGATATTCAACTTTCGCGTAGAACTATCACACGCCGCATAGAAATGATGAATTCTGATCTGGCTGATCAGCTGACCAAAAATATCACAAACTGCATTTGCTTCTCTTTACAGTTAAACGAATCTGTGGACGTGATTGATATTTCTCAACCTTGTATCTTTGTAAGAGTGGTTTTTCAGTATATGAGAATAAAAGAAGAATTATTGACAATATTACCCCTAAAGAAGAAAACACGAGGCGAAGATGTTTGTTGCGCCTTCAAAAAATACATAGAAGAGAAAAATATTCCAATTTATGAAGTTGTATCGATGACAACTGATGGAGCACCATCAATGACCGGTATAGTCAATGAATTTTTGCTATGTGTATGAGAGACGATGGGTTTCCGCATTTCCTTTCTTATCATTGCACTATTCACCAATAGGCACTCCTGTGTTGCAAAATTCTGAATATGCGTCAAGTTATGGAAATCTGGATGAAAATCGTGAACTCAATTCGAGGAAGAAGTCTTTAGAGAAGAATGTTTGAAGCCCAACTCGAAAAAAAAACAAATCTGATTACGGGGAATTGTTACATCATGCTGATGTCCGTTGGCTCTGTCGGAGCATATTTTTACAAAGATTCAGGGGCCTACTACAAAAGGTAAAATATTTTTTGGAATCAAAAGATGAAACGTACATCGAACTTAGATATAAAATTTGGTTGATGGACTTGGCTTTTGTTGTTGATATAACAAGCCATCTTCATGAATTGAACTTAGAATTGCAAGGAAAAAATCAAACAGTAGTGGAACTGATAGGATATGTTAATACTTTCAAAAACAAGTTAAAGCTATTGTCTTCCCAGCTAATGAAGAATGAACTAAAAAATTTCATAAATATTTCTGAAGAGTTGTCGAAAAACGAGGTACATTAAATAAAGAGAAATATTATGATGAAATACTAAAACTTCACTCAGAATATATATTTGAGAGACGTTTTCAAGAATTCACTAGACTAGAACCAATCGTTACCTTCATGTGTTACCCATTTGGCAATATTCATGTGGAAGACATAACCAAAAATATAAATTATATATTCTCTTTATCTTTTGAGGAAAACGAAGTTCTACAAAAGGACATAATTTTAAAATCATGTAGCTCTGAGAGTGAGTGAGTGAATATTAACATCATGTAGCTCAGAACCTAAGAATAACTTTTGGAATCTAATGGACGAAGCAAAGTATCCTAATTTTAAAAAGTTGCATTTCATTTAACATCGTTCTTTGGCTCTACCTGCCTTTGGGAATCAGCATTTTCAACGATGAGTATAATTAAGAATACATATTGGTCCCGTCTCACAGACGACCACTTAGAATCCAGTGTAAGATTAGCAGTCAGTAACTAAACACCACGATATTTAAGTCTGGTGGACAGTATGCAGACTAAGTTCTCTACTAACTATAACTGTTAGAGCTAACTTAAGGTATCCTACTACGTTCGGAACCGTGATTTTAAAAAAGCGCATAAATGGATAATTTTCATGATATTTAGTGTCACTTAGATTAGAATACATTTATAAAATAGTTTTTAGGATATTTTGACAAAAAAATTATTTAAATACAACATTTTGGCAAATTCAGACTCTCCAGAGAGTCTGAACTAGGATTTTTGAAAAATTCACATTATTTTCACAGTTACGAACAATCGAAATAATTATTGGCGTTTTTTTCTTAAAATTGCTTCCCTCTGTTGTCGTAAAATATGGATAAACCCACTTCTAAGTTATGTATTTCAAAAATTCTAGTTGAGCCTCTGTAGAGAGGTCTGAGTTATATACAGGCAAAATATTATTATAATAGAAGCCTTTTTCAGAAAAGGGGAATATTTTGAAAATTGGTCATTCTATGTTCATTTTTTGTCAAAATATTGTACTTAATTTTTTTTTATTGTAATAATATTTTTAAAACAATTTTATATACCTTTTCTAATCTAAGTGACGCTAAATATCATAAATATTATCCATTTATACGCTTTTGCAAAATCACTGTTCGAACGTTGACGGATACCTTGAATAATTATAATAATTTTGAACAGTAAAACATGATTACTCTTGCCTATCATTTGAAATATCAGAATAACAGTTTGATTCATTCCCCAACGATAGTTAGTGCATCATTTAATTATATTACATTTATGGCTATTGTGCAAATGTTTGTATTTTGCATTTTACTTTAAATGAGGCTTAAAAAGAGTTTTCTTTATTGTAATTATATATATATAGGTAATACACATATTTTCCGTATTTATTACTAGCTGAAGTGACGAGGTCATGGCAACGAGTTAATTTTTTTTCCAAATATTATTCTTGATATAATAGCTGAATTGTAAGTAGACTATTTTTTAAGTGTCAGTTCTAAAAAGAATTTTGTAAAACATTTTTCATTGTGTGTGATACATATATTTGAGAAGACTCAAAAATAAATCTTGCCCAAATAATCCTTTAAAATACCCTCTGTACTTTTCCAAATATCTTAATACTTTTACATGAAATAAAAAAGCTTAACAGAAATAGTTTATTTACGACTTCGCTAAATGAAGATGAAAACATATAAGTGGGAGAGGGAGAGAGAACTCTAACGATGCCAGCAAATTCGAAGGCCAAACAGATGATCAGCAAATATTTTTGCTGCCTCGATAAATAGTGAATAGTGTCTTCCTTTTTTCAATTTCAATAATAAAAACAGGGATCAATTTTTTATTCACCTAGAATTGTGTTAGATTCTAGGTTTGAGTTGGTTTGTCTCTGTGAGAGTAGTACTTAAGGTTTAAAAAGAACACGTAACAAAAAAACCCTTATCGCAGGGTTGTATGTGCTTCTGCAAATCAAACAAAAGACTTTTTTAGTTATTTGATCAAAGATATCTAATGAGAGAGCTTATGAAATGAAAGCTTTTATTTTGAATGACGTAATATCACCAAAGGAGACTCGATTTTCAAAATATTACCAATCTGTTGATCACAATTACCATATTTGTTTTAATTTAAGCTTCAACTCAAACTTTCCACATGTTTTTGTGAAAAAATAAAAAGTAGTGTTAAATATAATTTATCAAAATCCGATATTTACAAAAATTTTAAAACAAATTAAATTAGGACTAATAAGAAATGTATAATTAAATCATTTTACCAGCATTAATAATTTTTAAATAATTGCTTGAATCTATTTCCTCTAACCGTCAGTATCAAGCTCAATTTCCCCTATCCAATGAATTTTTCCATCTTCGATTCTAAGCCGCATTCGATTTTTAGTATCAAAAATATTAGAAAAAAGTGCGGCTTATATTCCCCAATTTATAAATATGATAGTTTGAATTTTCATTTTCTTTTTAAAAACTTTTTTAGCTATATTTTTCTACTATTTTGCTATAGAACATGGAATGCATGAGAACATGGAATTTGCTGAAGAAAGGAAAGCAATAAACTTTTTTTTCAAAGGAAGAAATATAGTAATAGCTTTTTCGACCAAATGGTCATGCTATGCAGATGGAAGCAAGCAATAAACACCGCTTAAGTGTTCTGATATTCATGTGATACTTTAGCTCTTAAGTTTAATTTTATTTTGGGCCGACAAACACCTTAAATAATAAACATTGTAGACCCTTCTTTTAGTTCATGACTCCTATGTCATTGGGTGGACCGCGACACTTTGAAAATATTAGAAGTAGACCGTAGCCCGGAAAAGTCTTCCCACCCCTGATATATATAATTGATGTTATGAATTTAATATCTATGCATGTGAATAAAAAAGGGGGTAGAACACGAATGGTAAATAAAGGAAACATATTTATCCCTCAATTGAAAGTTGAATTCTTTGTTGTTGTTTTTTAATTTTCCTGTTAAGAAATTTGTGCTGAAACGTGTTTCTATTTTAAATGTTTAACTTAAAAAGTTAACATACGTTGTTTTGTGTACATAGTCAAAAAATTGTACATAAGAAAAAAATGAAAGCAATTTATCAAAAGACGCTATTAATTTTCAAACCCTAGATATATTTTTCGAATTGAGTGCTTCAAAAAATGTAGTCAGCTATTTTTTATTCATTAGCTCAAATGCTGAAAATTCAAATAAAAATCTAGGCTTGTTGGTGTTGCTTTTTTGAATTCCATTTTTTTAAATTTATATACAATGTCAAATTACGGTTTTCGGTATAAAATTAAGATCCTAAGTGTCTTTTTTAAGAGGGATCAAGTCTACTTATCAATATTACTGCAAGTGAGCACTAGGACGAATAAACAACTCTCTTAATAACAAATGTGTTTCGAATTAACAATTTTAGGATTTGAATAAACAAAGAAACACTAAATTGCACATATGTTACGTTAGCCTTACGTCAAAGTACATTATTATTGCATTGGACACACTGTTATTGTGTGGGGGGCGACGAAAATTGTGATTTAAAATTGGGTCGCAAATACCGAAAGTTTGAGAAACACTGATATCCACTCATTGTCAAAAAAAATTGCACCTGCAAGAGGAAGATTGAAATAATATTTGGAAGTAAGCTAATACTCACACCAATAATACAAGAAATGGCAAAAATCTGAACGTGAGTATGACAAAATTTATATTAGTAAAATTACAAAAAATCTCAATAGGATCTCTCAATAGGATGTTGACCCCAGATTATTTCTAATGTACTCTGTCACACTTCGTGGCATTGAGTCATAGACATTTTTAACAGTGTCTTGACTCTACTATTCACCTCATGCAGAATAAACTTCGTAGATTTTGCAAACTTTAGGGTAATGGTGGATTTTTAACAATATGGCTTATAGCACCCAATGCACTTGCAATATTCGACAGGTCTGATAATGCACAGAGTCTATGGTCGACAGGTCTACTGGCTACAGCATAGAGTCTACAGTTATGACAAAAGCTCTTGAAAGGGCAGTGATCAGAACAGTTGTCTTTTTGAAATGGAGGACTACAATAAGGATTTACTCAAGTAATGAGCCCCGTCAAGAACCTTACTAATATACCTTTGAGACATCAAAGCACCTTTAATGAACTTGGATCGTATATTGTACGAATATAATTAGACCATGCTGTCTGGATGTGTGGCAAGTGATAACAAACTGTCCATTGTGGCGCTGATTGTGTTGCCTTCCCTCACGGTTACAGTTATCAACCTTACCAAGATAAAAACGAGATTCTTCATTAAAGATTACCAGCTGTCATTCCACATGTCTCTATGCTGCTTTTTCATGGCACCATTGCAATTATCTGATGACGATTTTGGTGCCGAGGACAATCTTCTTCATGGTTTCAGTGTAAGTAATCCAGAAGTATGCAGCCGTCTACTAATAGAACTGGCACTTACAGGATGATGCAGACAGGGCATCACTGTGTGCATAATGTCCAGAATTGCCGGAGTTGGTGTGTGCTCCGCTCTCTTTCCTGACAATTCTTCGATCTTCCCGACTTGTAATAAGTGTACCTCTCCCTGAACCTACTTGTCGTTAGTGACAACTTTGTTGTACCCAATTTCGCTAACAGTGCAGAACTTAAATATCTAAGCAACCGTTATAACTCTCAGTCTGATTGAATGGTTATCCGCCTTCATACAGTTTTACGGTGCAACCCTTCTCAAAGCCGTCTAACTCTTCAAATGGCTGTCGTTTTCTTTTTAAAGACAATCTTATTTTTTAAGTGATAAACTAAATCCAAATGCGCTAATTAGGATCAGAATTATATGTTTTGGGTGAACTTATTAAAGAGTCCTTAGAAAAATGGTATGATATGCTGGATGGCTTTATTACCGCTGAAACTGTTTCTGTATCACACATCATCTGTAAGCCTAAAAGAGATGAAAGGATTAAAACATTTTTACGTACCCTACTTCCTTTTTGGAGGGATGCTGAGCATTTGTATTGTGTGACATAACAACCATTTAAATAGCACGAAATTTGAAAAAAAGAAATGTTTGAGGTTTTTCAAGTTTTTCTCTTGAAAATAGTGCTCCGCTGCCCCTATCCCATATTATTCGTCCAATATATTATCCGATGGCTTAAAGAGTGCATAATAACAAGACTTCAAACGTATTCCCAAATTATAAAATTAAACAATAAAATCATTAGAAAGCAAAATGTTCTATAAAGAAAAGCGAATTTGCTCGTAGTTTAGCACAGTAATTAACTATACAAGAACGTATAGCTTTTATATGCAACGTATAAATATGATCCGAAGTTTAGTTTTAATATGCATTACACATGAATATGTTTATATATATATAAACCCTTTCACTCCAAAAACTATTCAACTCACGTAATATTCAACATTGCACTAAATTTAATTTTTGTCATCAAATATCTCGTTGAATTAACAAAAATTTGTTACAGGAGATGGCGCTACATGCACATGTTTCATAATTTATATTTCGACTTACGAAGAAAAACTGGTAAAATTAATTCTAACTGATTGAAAAAGGTAAGGCATTTAAACTAAGTTGATTTAGGAAACACAGTATCAAAAATTTTATATTCTCGGAAATTCACTTATTATTTCTAATGCAGGCATTTTCTTTTTTTTTTTTTTCCTTGAATTTAAAATAGCAAAGAAATAAGGAAAACTAACATTACCTATGACTATCTTCAACGTTTAATTTCTACAATTTTCGTAGATATATTAACCTTTCTTTTATTTTATTCAAATATTATGAAAATAACATTTAAATAAATTTCCAAGTAATACCTGTCTCCAATACTTGTAGTTGGGAAAATTTAACAAAGATGGCGCCACGTACTTTCTTACAGCATAGACAAAAAATGCAATTCTTTCTCTCTTTTTTTTTTCTCTCTGAAAAGAAATCAAGAATATATTTCTAAACTTAAGTTTGAAAAAGTGTGGACTTCCTCTTACTGAAACATTTTTCAATTTTCTTAAAAAAAAAAAAAAAAAAAGCATCCCAGATTACAAAAAAAGGGTACTTTCTAGTTTTGATCCTATGTGTATATAATGCACCGTAAAATTCTGTGCTTATAAAGTATATTTAACTCAATAGCTATATTTTAATCAGAAATATCTCAAGTGCTTTAACATTAAATAAAAAAACTTTCACCAGAAATTCGTGGGTACTTCAAAATTATCTCAATTCCTATGAATATTTTACAAATATGAAGTGAAAAACAAGTAATGTACTTTATTTTAATCACAATGTAAGAGATTAACAGAAGAAATAATTTTTAAAATAACGTTTTTACTCGAATCAGCAACCCCCAATTCTCAAAACTTTTTATGAAAAAAAATGTTGTCGTCGATTCTTATACTAAAGAAACTTTTTTTAAAATTTATAATGAGAAATTATATAAGAAGCTAATAATTTATTTATTTATTAGCAGTATTAAAAGCTTTCAATGCATACTTGAACCTATAATTACTCTAACCGTTAGTATCATATTTCTAAAATGATTCGTCACTCCCGATGTCACAGCTGATTTCGGAATCGGTGCCGGACAAACCGAACCCCTGCCCGGGGCGGCAAGTTTTAAGGATGGTATTTAGATCGAATTTGAAAGGGGTTTTTTTTTTGTTACAAAAAATTTTATACATTTTGTGAAATGTTATTGAGTGGGCATTTGGTATTCTATTTAACGTATCTAATTTCCTTATTTTGTATTCCGTATGTCTAATGCCAATCTTTCTTTTCTGTTGAAACTTGAAGGGTTCGAGACGGGAGTACAAGTTAAATCATGAAATTTTATATGTTTACACATCTCTCACTAGTAACTTTCTCCCCATCCCGGATTGGTATCACAACGGACATTCCTTTCACCCATACGATGTCCGGTTTATACTATCCAAAAGGGGACAGGGGTAATTAGAGTTTTTGGAAGATAGAGAGCTGCATGTGATGTTTTATTTTAGTTCGAGTGTAGTTACTATATATTAAAATAAACGCTTGTGATCCCACCATCAGTACACTCTTTTTCAAAGAAATTGGCCTGCTGAAATAAGCAATACCATCTTTTACATTTTACTCGTTTCAAATAATAGCAGATAATTATGTTCTTGATTTCGAATCATCTTGTATTTTTTTAGACTTAACATAATATATATAATTTTGCTATGCTCCCTTTTTGTACGCAAAAATTGTTCAAGTTTTATAAATGTGTTTCTATGTGAACAATTCATCTTTTTTAATTATAATTTGTTCTTTGGAGAGATGGGCGGCATTTTCCATTTTTGTCCGGGGCGGTAAAACTACTAGAGCTGGTCCTGGTGCCGGCATCGCCATTTTCCCACATGGTGTCATCTTCCGTGCCATCCAATGCATTCGTTATGCAACATTTTTTTTTAAAGAATGTATTAGAGAAGAATGTAAAAGAATTATTAAGAACTGTTAAACATTTACAAGAAAAAGTCACATCATTTTGTATACGCCATCGACGTATGTTTGTTTCATGCGTGTTACAATTTTCAGTAGCCGCAGCTCTGCCTCCCTTTTCATACTTATGTCATAGTGAACTCATCTCCAAGCTATTACTGATATCTTTGATGTTTAAATGATTGGAAACAAAGCGTATACAAACAAAAATTTCCTAGATAAGAGCAGACAACAATGTTTAGGATAGACCGAACAATGGAGATAAACTGAGGAATAGGATAAGTCATCGATGCAAGTGGCCAAAATGGATGGTTACATGTTTCCTTTTGAAAGGGGTAGAGACTCAATGTCCCCCATCCAACAAATGTTTTGCCTTCGACTCTAAGCCGCACCCGATTTTCAGTAGCATTAAGGCTGAAAAAGTAGTGCGGCTTAGGCTCGAGTAAGTACGGTATATTATTGGATTTATACTTCTTGCTTATATTCATCCATAAGCGGAATTTTTTTCCCTCCGAAAACGAAAGTCCTCCTTGTGTTTTAGTATGTTTGTTTTCTCTTCTAAGCAAGAATCTAGTTTATGGGTAACATTATTATTTATATATCTGATTAATTTTTCTTATTATTTGCCATAGGATGCAAGACTTCCAGTACACAGTCTCGTTTAATATTTTGGTACTTATCCATTCTTTTATGATAAAAATTACGGTTCTAAAAATGCTAATTTCACTTTACATAAATACTTTATATCAGTAATTAATATAAAATTTATACAGGGTGTCCAGAAACTCAACGTCAAGTAGGAACGGTGTGAAATAGGGGGGGAGGGTCATATCTGTTCTGGGAAAAATAAAATAAATTCCTTATCACTTGATTAAGCGATAACTAGCATATTTTTGAAAATGTGAAAAATTGACATCCATCATTACATCTCTAAGTACTGTGACCCCAAATTTCACAGTTCTGCAGTGATTTTTTTTCACTAACGTTATCTTACATGACCGTGTTATTAATCACAGTCACAAGTCGGGAAAAACACATTGTTGGTTCAGTTAAAATGGACGTAGTTTGAGTTGGTTTGAAAAAATGATGTCTTCTAACTTTGACTCTCCATAAAATATCGCATACAATCCCATGAAATTTCTTCAAAATAAGGCTCATTTAGTTAATATTTCAAAATGGTACAACACTTTTTCTTTTCTATCCATAACAATCATGGTCAGTTTTATTTTTGCAAAACATCATTTTAAAAACAACTCTGTTAACATCCTGCATCACATCATTAAGTACTGCGACTACAAATTTCACCAAGATTTTTTCCCTAGGGGATCTTACATATCTGCGCAATTAATCACAATAACGAATTGAGCAAAAAAATTTACTGGTTTAGTTAAAACTAACGTAGTTTGAGTCGGCTTGAGAAAATTATTGCATCTAACTTTGATTCTCCAAAAAAAGAAGGGGGGAGAATACTACATACGACCCTTCCTTCCTCAGTGGGTCGACAGCCCAGTGTAGGCCTTCGCCTTCTCAAGAAGCCTTTTCCAGAACAGCCTTCTTCCTACTAGTGTTCACCAATTTTTAGGCCATCAATTCATATTAGATTTGGCCTGAATTTTCTCCGTGTACAAATTGGTTGGGCATTGAAGACATTTTTAGTGGTGCGGTCTTCGTCCATTCTGACAACGTGGCCAGCCCATTTAAATCGTTGTACTTTGATGAAGTTAACGATGTCAGATTCTTTATATGAGTGATAGGGTCCTAAATTAGATCATCTCTCTCTCTCTCTCACGTGCCATTTTTTTTTTAATTTCTCCAAAATAATTCTTGAAATCTTCCTTTCATAGATACTTATCATGCTTTCATCTGTTCAAGACATGGACCAAGTTTTATATGCATAAGTTATAAAATCTTTAAATACTTTTATACAATAAAACCTTTGTTTTTCTCGACATTTGTTAACAATAGTAATTCTTTTTTGGATTTGGACTAAGCAAATTATTACCCAGGGTTATTTGTCAGATTCAAAGTAATTACCTGAAATAAATTAACATATATGAGCAAAGACTAACATATTTTTGTTTCTTCACAGACGGTGCTTACAGAACAAATGAACACATCAACACCGTGGAAGACAAGCGAGTCAATAAGGCAAAGGAAACTCCGCAGCTTAAAAAGGAGGAAATACAGGAAGGTAAAATTAGAGCTTTTATTTTAAAAAATGATATGCTCGCACACTGGATTTAGTTTTCAGCGTGTATCAAAAATAATTTTAGATTTTGTTATTTCAAAAATTTGATGCATTATTTCTAAAAAGTATTTATTCTATTACATTCTCGTATTAAAATAGTTTAAAATTGTAGTTTCTCAGCCTTTTGATAAAATTTAATTATTCTGTTCATATTTGTCTCACCGGCTATTTTCATTAAACCTACTAAATCACAATGGGAGAAATATTAGTGGCCTAATTTCATAAATTTAAACAAAACAACTATTTGTAATATCAACTGAGAATTCATTTAAAAACAGTCAAAAAAATTTCAAAAAAAGTTTGACTTTAAAACTCTATAAATTTTAAAAACTGCGTGTGTTTCGTTATTAAAGCCAGATGTAGTTCAGGAAATGCAGTTCTAAGACTAAAACTAATAACTTTTTTTCGCAAAACACTTCGAATATATAATTCTTTTTTAAAAAATATTCATCGATACTTAGATATATCCATTCAAATATGTATGGTCTATTGAAATGTTGATTGATCCAAAAATTTACTTTTTGTAACATTCAGAAATTGGATGCCCGATGAAAAATTTTGTAATAATAAAAAATCGTGATAAATTAATATTTTATATTGGAACAATTTTTTTAATTAAATACATAAGCCCAGTCATGTTTTTAATTAGTTTTTAAAAGTTCAGAAACTGTTTTGGCTCTGCATATTGAGAAAAGTTGAAGAAAATCAAAGTAAACAGAATACGTATATCATATATATAACTATAGCGAAAATATTAATAATATAGAATTAATAAACGTTTTCCGAGTAAAAAATTGAACTGTTGTGCTGCTTTATATTCTAAAAACATAAATCTCTCGCTATACATAAATACATTTATTAGATTCATATATATTTTTAATAAGTTCCTCAATTTTTCTAGCAAAAATATTTTTTTAATTATTTATTAATGAGAGGCATTATATCATCTCGTATTCAAACTCTTCTGAATTTCATCTCAGGTGTATTTCTGAACAACTTCGGGCAAAAGAAAGGAAACAGATCCATCAAAATATTTTGTTACAGATTTTTTTTCTCTTTATATAAGTTAAGGCTAATTAATAATTGGGTTTAAAATATGATGGAAATCATTTTTTATGAATAAAAAAAAACTGTCATCATAGCTAGCTTCTCTCAAAAGCTTATTCTGAAATAGAAGTTTCATTTTTATTAAATTAAAAATCAATTGTAACCAGTCTATAATGCGTAATGGAAATGAAAGCGTGTGCGCGCGCGTGCGTATGTGTGTGTTGTCTATCTTTTAAAGCGAACTTTGTTAGATAGAGAGAAGTACCCCTCTTCTGTTATTTTCTTTCACAGAAGAGCAAATCTTGTTTCCTTCTTTATTTTTATACGTGTGTTAAGAGATATTTTATTAACATACCTTTTTTAATTTATCTTTTGTTCTTAACAGAGCATGTATTTAATTTCATTTTGATATTGTCAGTTACACTAATTATGTATTACTTCAAATAATATATTCATGGATTTTTTTCTTTTCCCTCATCCTTAGAAACCAATGGTCAACCAGAAAATAAAATCACTTGGATATTGCTGTTCCTATCATTTGCTTTGCTCCTGGGGCAGAAATGCAACAGTGCAGTTCCTACGTAATTGAGCAAAAAGTTTTGTAAAGACAATCAAAACTTCCGTAAGAAAGCATCTCATTGGTGGAATTTTCGTTGCCTAATTTATTCTGGATGTATTGATTGCAGGAATAAGTGTCGCGCGGCACAAAATTAGAATACCCTGCAAAAAATTTGAAGCTGTGTTCACACAGCAAACACTTTTGTCAGGATAGTTAAAGGGACTTGCGTACCATCAACAGCTGTGACAGAACATTCACATTTGTGGAGATCTTGCTGACATACTTATTTCACAACCAGAAGAACATGCACAAAGCTGTCTACGTTATGTAATATTTATTTTAAAAGGTTAATACCTTTACAAATTGTAAAAATTCTAGATATATAAGTGCAGCTGTATAATTGTTTGTATCATAGTTTTAAAAATGTTCTTTCTTTAGTAAGAATATGTATAAAGTGCTAGATGGTTCCTCAAATTCTTCCTATGCACTTCTTTACTTTGATACAGTACTCGTTCTCTATTAAATATTTCAATCAAACGTGATGGAGATCGGTTCCTAAAGAATAAGGTACTGTTAATTTAAAATTTACTTCTCTTTTTACTTTAGAAATTTTAGAAACTACTGACTGCCATTGAGGTTCTTACCATTCAGGTAATTTTGCTTATTTCTAAATTGTCGTAATTCTGGCATATATCAAAACACAGAAATTATATATATTTCAAGATCATTTAAGAAGTCTCTAAGTAGCAAGGAAAGTATTAACATCTATAAATCTGATCATCAGAAAGTTTAAATAATTTAGTTTCCTGTTCTATTATCAAAATAATACGCAATTTAATTCAAATTGAAAAAGTCTCAGTCAGTGGCTTCTACAAAGGGCACCAACTTCCCGGACAATTTGCCTCATCACTAATTACGCCTATTAATGAAACTTTATCACCTGAAATGTATTTTTGCAATGAGTAACCTTCCAAAAATATTCATAAAAAAAATAATAGATTTACTTTATGCTTGATGAGCTTTCAAAATTCGATACAGTAATATTGTATGAAGGCCGGGAAAGAAAAAAGAGCAACAAAAGTATTTTATCTTCAATGTATATTATTTTGTCAAAAACACCCGCACATACGATATACCCCTAAAAATAATCCGATTATCTAGAAATTTCACGAGCAAATTCCTTTATATCGTGTATGCAAATGACTAAATTTTCAAACAGTGTTGGCTTCGTTCCTAGCATTACCTAAAACAGGTTACAACAACAGACAGTTTACCTTTCTCCGTTGTTGGAATTACAGTTTCTAGTGGGGAGGAGCAATAATGCTGCTAAGACATTTTCGAAAACCTAACAGTGAAACTGACGATTTCCAATGTGATCGCATAATCAGGATGCGTTAAGATAACTAGTTAAATCGAGCAATGAGACATTACATCAGGGGTGTCAAACTCGCGGATCGCATGCGGCCCGGCAAATATATCAGAAAACAAAATTATATAAAATATCAAAACTTCTCCCAAAATAAAAAAGATAGTAGCATAGAAGAGATGTCAAGTGTCAGGACGTAAACATTGCATTTTCTTGTTCTTTTATATATGCTTAATATAATGTATCATTCGAAATGCCTACGTTTCGAATATCGTGGTTTTTTTTTGCGACCCACCTGAAGTTAAACCTTGTTTGTTTCGCCGAAGTTAACCTTTTAGTTTACACCGTTGCTCTACATACACCATAAGGTCATGGTGCAAAGGTGCTAGTAGCAATGTTTGCTTCCAGGAACTCATCAGTGGAATGGAGGCTCTGGAAGACTAAGATACACAAATACAAACTAAGATTGGATTATATTCCGCAATGCAAAGTACTTTATCCTCTTCCATATCACTTGTGGTAACTTCCATCTCACGATTCTACGCTGAATTGGGGTTGCGCTTGCAATAACCTTTAAGACATTTTCCTTGAACTCTACTCTGAGTCGTCTAGAGTAGTGTCGTAGTCAATCATCACGGCTAACAGCAGACTGATATTGCATAGTTTTCACCTATGAGTCCCACTTGAGTCTTGCAGCAAATGACCATCGGATTCGTGTATGGAAGGGTAGGGGCCAGCGGTCCCAAATCAGTCTTTGTATTACACAGATATGACGCCCATTCGGTATAGTGACTAGTGACGCTGAGTGTTGTGCCGTTGTGTGGGCCTGGGTTCAAATCTCGGAGAAGGCATGGATGTTTGCAAATGTTTAGAACCTTTGCGGCATGGGGGTACTCTAAATAACCGTCGAGCCGCAAATCCTGCTGGTGAGGCTGGTGGTAGAGGAAGAGAGGTAGGTGGGAGGTCCCTGACCACCTCCAAGGTGTTCTCTCTCAAAATTAGGCTGGACTTGAGCCAAATCGTACTGTCAACTCTATGGTGCTTAAAGTTACGGGTAACGACAGGCGTAGATTGCAAGCCCCTTGCCACGATGAAAAGGTGGGCCGCGATCTGTCACTGTCAGACAGATGACATTAGAAACAATGACATTACATATAGACATACAGCCATTACCCCTGATATGATGATGTGGAATGATGCCTTTTTAAGATAAGAAGTTGTGTCTAGTCATCCTTTATACAATTTTGACAGTTAACAATATATTATTGATATCCTGCGGATGGTTGCGTTACCCAAAAATGACACGTCTCATCTTAGGGCTATTTTCAAATAAGATAATACGGCACGCATACCTCTGGATTTTGCCTTCCTTGGAAAGCAAGGCTACCAGACCTTTCGCCAATCGGACATATATGAAACATAGTAGACCACCAGATTTGGCCACTCCAAACTCTCATAGATTTGAAGCAACGGTTGGTGCATTCCTGGCGAAAAGTACTGCAAGATGAAACAAAGAATCGTTCATCATTCCTTTCATTGATGTATACTAATATATATCACCGCTGGGGGAGAGGGTCAATAATTACTGGTTTTGACATTCATTGTGCCATTAAAGGATATTAGGGTTTTGAAATTTAAATCATTCCATTATCTATTTAGGAATATTTTACGTTTAATTTCGATAAAAACAATCATAGTGCTTGATTTATTTTTTTTACAAAAGTGCTAGGCTTACCATATGTCCGGGATTCACCCAGACTGTTCTTGTTTCTTAGTGCTGTCCGAGGTCTTAAGAATTTTATGAAGTGAGAATTTTTTATGTTTTACATCTATATTATATTCGACATCGCGTTTTTAAACATTCTCTTACGGTCGTGTACCTTCTTTCACCGATTGGAGAAAGCGCTGACGTCGATTTTGGCAAAGACATGGCTACTGGTTTCGCTACAACTTTATACTTAGTCATACAACACAATAAGAGTAACGTTTTAATGTAGTTTTCGTGTGTAAAGTTACTCGTCTACATGATTTTTGCCCCATCTGTTGGCAACGGGCAAAAACGGTTAACGGCAACGGTGTTAAATTTACAGATTTTTGAAATTGTGTAATGACTGTAACAATGAACGTGTTTAATGCACTCCATGTACTGAAGAATTTTCGATTACATTTTAAGAGAAATGTAATATTGAAGACCGGTATTACTGCTACTTTTGTGCTGCAAATATAAGAGAATTTCTTGAAGACAAAGATGAGAATAACAATTACTGTGATCTGGAGTGTGCTGCTAAAAAGAAGCCATATTTTCATATCTTACTGCCTGACACTAAATCAGTTTCAAAACAACAGACTTCCCGTCTAAATTTGTTAAAAAGCTATTTGACCCAAAATGTGTTCATTGACTAGAATCAGAACCTTTTGAAAATATTAATTATGTAACAGTAATGATGGATAGCTCAAACAGAAGTAAAGTAAAATTTGTTCCAATTGTTGTAAGATAAGTCAAGTTAAACTTTTAAATTTCGACGAAGTGTCTGGAGAAACTGCTCAAATTTTATCTCGATTATCTTTTGTGGTGTGTTAAGAAATAAAAACTGAAAGATAAGTTGGTTTGATAATACAAACAGCAATTTTGGTAGTATGAAGAGATAAGGAAATGAAAATGTATTCAGAAAAGTACAAAATAATTTATATAAACTTATTTTAGGAAATGATTGTTCAGCATCCGTTGTGTGTGTGTGTTCACAATTCAGTACAAAAAGTATACGATTTGCTACTACTGGATACTGAAATTATTTTGTTATAAAAGTTAAATATTTTTCACATCTATACAGTAAAATTAATGAAACTTGGAAGAGTTCAGTGAATTTGGGGAAACAGATTACGAAAAAGTATTACATCATTGCTGGACAAGTGTGTTTCTTAAGTCTATTACTTGCAATGGAAAGAATATTCCTATTTCTGATGGCCTAAAATACTTATATTAAAAAAAATACCCAAAATTATTTTTTTAATTGAAAATCTAGAAAGTGAACTGTTTTCCTCAGGCATAGACAACTTTCATAATTCTAGTACTTAGAATTGAGGAAAACCAGTTTTTTTTTCTTTTTTCTTTTTTTTATATATATAAAGTTAGTAAGTTTTAATAGATATTAGGTGTACAACTTTGCTTCCGCCGTTTTGCAATAGATGGCTGTAGCGGTAAGTGGTAGTCGAAATAAATAGATCGTAGATGTCATATAATAAGCTTAGGTGTTTGTAAACATAACGCCATCGAAATATTAGTCGATTTGTGTCTGCATCATAAAGTTATTCTCGATTAAACATGTCAACTTACGAGCCAAATTCTCGTCATTTGCGGGAGGTTTTAATTTTCTGCTTTAATATGAAGAAATCTGCGGCTGAGGCTCATCGAATGCTCTCAAATACCTATGGTGAGGCCACTATTAGTGAAAGAACGTGCCGAGATGCGTTTCAACGCTTCAAGAACGGTGGTTTTGACGTCGAAGGCCAGCATTGCATTTGGTGGGACCAGTTCGGCGTAGTGTATTATGAGTAGTTAAAACCGACTGAAACAATCACAGGCGATCGTTATCGAACGCAATTATTGAATCATAAATGTAAAGGGTGTTTTTTTAGAGGTATAGAGCTTTAAATTGCAATAAAACAACGATGTATTATTCCATTGACATGAATTTTTTTTCTATTCGAAAGATAATCTTGTGGCATTACATTTTAAATATGATCAAGCAAGGCGTAGATTCGTCGAATGGGCCCAAAACGAGATTGCCGTTGTTCCCGATTTTCATAAGCGAATTTTGTTCAGCGATGAAGCGCACTTCTGGTTTAATGGCTACGTCAACAAACAAAACTGCCGCATTTGGAGTGAAGCTAATACACAAGTGTATGTCGAAAAACTGTTACATCCAGAAAAACTGACTGTTTGGTGCACTTTATAGGCTGGTGGAATCATTGGTCCGTACTTCTTCAAAAACGATGAAGGCCACAACGTTACAGTCAATGGTGATCGGTATAGAGCCATGATTACTAACTTTTTCATTCCTGAATTGAACAATCATGATGTCCAGGAACTGTGGTTCCAACAAGACGGCGCAACATGTCACACAGCTCGTGCCACAATCGATTTATTGAAAGACACGTTTGGTGACCGCCTAATTTCACGTTTTGGACCTGTGAATTGGCCTCCAAGATCTTGTGATTTAACACCGCTAGACTATTTTCTGTGGGGCTATGTAAAGTCATTGGTCTATGCGGATAAGCCACAAACGCTTGACCATTTGGAAGACAACATTCGCCGTGTTATTGCCGATATACGGCCACAAATGTTGGAAAAAGTCATCGAAAATTGGACGTCCAGATTGGACTACATCCGAGCCAACCGTGGCAGTCATATGCCAGAAATCATATTTAAAATGTAATGCCGCAAGATTATCTTTCGAATTAAAAAAAATTCATGTCAATCGAATAATACATCGTTGTTTTATTGAAATTTAAAGTTCTATACGTCTAAAAAAAAACACCCTTTATAATCAGTTTTCCACAATAAAGCCTACAATTTCGGAAAAAAACAGCGGAAGCAAAGTTGTACACCTAATAAATTTACGAACTATGAAATTTTTAGAAGAGACTCCACATAAGAGTTAACGAAATTATAAGACTCCAAAAAAAATACTGATAACCTATTTAGTGAACGTATATTGTTGAACTAAGTAGTTCAGATCTAAAAAAGTACGATACTATTGAAGAGAAGGGGGCGGGGGGATTCAAGGTGTTTCTAAGGCTTTTTCATGTTGTAATAATTCTAAAATGGTTGTCTATGTGATGTCTTTCCCTGAGATATATGTTCCAGTTGAGAGAGTTTATCAATTATGGGGAGCATATTTCGAAAGCAGAGAGAAATGGGTAGACTTTCAATAGTACTGGTCAAGATCTGTTAATTGTGGAAATTTAATTCAAAACTTTCTTGTTGCGAATTTCATGATGTAGCGAACAAATCATTTCCGAAAAGACAATGTCTAATGAAAAATGCAACTGAAAAAACAAAATTTAATGTGTTTTAGTATAAACTGTTAAGACTTAAGTAATTTCAAAAATATGTCCGGGGTTATATATATATATATATATATATATATATATATATATATATATATATATATATATATATATATATATATATATATAATATATATATATAAACCCAAAAAAATATGGTAAGCCTAAAGAGTGTCATATATATACATATATGTATAACGATCATGCATTATCATAAATTAGTTCCACATGTCATTTTTTTTCTTACTGAATATTTGTGAAATTTTTTTATGACACTTTCGAGAAGTTATCTATTATATGAACAGGAGTCACTGAATATCGCTTACAAATGCATGAAAAAAACGGGTATGCGTTACCCGTTAAGAAAATGTACATAAAACAGAAATTATTCTTTTACCGAAAAGCATTGCATTTTCCAGGAATATTATTATACGTAGAAAAATTTTAAAAACACACATCTTCTCTTCAACAACCATTTTCTACTATTAGAATTTTCCTAAAAATATTTTGTGATAGATCATTTACTTTCATAAAAACCTCTTGAAAGTCTATGAATACTTCAGATTTTACTCGGCTTAAAGAATTGTACTTCAAAAGGATACATGTTTAACATTTTTAATATATAGAAGGGTTCATAATTAATTTATGAAAGACTTTTTTTTACACTCCTTTTCCAATTGAAGAGTTATAAAAAAAATATAAACAAGAATGATACTTAATAAGTTGAGTAAAACGACGCAAAAAATAATACACAGCATTATATTTAAATGAGGAAATGCATATAGAAAAATAATCAACCGTTTCATTAGCTAAAATCTCAAGGGTAATATCTCTAGACTTATACTTAGATCACACAACTTTACGACTTAGATTATAATAAATTAGGACTTTAAGACCGTTATAGTACTAAATCGAAAGCGAAAAATCTCTAGATTATATAACGTATGCTTTTTTTACTCATCTTTTTCATTAATTAAAAAGCGTTATAGTTAATTTTTTTAATTTCTACAACATCAAAACATTCCTTCAACATCCCGAGTTTTAGGCTAAAAATGGTCAATATAACTAACTGCATTTTTTTCCGCCCAATTTTGGTTATGTTTTAAGCCAAGGGCGGGCAAACTTTTCCAGGGTACGGGCTATTTCCACTTCCTTCAAGGTGTTGCGGTTCACCCGGTAGAGGCTAAGAAAAAAGGTCTATAACATTCATTATAACTGAATAATAAATAACTTAATAACAATTACCTACATAACTACAATAAAATAAACTTACACTTTTAAAACCGCGTTTAAAGCAAAAAAGCAAGATACAAACATAATAATAATAGTAGTCACAAATGTAGTCATATAAAATGATGTATTTGTTACGGCACAATGCAAAATACATTAAAAAATAAAACATTCTCATCTAAAGTTAGTGCTCTTAGTTATAAATCAGTAGAAATCTGCATTCTGTTGGTCAATCTTAAATATTTCGATATATATTTACCAGCTGCTAATCTTCAGGCGGTCATCCTAAATGTCTTCATGGTCCACCGAGATCGACTTAATGCCCACCCCTGTTTTATGATTTTGGGTTTAAAAAAGACATGACATACGTATAACTTAGAAAAGTGGTGAATACGGTACATCTGAAAAAAAAATGTCTCCTTTACATCAATTACTAAACAAGAGGCAGGTTTAGTTTTTAACATATTAAGCAAAGGTAATAAATTTTTCCAAATAAAACGTGCTGTATGAAAACAGATCAGCAGATATAATCACCTATTATATCGTGATTATACTTTAGGGGGAAAAAATATTTTCTTTTACTTCGAGTGGCTTATACAGACATAAGAGGAAAAAAAAAGAAACTGCCCTGAAATTGAGCAAATATCAAGAAATTATTTCGTATTATAATTGTATGTGTGTGATGTTAGATAATAAACCGAGAATCGATTATGTTATCGACGTCGTATTCTGAAGCGAAAAGAGGGTTTATTGGTGACGGATCGCGTACCTTTTAGCCACGCTGAAGTGATGAGAATGACACCCGAACAGGGCACTCCACTCTCTAAACTTCTACACTACAACAATATGAGGACTTTGAACTTCGTGCATCACTACCTCTACATGGTGGGACTTTAATGACACCGGGACTCGAGTAAGTGAATATTAACGTCCCACTGTTCAGTTACTAGAGGGCTTTTGGGGACGGATCTCGTAATTTTGAACCATGATCAAGTGACGAGGATGACACTTGAGCTGGCACCCCCTCCCGCCTTTCCTAACCACACGAACGGGAGGACGTTTGAGCTCTCGACAGATTTAACGTGCATCGCTCCCCTACACGGCAATCTTCAGCGGTACTAGGCTCGAACTCATAACACGCTGACCACGAGTCCGTTACCTTGACCACTAGGCTACCGCAGCCTCCCCCGGAACTCGAACCCACGACTCGACAGATACAATAGGCCACGAGTTCGTAACCATGACCCCACAGTTACCTCGGTCACTTAATATACTACCTCATCTTGAAAAATGGAATAGACAGGCAGCAAAAAATAGAAATACAAAAGTTTTAATCAATAAGTTGCGAGCTAAAAAATTACCATTAAATGATATATATTTCCTTTTTAAACAAACAGATTCTTCTTTGTGTGCAGATTGTAAAGTACCAGAAACTAGTGAACATTTTATATTAAACTGTATCAAATACAAATCACAGCGTGAAATTTTGAAAAATTTTATCTCCAACCACGGAGAATGGTCTTATTCCTCAATAGCGAAATGTAAAACAATAGAGCATGTTCAAAAAGTTGAAAACTTTTCGACATCAACCAATAGATTCTAAAATTCCAGCTAATAGTTTCGCAATACTCTACTTTCATTAATCTCAGTTGAAGCACAAGGCGATAATTCAAACTACTGAAAGACAATGCAATCACGAACTGTGCGTTACAACTTGGATTAAAAACTAATCAAAATTTTATCGGAGCATAAGGCGTTAGCCAAGTCTCCACTATTACAGTGATTTCACTGTACTGAACTGAACTGAATATACTATGAAATGAGTATATATAACATTATTTCGTTGATATATAACTAAACTTTATAATGAAGAAAAAATATTAAAAAAAAGTCATTTATTTACTACCAGACTGGTTTCAATATGCACAGGGGTTCAAAGTAAGTAAAACTATTATTTATCTTAAATGGTAATTTAGGTTTATTATTTTATACGCATTTGTAAGTAAAATATACACCTAAGTGATTGCATCATTTTGAAAAATAATCGTATTTAGCAAAGCTCCAAATATAGATCGTCTTCTAGTACAAAATAATTTTCCACAAAAAGTACCTGCTTTTCTTTGTTTTATTATTATTATTTTACTGACGGCAATTAAAAAGTTAACAATCAGAATAAAATTTAAAATTCACAGATTAATAAAATTTACAAAAAACCTTTCTCAATAGAGATTTTAAAACTTATCTATGAGATAAACATTTTTTCTATTTAAGCATTGTTGCACTACTATTATTTCCTTCCATTGTGTAAACTAAAAAAATTTTCCGCTAATTTTGTGTTGTATTTATGCTGCATTAAAGTAAAATGAATAGCTCGGATGAAACTCGTAATTTCAAGCCGTGGAGAGATGGGAAGGACACACACGTCTAAGTTGGTATCTCATTTTTCTAAATTCGATACCATGTCATACACTATCTGATAAAAAGTATCCGGACATCCAATGGCATGGACCTTTCGCATCGATGACAGCCTGCATACATATAAGGAGACTTTCCAATGGTTTTTGATAGGTGGCCATAGGAATTGACTTGCACGCGTCCATCACACCTGAAGTGAGGGTCAGTAGAAAGGATGATCGATTTTGTTGGCTACGTAAAATGCGTTCTAATTCATCCCAAAGGTGCTCTGTGAGATTTTGATAAGGCTCCGAGGCCAAATCATGGTTGCGCACGTCTCAGAGTGTGAAGGGGGCAGTTATCCTGCAGGAAGAGAAATGGGCCTTCCCCGAAATATTGCCATACAGTTGGGAGAGCAGCATTGTTCGGACTGTCCACAGAAAGGTCAGAGCTTATGTTTCCAACCACAGGAATTAAGGGACCCAGCCAAATCAAGAAAAACAGCTCCACACCATGCTGCTGCCACCCCCGAACTTTACAAATGGCATACTGCAAACACTTAAGAAGCGTCTGCCGGGCATTTGCGAAACTCGGACGCGTTCATCGGATAGCCAGATTATAAAACGACATTCATCATTCCAAAGAACATTTTTTCACACATGCACAGTTCAATGACTGTGAACTTCCTACCATTGCAATCCTTTTGTTGCTTCGCATAGAGGGCTTCTTCGGCTTGTGAACTGCTGTACGACCATAGGAACCCAGTGTTTTTAATTCTCAACGAACAGTCCTATTGCTAGCACTTAACGATTGATTAACTCCTGAAAGATTTCAACCAACGAGGACTTGGGATTCTGTTTCAATACAGCCGTAAAAATGAAAAGGTAGTGAATGATTTTTTGTTTTTCCTGCCACTTCGTTTTTCTGCAGTTTCAGTATTTTCGGCGTTTATACTTCATAATTTTATCCCTCACAGTGGATTTTGACTTACGTAGAATGTCCGAAATTTCACGAACTGACTTCCCACAAAGTTGGCATCCCCCGCTATAATACCCCGATCAAAGTCTCTAAGCTTCTTTAACTTTCTCATTGTCTCACAAATGCATAAATATATGACCTGACAAACCACTACCAACATTTTTATAGCTTTCGATTACGCATTAAATTGCGTTACCTCCCAGATCCACTTTTAATATACGTCCGGATAATTTTAGGCAGATAGTGAATGATCACTTTCAGATCTGGATCGATTTAACGTACATGTTTCCTTTATTCTATGCAATGAGTTTGATAAAGTCCGGACTCTAAGCAAAATCCTGTACAATTCCAACTTTCATTTCCGTGTAATCTAAATGCTAGATGTCTATGTTATATAAATTTATTTTCCTGGTCATTTTCTAATTTCGGCCATAATATAAATTTTTTATGAAGTTTACACACACACGTTCTGCTCAATAATTTATTTCTCCAGATCGAGACAGACCCCTTAAGCCTAAGAAGAAAAGAAACATCGTCTCTCAACTAAATGAGCATCACTTGTAGCAGCGCTGAAGATAGTACAAATCATATTTCATAGCTACAGCATTTCATCGATTTCATGGGTCATTTAAAAAAAACATTTATCTTGTTAAATATGTTATTTAAAATACTGTATAATAATTTAAAACAATTTTAAGGTTGAAACTTAAATACATGGCTTTTGAAATAATCTTTATTTTAAAAAAATACAAGTTTAATTCATTTCCGGTGTACAAACTTTTTTTAAGATTAAATTTCTGAAAAAAATATAGATACACACATATACATTATGAAATGTATACGTACTATACAAAATATTCTTTCTACAACAGACTAAGCATTTTACGTAGCATTATATATGCTTGATTGTTCTTACGTAATCTGGTACATTAATAATAATAATAGGTGATATCGGTGAGTATTACCGAGAAATACTTACCGATGAATGATCATAGAAAAAAAATGTTACAATATATTAAATTTTTTTAAAAAAAACACTTTATTGTCCTTTGAAGAATTCAATGCATGACACAATGCCCATCAAACAATGCTGGTACAGCTTCCTACCAAACTGATTTAAAACCCTGCTAATGGCAGCTTGGATATCTCAAGTGTCTGCAAATCCCGTAGTAGCGAATTGTAGGCACACAAAGAATACAAGAAGAGAGACGCTTGTGAATTTGACATTATATATATATATATATATATATATATATGATTATTTGACTTTCCCATACGAAAATTTTGAAGACATTTCAAACATCCAAGCTGCTGTTACCATGGAACTTAAATCTCAGCATGGAAGGACTTCTCCAAGTTTCCATTGATCATGAAGGCATTGTCGAATCACGGGTTCGAAAGACCAGTACCACTAAAGAAACACCATGCAGAGAGGCCGATGCACGCGTTTAATCTGACGAGGCTCAAAGTCCTTCTTTTGGCGTGGGGTGGAAGTTTGGAGAGAGAGAGAGGAGGTAGTCAGTTCGGGTGTAGTCCCCGTCACTTGAGCGTGGTTCCAAATTACGAGGTCTGTTACCATTAGTACATACCGATTAATCCATAATTAAAGAGTATCGTATCATGTCGATATTTAAAAACCATAATCACACAATATTAAAAAAAAAAACGGAAACACATAAATATATTTAAAAACCATAATTAGACAAGAGTGAAAAATTACAAAAATTTAATTGAATTATCTCATTTTTAATGGTTTAAAATAATGAATTCTACGCATATGATAATTCTTCCTCTGCATAAGACTTCCACCACCATGAGTGATGAATAAATTCCACGATTCGCGTATATTAACTTAACTCGGTGGTGCAACAGCTAAGCATTCAATTTCATGAGGACCAAGGCCTACTGTGCCCAACTCAGTATACGTGAACTTGGGCCCTGAGGTGCATGAGCAGACATGTTCGGGTCAGGTGGTCAGTCTGACGCGAAACCCCCAGTGTTAAGTTCCCAAGCAGGCTTGGTACTCCTTTATCGACCTACAGAAGGGATGAAAGGCTGAGTCAACCTTGCACAGCCCGGGGTTTGAACCTCGGACCTGTGGTGTGGAAGCGTGATACACCAAGCACTCTCATGTATATTACACAGTAATTCATAACTGAACTATTTTTTTTAATGAATTAAAACTATTCTAATAACTGTACTCGAAACTCAAGTAATTTTTCTTTGCAAATGTTTTCAAAACAAATCTCGTACTTAAGAAAGAATTATAAAGAAGCCTAAGCATTTAATTTCAAGATTTCACAAGAATCGTAAGAACCTCAAAGCATAGCTTCAAAATATAATGTTTGCATTCTAATAACTCAAACTCAGTGGCGCAACAGCCCATGAGGGCCGGGGCCAACTGTGCTCATCCCAGTATACGTGACCATTGGGCGCAGCGGTGCATGAGCAGATGTCCCGATGAGGTGGTCAATCTGAAGCAAGACGCCCAGTGTTTAACTCCCCAAGCAAGCTTGGTTATTTATCGACCCACTGCAGGGTATGAGAGGTTGAGTCGACCTTTCCCAGCCCGGGAATAGAACCCGGACCTGAGGCGTGGAAGCGCGATACGCTACCACTCGACCTTCATGCATTCTAATTCGACTATTATAACTTTTAATTCACAATTAAAATAAAATATTGGTTCAATATTGTTCATGCCAGAAGAATAATTGTTGTATATCTGAAAGCTTCCTCCTCGAAACGATAACTATACATGCATCAAACAGGAAAATACAAAACGATTGATATTAAAACCAGGTTTTAATTTACCAGTATTATTCATTTTAAAGAGAATGACACTGAGAAAATACTAAAAAGAAAAATATCTATCAACATAAATATATTGATAATCTAAAATACTTCTGCCTACCTGCCAACTTTTGAAAGCGACAAAGCTTTAAAAAAAAAAAGGTTTTAAATTTTATGAAACAAAGTATATGGTATATAAATATTTTTAAAATAATACGAAAAACATTCCACAATAAAGGTGTTCTGATGAAAAAATTACTCACATATGAAACTCTTAAGTATCAACTTGATTTCCAATAATTCATATTCACTAAAGTAAATTTCAAGTCATACATTTAGTAACATACAAGGCAGTATAATGATAAGGATGCTTTTATAAACCCGGGAGAAGGTGCGCGCTCAATACTAACGTTAATGATCACGCGGGGTGACTGAGTAACCCCAATCCTTTATTGAGGATTATTTTTACTGTACGCAATTAAAATCGCAATTCCAGTGAATAATTTAATAGAAAGTATACTTCCCTACTTATAAGGACTTTCCAATTTTTCTTTGGTAATTTGAGAAAAAATACCTAACTGAATCAAGAAGTTTCAAATGCGCATGACTTTAATAAAGGACACCAGACACTTCTCGTTAACATTACAAAAGTGTTATTTCCAAGCAAAACTGTCATATTTTGTTCAAGTTATTGTAGTTTTATTGTCCTTTGATGATCGACAAATCGCATGTTGAACGTTTTCTTGCTTGTGTCTTTTTGACAGGGTGAAGTGTGTCTTGTGGTACACTTATCGCTTTATATTTTTCTTGATGGAGTTCTGTATGTAGCACTTGAAAATTTTCCTTTCAACTCAAACGTTTTATGTTCATCGCTTTCCTCAAATTTACTTTCGATATCATGATTATATGCATTATTTCAGCATTCTTCCCTTGCCTGATCAGTTTCAACTTTTAATAGAGATCACAGATGCCCATTTCATTTTTTGTATTCTGCTCATTTACAAACCATAATAATGGTCGAGCGGGGAACTCAGTCAAAATAAATGACTAAGATTGTAAAAAAATGTTTGGCACTCCCAAAAAAAAAAAAGAGAGAGATGTCACAAATACATTTTAGTTCCCATGAAGACTGCCATATAAGAGGGTACTGTGAAGGTCATTGGTAACAAATAAACAGTTTTCCCAGAATCAACAATTTCATAAGCCTGGGGTGACTCTGTGCCCATGCAACCGTTCCCTGGTTAAACAAAAATACAGTGAAATTATAAAATTCAACTTTTACTATAACCAAAAAAATTACACATGCGTTAGTTAACGATCAAAGAAAAAATTGATTCCAAGACAACCAAACAACAACAACACATTAAGTACATAAATACTTTAAAAAATTTTAAACTTCTTTGTTATGCAAACTTTGAAAGCTTTAGATAGCAGAATATATCTACAAGCATCTTGTCAAATTTCAAATGTGCCGAATTATTAAATGACATGAGCAACCTATACTTTGTATCTTATTTTTTTTTTCTTTAAGCAAGTAACAACTTCATTCTTTCTTTTGCATTACTACAGCATTATCTGCCATGCATGAAACTAATTTTGTTCAAAAGATATCTCACGTTTTTTTAAATTCATCTAATGGAATCTACAGTAAAATCATATGGTCAAATCAAAGGAATCATATGGTCACATTGAAAAAAAATGTCATATTTAAAGAGGAAATGATCAGAATAGGCTCTAATGAAAATATTAAAATAAAGCTAGGAAAGGGGTGTAAGCAATTTTGGCTTTAAAAAGACATACCTGTTATTTACCCCCAGAATTATGGAATATTGGGAGAAACTTTTTAATTGCTTTTCCTGGAGAACAAGAGTTTCACTGATGTTGCCAATTTCAAAAAAAAAAATTGGGCAGTACCAAGTGAGGAAATTTAAGATTTTAGAATTAAACACGACAAGATTAATGCCAAATATTGAAAAATTGTTATTGAAGCGCCAGATCATCTATCCATTAAAATCATTTTTGTTTGCTGCTCAGAGAAGCTCAAGAGATAAAAATTAATCTCTCACACATAAGTCTGTTTACCAGAACCCATTGATATCAAATTTAATCTGCACCAGATGTTTTAAGTATCAGACAAAACAACTTTATACATACACAATGGAGATCAATTTAAAAATTCTGTAAATTAATAGATATAAGTAATAAATGAAACAAATTTTTTAAGAATAATTGAAGAGCACAATGAAATTTTTCATAACTAAATGCAAAATCATCTTTGTACTAAAGTGAAAAATTTCATTAATATTCTTTTTATATTTGATTTCTTAACATAACTCGCCTTGAATACAAATATGCTAAAGGAAAATTGAGACATACTAAAATTAAAGTATTGAAATATAGCAGCAATCAATCAGCTAGGAAAAACAGTTTAGATTATGAAAATATCTGAAAGTGAAAAAATTATTCATCTCTTTACCCAAATATTAGTTTTGGTTAACTAGCAACTACCTGTAGTTGAAATTTTAAAACATGAAAAAACTATCAAGCATGTTAATGCTTATAAAACAAACAGAAAATAAAAATCAAGTTTAAAAGAATGTATTTACAACAGAAATTCTGCTCATAACACAGATATTTTGTTGAAATATTTGCATTTAAACTTCATGTTCAGATTAGAGCTATATTTTTTATTTTACTTGTAAAGAAATCAAAAAATTATATAATTCCTAATGATTTACATACCTTTTACCATTCTCAAAAGCAGTAAGGCCTAAATGCTCATATAATGTGTTATAAATATTATGCAGTACATATAAATGCTATGAATATTAACAAATATAATGAAGTCCTTTCAATATTCAAATATTGATATAAATTCTTACATAAAATGCTATGCAAAAACTATAGAAAAGACTTCTTGAATGCAATAATTATAAGAGAAAACATGTAACGTTACTTTTGAAATAAAATCTCATTTTGTATAGAAAAGAATAAATTGATTAAAAATTTCCTTTGTCAACAGAAAAACAAAAAAAAATCTCTTACTATTAATAGTTTCGAATTTGTTATTCAAATCTTTTATTTTCAAATATAAAGAGGAGGGGGAAGGGCAAAATGAAACTTTTTTAATACAAAAGAATTTTTTAAAATGATAAACATATAGGTGAGTATATTTACAATACTTACAAAGAAAACTTGAACTATGTGAATATCTAAGTACACCATCATTTTTGTTACAATTGCTTTTATGATAGATCATTTATTAAAATTTAAACATTAAAACAGCAAAATAAAAAATCAATAATAAGAGTAAAATAAATCTTAAAGATATTTTTTTAAAAAAATTGTGATTTCAATTCAAGAGAGTTAGCCAAATTAATCATCAGTTTTCTCACAGAACATTTTTGATTTATGATAAAAATTAACAAAAATGCTTACAATTTGAGAGAGAAACCAGAAAATGAACATTTCCTAATTTTGTGACTATATAGATATTTTCAAAAAACACATTTTTAACTCAAACTCAAAAAAAAACTTTTTTTAGTGAAATTTAACTTCTTTTGACTTTATGTATCGAAACTTTAAGCAATATTGCAGTTGCATAAAGATAACAGATACATATTTACAGAACTAAAATCTTTATAAAATGCATCTTATAAAAAGAAAACATAGCTCATTTTTTTAGATAAACATACTTCCATGAAACATATATATATATATATATATATATATATATATATATATATATATATATATATATATATATATATATATATATATATATATATATAAGCTTTAGTTTTGTCATAATGCCTAATTAACTTCAACTTAAGCCCAAATTGATTTTGCAATCAGATTCAATAATCACTAAGTGCATGTATATATGTAAATATCATAACAATACAATAGCTACAAATTTAAAACAAAAACATTTATACACAAATATGACAAGATTAAATTTAACATAATGCAGAAACCTTACAATTTCAGAAACCCAATCTAAAATAATTTTAAAAATTCCATTCTTTTTCAACAACAATCATTTAAAAGTGATAAGATATTTTTAAATTTGAACACTAATTAGAATTATTTTGATTCATCTTAATACAAACATATACCTTATAAAAATATGTACTTTTTAATAAGTAAAAGATTCATTAAAATTAGCACACAACCACATATCTTTAAAATACCTTCAACTTTATCTTTTTAAAAAGAAATTAACTCAAAATAAATACGCACAAATACAAAAAAAAAATACATTTATTTCATTACAAACATTAACAGGAAACTACCATCTCTGTTTCAAGCTGATATATATATTATGACTTTTCAAATGTATGATAAAAGGATAGTATACCTGGCAATGCAATTCTTTAAAAAGTGGGATAGAGTTAGAAAAGACATTTAAAAGCATAAAAATGACTAACAAATACATCTTAATCATCTTCTAAGAATATTATCCTTTAAAACTGATAAAAGGTTATCTCGAAGTAGAAGCTTGAAAGTTTCATACCACTGAATCATTTTTAAACGTCTTTCGATTTTTTCTTCAAGGGACATTTTTAGTTCCTTTGAAATAATCTGAGGTAATTCAGACCAATCATTGATATAAATTAGAGGAGCTTTGAAAGTTTTCAAAAGTCGTAAAGGAGGTGGAGGTGCCATATGTGTTTTTGAGGCACTACAAATGCCAGGTGTCATAACATTTTCGACAACAGGTATTGATCCGAAGGACATTGCCTCATATATGCGATAGCATTCACTGTTCATACCAACTGGGCTGAGCGTTAAATCACTCAAATGTAAACTCTGGATATAGATAGATAGAGAATTCTTTGTCTCTTTGGGTTGCCATCTATTAATAAACAATCAGAAAAAATACATATCAAAAATAATTTACAAAAAATATACAGCTTTGAAAAAAAACTTAATAAATGCTTTTATTTGAAAACAGATTTTTTTAAAAAAAAATAAATAACAGTAAACTTATATTTATTAACAAGTTGCATTAGTTCAATCCTAATTATATATAATTCATTGATACCAATGAATATATTCTAATAGTATTTCCTTACAGTCATGATTAAATTATAAAGCTAAACAAAAACTGGCTACAAAACTGACAAAGTTTTAAATTATGAGAAACTATCAAATATATCATCTTTTCCTCAATTGTTGTATACTTTAAATTATTTATGTATATTATACTTTATAATATACACACATATCAATGAATAAAGATAAATTGCATTTGAAACCTCCGTATGATGCATAAAACAAAAATGGTCTCTTCTTTAAGGTTAGTTAAAGCAAGTACATTCTTAAGAGGATTAAATAGTTTTAAAAAATATAGAAAGAAATAAAAGCATATGATCTCTTATTAATGACAGATAATAAAATTTCAAGAATATTTTATATGAGCATACACTAACAAATACAACTTTATATTGAAACTTCTTTCCTCGCCAATAAACAAAGATAGAAGTGATTTTTCCTTAAATAAAAATTAAAAAGATACAATTTCATAATTAAACACTAAAAAGTAATATAAATACACAATGACATAACTCACTCATATCTTGCTTTGATAAAACAGAAATCGGTGAGATTGTTCTCCTGTATAACATTCATTAACTTTTCCCGGGACGAATGCGCATAAATAGATCCTAAGAAGTTGCAAATATACGGACGCGAGTTTTGCAAATCCAGTGTTTTGGGATCAACTTTGGGAAATCCTCTATACCTAAAAATATTTTACACACATCTATATATATTTGTACTGTATATATCAACACATAAAAGCATAAAAAAATATTTTTTCAATTATTTGTTATAATACAGCCAAGCAACTTCAAAAATACTCATTTTACTTGTAAAGCGAAAACAATCTCTTCAGCAATTTAAATTTAAACAGATAATTTATGCATTACGTAAAAAAATGGAAAAAATGTATAGAAACACTTACGTTGCAACTCCAAGAGGCCATTGGAAAAAATTTTTGTTATCCACAAGAGGACTGTCATACACAATAAAAGTTGTATTAACAAGTCCACCATACTTTGCCATATAAGGCAATAGCCATCCATTGTTACACTGCTCATTTCCAAGTAGAATCAAAACAACAGACATCAAGTTGCGAAATTGCGGCAAAAAATCTAGCCACATTCTAGCAAATGATACCTTATCATCACTCCTGCCATTGAGAACAAGCACTAAATGTTTGACATCATTTGGCGCCTTAGTAGTGATTACACCAGGTCCAGTACGAAACCTGCAAGCACGAAAAGTTTTTAAAAAATCAAAATTTATGCATCAAAATTCAATTAAATTAAAGCTATATTTGCATTTAAAATCAAATATTCAATAAAACAAAGCAAATTATAAAATAAAAATAATTTTAAACGCATAAACACAAACTTATTACTAATTATAGAGTAAACTTGTATGAAATCTTGTCAAGAAAATTATTTGAATTAAAATTTCACAGCTTGTTTTAAAGTAAACCAAAGTTACAAATTTTACATAATAAAATTTCAAAATAAGGACAGTTCATAAATGGAAATTCAATGGGTAATCAATGCTTCAACATACATGATGCAAAACGCTGGCATTGTAACATTAAAAAAATGAAGGAGGGTCAGTTAAATTGATCTGAAAACCTACTAAATAAGAAAATTCAAATTTTTTCAATGTTTTTCTTGTTATAAAGTAATTAATGAAAAACCAATAACTGAGTAGTACAACACATTACGAATGTTTGTATAAATAATAAGACACTCTTCATTTCAATACCAGCCTCTGTTGTGATGACTAAATCATTAAGTAAATGGACTAAATTCACAGACAAGTGGTGCCAGGTCAAAATCCTGTGATGCTTTGGTAACAATTTCACATACTTTGCTTTAGTGTGTGAAATTCTTATACTTGAGCTGTTTACATCCTTTGCATGAACTTCATCCCTTAATATTTATTTATTTATTATGATATTATTGCATTATCCTGGTTTAATAATTAGGTAGGAAGTCATTACCTGATTCGCTTAGCAATTACCAGCTACAATTGCTTAATTTTTTTAGAAATGTTATCTCTATAATTTCTCATATAGAAGAGCATGAAAAATTCAAGAACATAGAATGCATGTACATACAATTTTGGAAATGAATTTATAACAAGATTCATTAGTAACATGAATATTTTTGTTTATTTAAAAAATTTGACATCTATTTCTAATGTTTAACAAGAGGTTTATAATATCTTATGCAATTATTGTACTCAATTTTTATATCTTACTGATAATATCTAATAAAATTCTCTGGAAATCTTATGAATGGCTTTTTAAATTTATTTACAACAAAAAAAAATATTTTTTAAAAATATTTACAAAAAAGTTCTAAATGTCACCAGCCCAAGCAGATAAAATGAATCTATAAAAAAAATTGGAGAAAATCACATTTCCTGAATCAGATTAAATAACCAATAAGTCAAATTATGCAGAATTTCTATTATTTTCACGAGATTCAAACTGAAAATATCTAATTAGATTTATGACACCTAATAATTTTGCAATTAACAGTAAACAAAAAAATTTTTAAATATTTGTTTCTAAAAAGTTTCTGCAAATTTTCTTTACTTTAATTTGAGCACTATCAAAATTAATTTAATCAAATAAAATGTGAAATATATCTTTTGTACGAACTAGAAAGCAAAAACAGGAAAATCTACATAACATTTGTATATAGAGAGAGGTTATCTACAAAGCTTTTCATAGTGTTTTTAAGAAATTGTACATAGTATGGATCCAAATTAAATTAACTACTACGAGAACTTTGAAATTTCATATTTTAAAAACTGGTAGAGTTATAAAATCTATGACTATACAATCAACTTTCTGAATAAACATAAAACAAAAAATACTGAAATTGTGGAACTTTTAGAAAGAAGTTTTGAATAAAAGAAACAAATACACATAGAAAATGGAAATGTACAATATAACTATTTTTTGTAAAATATCTCGACACACTTTTTTTCATGGCCTGAAAATACAATAAACCCTTTTAATAATATTTGTTCATCATAACTGTAAAATTACACATTAAATACTAAACCTTATAATTATATTTATTTTTAAACCACCCTAACCTTCCTTATATTTAATTTTATTAATAAATATTTACATATTGCATATACTAATAACTACATGAAAATGAAGGGAAGAGGGATGGAAACTAACAATAAAATTGACAGAGGGTTTTCTTTATTTGAATTTCATACTATTTACAAAATTTCTACAATCTGTTCCACCAACATATACACAATATTATCTACTGTAATAATGGGAATATTTGATTTTTTAACACTGAACATACCAACACTTAATGCATATCTATTTCTACCGGTTCATCAAATTTGAGAAGTAAAATCTATGTACATCATAAATCTTTTCCATTGTCCAATATTTGTCACAGTTTGCAAGTTACCATAATTTCAGCTGAATTCAGCTTTTATTTAAAATAAACAAAATTTACTTTGAAGAATTTACATTCTTGTAGAAGTCTCTCTCTCCTCTCTCTCTCTCTCTCTCTACATCTACCCAAAATCTGTTTAGAAGAGCTTTTTTCTATGAAGAAAAAAATAGTGAGAATGGAGCTTGGTTTTAGCCAGTGACGATTCGTAAATGGTTAGTATTGAAAATATTCCTTTTCAAAGTGTGGTCAGACCACATAATAAACAGCAAGAAGATGGTTTGTAATCCTCATGTATCATCATTTTTATCCGTTTTCAAAACATTCGGAATTTTTACAGGGATATTAAAAAATGATTCCCCCCTCAATCATCCTTTCTTTTAATGATCGAGCAACCATTTAGAGCAAAATAAGACATTTTAGAATGTAGAATGTAAAAGTGCAAGAGCAAAATAGTTGTAACAACAGTAGTTAACAAGCAACAACATATTCAGGTAACCCAAGTGTCACGTGATCGTGACGTCGCGTGAATTTAGTCCATTCGTAAGTTAGCCAGGAACTTAAGCTAAGAATATAGAAAAGTTATAAAATTGTAAAAATTAAGCAACTTCAAATTTGTTCTTAAAAAACATGCTTATGTGCATATTATCATTTATTTATTTTGTTATCTGAAGGCATAGAGGGTATGAGGACACAGAGAATGACAATGAAACGGTTGTACCTTCCAAGGGTGGAGCTCCTGGATGTAGTAATCAAACAGATTGCTCTGTAACTTTCTTTTTCTTGATAGATTTCTCTATAGCATTTTACGAGTTCACTCATTCTATGCTCAACTTTACTAAATATTGTTAACTATTCAGATCCATAACCTTGTTCCAACACAATCACATACATTCTGGAGAACACACCAGCTAACCCTAAACTTCTTTTACACTTCAGTTATTTCATCCTCTTCCAAATGCAGCAGCACTTCTAATTCTATTAGATCCTCATTTGTTACTACTAATTCAACTAATTCAACAATGCCCCTTCCACATCTTAATCAAGCACATGAGCAAAGCACACAATTGCATGAATTACATGTTTTTTCAAGAATGTCAAACTATTCTATACCGTTAAATTTTTTACAGAATTTTTTCCCAAATGCCTTGCATGCAATTATCTGTCACTTTGTTCCAAACTGATTTAAATGCTTTTGATCCAATCTAAAATGCTATTCACATGCCTTCAAAATTTCAAAAATATTATGTGCCTTAGTTTGAATAATTTTAAGGCTTATCAGTATATTATTTTGCATCAAGTTGACAAGTTGTCAAACCAAATCACCAATAATTTCTTTATCTCATGAATAAATATTTTTGCTTCCTACTTAATATTGTTTTAAATATGGTCAACTTCACCACCTCTCTCACTCTAACTTTTTTCTTTAAAATCAGTGAAATTGTTGAAAACATAACTTCAAGTCAGGTACTATTTTCATAACTGTTTTGCAAGCTCCGTAATTTTGTACTTTTACTTTACTTCAAGGTCAACAAATTTCTCTGTTTCTTAATTTCTCTCAATCATACCATACCCTTTTCCTGGCATCTTAACTAATTGGGGGTAACAAGCATACAAAAAATAAAAATTTTATACCGTGATAGCTTATTGGAATGATAACTGACTGAAAAGTGCTTAGTATAAACATATAGCATACTCAATGCAAACGTCAGTCAAGTTGAGAAAGAGACCTTCCCAAATTACATACCAGAAACTAAATGGTCATAAATGTAAGTGCTTGTTAAACAGATAGGTCATAAAGTGAGGAGTACTCCTAATCAAATACAAATAAAATAAACAATAATTAAACTGGTACGCAACAATTTTAAAAAATAAGCACACACAAATAAAGTTATTATGAAATGTAACAGCAACATAATTAAAAAAGAACTAAAATAGTATACCTATTTCATACTCAGATAAAGTAAAATGTTTAAGCAATTTTAAAAATAATAAGCAGTACTGCAGAAGACAAAAATCAAATTTTAGCTAAAACCTTTACTTAAATTTTTACAGACACTTCAGAAAATTCTGTAGGTATTTTTTTTTTACAAATCACTGAAAATTTATCTCGTTGCATGCATAATTATGAATGCATAATTATGAATGTATAATTATGAATGAAAAACTTTGCAAATGTCACTAGCACTATATTTTCTGCACAAAATTATATTTATCAAGAATGTATACTTTAGATTTAAGTTATTACAATTAAAATCAGAAAACATGTGATTCAGGATTAATATTATTATTAATACTTGAAACAGCATGGATATGTGCAATAATAAATGTATTCTTATCATGTATATATAAGAATTAAAAATAAGGAAATTATAGATCCAGTTATGTAAAGCTTTTAAAATAAACTGTTAAAACCATTTATTTCAACTGAAAAATTTATATAATTAAATAAATGTAATAAATGTTTAATAATAATTTTTAAAGTAATTATAAGAAATTTAGTTATAATAAGTTGCTAAAAAAACTGAAACACAAAAAATAAAAGTAAGCCTTTTCAAGGCACATTGCATGAACACAGAACATGAACTATGTTGCATTATATAATAAAATTAATTCAGTAACTATACATCATGTTCTCTTGTTTTATGGAAAATTGGAAAAGCAATTAATATGGTTGTAAATAAAAGGAAAAAAGTATATCCTTTAATCAAAGAAGCAAACAAGCATACAATGTGCAGCTTAAGAACTTTTACACTATCAATTGTTTTATTGATTTATTAACATAGTACTTAAAAACACAAGAGCTATTAATAACGGACTGAGTAAATCTGAATCATGGCCAAGTGATGAGAACCACTCAGCTGCACCTTACTCTCCAAACTTCCACACCAACATGAAAACTTCATCTTTCAACAGATTTAACAAGCTCTCTATATGACAGACCTTCTGTAGCATCAGGACATGTGTGAATCCCTGACTCAGAAGTAATGTAAGCCACAAGGCGACACCAAAAAGGCAACATGCTACAGTCTAAAATTTAAACAACAGGAAGAAGGTGCTGCGGTATGCAAATGATTAGCTTTTCAGCACATTAAGACAAAGCAGGCGCCGGTAGAGACACCAATAACGTGTTTAGAGGAGAAAATTGTTCAGGTGGTTTCTCATACACCAATTGCATTTAAACATTGTTGCCAGGAGAAAAGTTGTTGTGACGCCTCGTGTAAGAAGCAGAAATGCGTACAACCACGCTTCTGACTTTGAGAAAGGTCGAATTGTAGCATACTGTAATTGCAGTTTATCATATCGCACTATTGCTGTTCGCGTCAGTTGAGATCCAATGACTGTTAGCAGAATATGGAATTGATGGGTTCAGGACAGTAATACGGAAAGCCGTGCTGAATTTCAATGGTCCCCTATTACTAACAGCCGACAAGACAGGCATGTTACCCGCATGGCCATAATGAATCATGCAGCCACGTCACAGACACTCAGTCAAGAATTGGGGTTGTTTGCAAGACAACAAGTGTCAGCTCAAACAGTTCGACGTTCACAGCAGCATGGACTCAGCTCGGAGACTATGGCCGCGGCTACCCTTGACGCTGCATCATAGACAGGATCGTCTTCAATCGTGTGATCAACGAAGAACCTGGACACACGAATGGCGAGACTTCATTTTTACTGATGAATCCAGGTTCTGTTTACATCATCAAGATGGTCGCATCCATGTTTGGCAGCATTGTGGTGTACGCACATTGGCAGCCTGCATTCATAATCGTCTTTCTGGCCCATCATCTGGTGTAATGTTTTGGGGTGCTATTGAATACACGTCCTGTTCCCCTCTTCTTCGCATTGACGGCACTTTGAACAGTGCACGTGACATTTCTGGTGTTTTACAACCTGTGGCTGTACCCTTTATTTAATTCCTGCAAAACCCTACGTTTCAGCAAGATAATGCACGACCGCATGTTGGCGGTATTGTGTGGACCGTCATTGATACAGAAAATGATGGGGTGTCGCCCTGACCTTCACCAGATCTCTCACCAATAAAAAACGTCTGGTCCATGGTTGCCAAGAGATTGACTCATCACCATACGCCAGTCACTACAGATGATGAGCTGTGGCATCGTGTTGAAGCTGCATGGTCATCTGTACCTGTACATGCCATCTAAACTCTGTTTGACTCAATGTCCAGGCATATAAGTGCTGTTATTACTGCCTGAGATGGTTGTACTGCGTACTGTGATTTTCACCCAAATTTTTTGAAAATTTAATCACTTGATATTTCTAGTATAATACATTTGTCCAATAAATATTTTTTTATCTACATTTCTTCCTGGTGTAGCAATTTTAATGGCCAGTAGTGTATTTTCCATGTATTTTATTCACATTTTTAAAATGAATGGCACAACAATTGTACAAATGCTTTCACAGAAAGTCTTAACAAAAAGGGGAAGGGACATAACTGTAATCCATAAGAAAACATATCTAATACAATTAAAAACTTACAAAGGAAAAAAAACCATCAATGATCTGTTCTCTTAGAATTTTTTAGACATACATTAAATTTATGACAAAAAAAGAAACGATTCAGAAGAATCAGAAACATGACTGCCAATAAAGTAAATTAGAAATAAAAAGAAAACACTTAGCATGAATAAAAAAATATGGTTCTTTGGTATTTTACCACCGACCAATTTTACCAAATCAAGAGTTACCAAACGCTGTCATTTCCATGCATGCTTCTTTTGTCGAAAAATTAGCAAAGATTTAGAATTATTTTTTAAAAAATTCAATGAATCATTTAATATTTTTAAAAATATTCCACTGCATTATCTACCATAGACAGTAAATACAAAACTCTAATTATTTTTTGCAACAAAAAAAAGAGAATAACAATATTATAAATTATAAACAAGGTTAATGTTTTTGAGCATGCACAGTCAAGATAGTTTTGAAACCTTTGCTAACAGTTTTCTCACTTTCGGCAGCATATTGCAACATTTAATGGTGTTTTTTGACTTGACAAAATTGGTTGAGGTATAATATTTAACAACAGAAAAAAGTCCAATCACTGGCAAATATTTTTACAAATGGACAGTACACACAAGTCAAATATTACATTATTAACTGCTCATAAACATATATTAAATACTAAATTTGAAGACTTCTTTCATATTAGAAAAGAATTTAGAAAAAAATATTATTATTTTTGCTTCAAATACAATTGAAAAATATTTTGTAAAAATAATTCAAGTATCAATGTACTTTTATTTTTTTTTAAAAAAAAGAAACTTACTTTAATTTGAGATTATCAATACGCTTAAAGCCATAACTCCAAATGCCATCCATTTTGCTTTCAAGTTTAGCTTCTAGTAAATGTTCCCATAAAAACAATGCTACAAATAAAGCTTCATTACATTCTTAAATATTGGCATAAATCAGAAATTTAAAATCTACGATTGGAAAATTACAAAGTGAAACACTTTTAAAAGTACTTAATATACTAGTTACTACCAAAATGAAAATAATGATTGAGAGATTGATAAAAATAAAGAGTATAAATTAATTTTAATCTTACATATTGCTGCTTTACCCCAGATTTCAATAGTAACTGACTCAGACTCTTGGAATGCATCATTTTTTTCTTTGGACTTTTTAAAATTCAATGTTTGGTTTCTTGACAGTTTGCTTTGTGAAACTTTATCTTTATGCATATATGTGTATATAATGTTTTTTTTCTCTTTTTCAACTTCGAATTCCTCACCCCAGGGATTCCAATTTTCTTCATCATCTAAATGTATACATATATACTTCAAAATACATTCAATAAAAGGTTGGATTTCTCAAGATAATTTTACATGCATATTACCTATAAGCTGTGTAACACAACAAATACCCATGAACTGCTTAAAACAGTTTGACAATGACTTAAATTCAAATGATCAATGAATATTAAATAAAAATAAATATTAAAGAACTGTGTAATCCCTCATTAAAATAGTCAAAATTACATTAAATTAAATTCTGCTAGGAGAAAAAAAAGATACAACTGTATCACATATATCTACATTAAATTACTGATGAAACATACAACATAAAATTAATATATTATACTTAAATATTTAAACAATGGTAAATATGAAATGTATGTAGTTTAAGACACACTGCACAGAACCTTAAGATCCAATAAATTTAAGCTAATTATGTAAATTAAATATACATGGCATTATATCAGAATTTTATAACGAAAAAAATCATTAATTACTTTCAATTAAACAATTTTGTCAACAATAAGGAGTAAATATACACCCTTGTTTAATTTACAAAAACATAAAAGAAAGTATCAAAAATAGCGTTAACTTAAAAGTCCGTATCTGAAAAAGCAGACCCCCAAAAAACTACTAAAACACATCTGTGCTCGAAAATAAATTAAATACATAAAATGTCCATCTTTTAAAAATTTGTTTTAATTAGCTCCTTGTACAAAAAAAAGTTACATTTTGTATAAGGATCTTTTAATGATCGCATGTAAGCTTTCCTTACCAGGCAAAGATAACTTTCGGTGAGTATATTTAAATCCATCTTTCGCGTGATTGTTATTTTTCAAAAGAATGTAAAAAGTGTAACAAGTCAATGCAAAATAGATAATAACAGCAGCAACTGTAACAGTTCTCAAGGACAACATCAAAATTACAGTGATATAAACCATTTAATAAATAATTAAATGAGCGTAATTCCATGATACAATTTTTAGCATCTGTTAATCAACATTATGTTGATGAGTAAAATGGGGTACTAAGCAACAAAAGCTATTATTTCCAATAAAAGTAATTTTGGAAATATCAATACAACAATGATTGCTTGAATGAATGCAGGGGATACAGAGCAATACAGGCTATTATCCCTCACAAAAATAATCTAAAGATATAATGACTAGCACAGTGTTTTATCTTTTGCAAACAAGCTGTATGTTTTCTATATGACAAGCTGATTGATTGATTGTTTGCACAGTCTATGGAAACAGAACAGGAAAAAAAAGATAATCCCTAGATCAAGGGTGGCCAACCCACGGCACACGTGACACAGTGAGGTATGGCTGAGTTCAGAGGTGGCGTAAGGCGTGGGCGGTGTCGGCCACTGCCCAAGGCCTCGTGGTGCATAGGCCCTCGCGCCTCAAAGCCAAAATAAATTAAACGAAAAATAAGAAAAATCCAAAAGTGCACGCCACAGGGTTTTTTTTATAATTAATAAATCCACAAATTCTCAACTCTGTTTTTCACCATAAGATATCGAAAAATTTATATATTGACCTTTTTTTAAGGTGTTCTATTTATCGGCGCATGAAAGCATAAGAATGAATAATTTATGAATATATTGTTTTCCGTTTTCTTTTATTAAAAAGTTCTCAACTTCGTCATTTTTGCTCATTCGTTCATATTTAGTCTGTCAACATAAGCTAAGGTTAAGCTGCTGTGTCGAGGGGAGTCCCACAGTGTGCAGTTTTCACGATCTGACGCAAGGAAACCCCAAAAAATAAAATTGCGCGAAAAAACAACAACCCTCAATTTATGGTTCTCTTAGGCTCCCTAGCCATGTTGTAGTCAGTTTTCGTCAGTACGCGAATGGGCCTATGAAAAACACCTGCGAGCCCCATTTTCCAGTTGGAAGTTCTATCGTTTCTTCCGAACAAGAATTTGCAGCTTTTGACGTTTTAATTTGAAAATACATGCCATGGGTAAATAATATCTTTATTTGACTTTCAAATTAGGTTCAAATTTGATTTAAAATTGTAAAAATATAACATTTAGAACACAGTATGTTACTCCCACAAACTTGTCTGTTTTTTGTGTTTAATGGACTAGAACTTTTAAGATTGACACAGATTAATCACTGTAACACTCAAGTTACATAGAGTAGATAGGGACACAATTTAATGCAAAATTTAGCTGCTATCTCTTGCAATCTCTAATGTTATGATTTTGTTTCAGCGTTGGCCGTTGGTATTGTTATGACTGTTGTTCAGCCTTCTTATTTCTCTCTGTAAGAGGGCGCGCGAGAGCCTCCAGATGTACTTTTGTAACTGTGTAGTCAGCATTAATAAAGCATTTTTCACACAGAATGGACCACTACTTTACCGTCGCATCAAAGGGAAGCATTTGTAAAGCTGGAAATAGAAAAAATCAAAAAACAAATATCCTTTCTCCAACCCATGACGCTAGATGACAATGTTTACAGCAGCAATTCAGTTTGATCATTCACAATGATAGATAGAAAAAAAATTGTAGTTGGCTGACGCATTCCTCTTCTCAAAACTTCTCCAAACTCGCATTCAAATCCTAGCTTCATGAATGACCTGGAGGCTTTGAAAACTAGGCAAATAGTTGTGGAGAATGTGAAACTGGGTATATCTAGCTTGCACGCCTAGATCAAATAGCTTGAAAGCCTTCCGCACTGATCTTATAGGTTGGATATCAAAAAACTGTCCGTTAGGAAGGCGGATAGACTTCTAGCGGATGCACGCAAAAGATAAGTGCAGGGGAAATTTCGGCACCAATTGGGACTTTTGGTGAATGCTCTTGTCTTCGGATACACAAATGATGGCAATGCTTCTAGAGAATTCTTCTGGAGCACTAGTAATAAGCCTCATCAATTACAGAGATTAATGAAATCATGATTAGAAAGTTTCATTTGGTCACGACCACCATAGCTTGTGGACACGAAGTTGACGCACAGAAGTTCAAAGAATTCTGCCTGTCTGCATGAGTTCAATAATCAAATTCACAACTCATTTACAAATTAATTGAGTGCAAAATAAATGATGTGGCTATGAGTTTTTCTCAATTTAAATAAAACATTTATTAAGTGTTTACAAGGATGCATAAAAAAGGTTAAATATTATCGCGCACGCTCATAACTGTCTGTTCCCTCCAAACGCATCTAGAGGAATTCTTCCTCTCTCTCTTTTCGAAGCGCTTTTCCTCCCCCTGTTGCCACACCAGTAAAGAGAAACCAGGCGTTCGCCTCTCATCAGTTCAATCACCCCTTTGTTCCTTGGGTCCTTTCAGGACAATCACCCCTTTGTTCCTTGGGTCCTTTCAGGACAATCACCCCTTTGCTCCTTGGGTCCTTTCAGGACAATCACCCCTTCGCTCTTTGGTGCTTTCACAACATTCTCCCACCTTTGAGTTTTCCTGCTATAAAAAAAACTCAAACACAACATATAAAATACAACCGTAAGATTAACAATATAGGTGCTACAGAATGCTGGTGTTAAAATAAAGCAAAATTTACAGTAAACAAAACTTTTACAGAATACACTTTAGGCATATGTCAAACGCTTAGGATAAATTACTTGTCTGCCTCTCCTTGTGCGAATGACCGAATCAGTCAGATATTTTGGTAAGTTAATCTCTGGTTCTTGCAGTTCTAGATTGTAAAGTCTTTGCACTGGTCTGACCAGTTTCCCAGCCTCAGTTGTGACTCGAGCGATTCTAACATGTCCATCTTTTCCAGGAATAAGTGGAATTACTCTAGCAAGAGACCACAGAGTCCAATTCTTTAAACTATTTTCCACCACACAACTACTTCTCCCACCATTAAAGGTCTTGATTACCGGTGATGTTGCGTTTGGTCTTTCATTTGGCCTAGGTACTCAATTCTAAATCTTTTCCTAAGCTGTTCCCGAATGGTTTGAACGTGTCTAATCCTCTAATTGATTTCTTGATGATCTAGACAATCTATGTCAGTTACATCTGACGTTTCGATTTCTTGTAAAAACATGGCTGGTGTTATTGGTGATAAATCATTAACATCCTCAGAAATGTAAGTTAGGGGTCTAGAATTGATCATATGTTCACATTCACATAATACAGTATTTAACTCTTCGTAATATAACAAAGCTCTACCTAACATTTTTCTCAAAATTTGTTTTAACATTTGAACCATTCTTTCCCAAAATCCTTCTCACCACGCGGCACTGGGAGGGTTAAATTTCCACTTTATTTTTTGGATATTAGCTTTAGACATTACTACATCCCAGTCAATAGAATTTAGAGCGCTATTAGACCCAACAAAATTTGTTCCATTATCCAAATAAATAATGTTTGGTCGGCCTATTCTTGAAATAAATCTTCTTAAAGATTGTAAAAATGCTGTGGTAGAAAGAGATGTAATAAGTTCAAAATGCACTGCGCCGAATACAGCACAAGTGAATAATACTACCCAGCCCTTACGTTTATCTTTTAAATGAAGTATGCTTGCAAGATTAACTCCTACAACTTGAAATATTTTAGAGTTGCTTACCCTATGTTTCGGTAAAGAAGATGGTACAACTTCCGTTTTTTGAGTCGAAAATCTTTTGCACCTAGTGCATTTTTGTATTATTTGTCTGATTAATTTTCACGCTTTTAAAATCCAAAAATTTTCTCGCAAATGATTCATTACAATAGATACACCTGTATGCATAAGTTCCTCATGTTTACGCACGATCATCAAATGAACAACTGGGTATTCGTTAGGAAAAATGATAGGAAACTAAAAATTGTCTGTATCTTCTCGAAAACTAAGTTTTGTTCTAGCACGCAAAATTCCAAATTGATCTAAAAACGGTTTTAAAGGACGCAATTTCTCATCCGTTACTCCTTAAAATTTTCTATTTCCATTAATTTAATTACAGTTTTTTCCGCATGATCAAATTCAGAAAATGTTATTTCCGAAGTATTACAAACATCGATTCTCTTGGCATTTTTAAAGAAACGAAATATCCAAGCAATCGTGCGAACAACTTTTAAGATGAGAAATATTTGCAGTGCCAGTTAAACTCCTCAATTCTATTAGTGGTATTAACCAAAACAGATTTCCTTAACTCTAAATTTATCGCCTCTTCATCGGGGACTTGTTTTGATCTGGGGCATTGAACCGGGTTTTCGAACAGCCAGGAGGGCCCCTCCCACCATCCTAATTAAATAAACTGTTGAGCGTTACGACCCCAAGAAAGAATGTCCACGAAATTCTTTTCTGAACGCCCGTATACCCAGCTACTAATATCGGAAAGGTTTGCGTACAATTTGACTCGTTCATTAATTCTAAAACAGCATCTTCTAATTCTTTAAGTTTTGCGCTTTTTATCCTTAATTGTTCGAATGCAGTTTCTACGGCATTCATATCTACAGGATCATTTTCGATAATTTCCTGAAGATTGTGAAGATCTCCTAGGACCTCACTTTGAGAACGAGAATAAATAGGAGTCATGTAAGAACCAGTAGCCATTTTTATAAACAACTTTCTTTATTTGGTTATCTTATCCAAATAGAATCAAAGACTTATTAACAAATGCGTCTACTAGTATTATGAGGTTTTAAAGGTAATATCCTTTAAATTAACTTAATTAATTAATGATCCAATTAATTTATTTATTAAATAACGATCACGCAGAAATTACCACGATAAGAGATCCCAGAATTATATTTAATAATGTTCTTATTGACCATTTAACTTTAATCTCACTCCTAAAACTTTAATGAGACTTTAAACTCAAATCAATATTTACCACTCGGAATTTCAATTCTTGAGATTAAATATCTCTAACAAGAAATCTTCAATTTACATCCACGATAACTTTCTGCTTCAATCTCTATCTCCTACTGCTCTAACTTTACTATTTCGTTTGACTTAAATAGTTAATCTAATCTGCATAACAAGGAATCCTGTCCGCTTTTTGGAGTTGATTGGAAATAGGTAGGGAATTAAATTCCCCTAAAAAGGTCGACTCAGAAGGTTAGTGATAAAGTTCCGTATAGATTCGTCACAAGATGATTTACAGCCTTTGTGAAGGCTGTCCTTAACGGCGAGTGTCTCAATTTTAAAGCATCCATGTTCTACTTTCTTATATTCCAAAATGTTTTTCTAACACTCGTAGCCCACCCGGGGGCGCCAGAAAATGTTCATTACTCAAATTCACAACTCATTTACAAATTAACCCTCTAACTGGATACCTTCCTCCTGAAAAGTTATTCCGAAAACGTTTTACTCTTATATTGCTATTCCCTTCAAAAATGCAACAGACTTCAATTCTTTCCCCTTTTAAAACTTGGGAGGTCGAAAGGGGACAACTTTATGACTTGGTTCGGCGTCTTTAATCAGTAAGAACCAGGATAGCAATCGTTTACAGCTAGCTGTTGTTGCCTTGGGCAATCTTGTATGAAAACCGTAGTTCCACTCTGTCATTTTCCCCATAGATTCAGTCACAGTAAAATTAAATTAAAATGCAGGGTAAAAAAACATGAAATAAATGGCGTGTTAAAAGTTGAAAAATAGTTATATTTTCTTCAAACAAAATTTATTTTTCTGTCATTTTTTAAAAATTAAAAAAAATATTTTGGTATTGCGATTTGAACTAGAAAAAAGCATCCTGTATTCATTTTTGAATATGAGAGTAAGAAAACGCGCTCACTTTCCTGTTTTTAAAAAAGTTATGAGGTAAAAAGAGTAAAGGCCCTATCTTTTTTAAACAATAAGACAATTAATGGTGCATATATTTATGAAATAAAACAGATCTTTCTCTATTCAATTATATTTTTAATTTAGAATAACATAAAAAATGATTTCAATATACTTTTAATTTATTTAAATTTAAATCATATAAATGATATTTTTATGTTAACTGAATATTTTTCGGAAAAAATCTAAATTTTCATTCCTAGTGCTCTCCTTTTCGAACTCCTTATATTAAATAAAAATATCTTTTCTACATCGGCATTTGTGATGGACATAACACACATTCAGTCAATAATTTTTAATTTTAATGGGGGATATACTTCTTCAAATGCGCATGACAGTACTTCTAACCATTTTCTACTCAAGTTAAATTTCTTATCTTTCTGTTTCTTTTATTACAAGGAAAAATGTCACACATCGATAACTACATTTTCACACAATTCAGTCATTACAAATTCTATTGTGAGAAAAGTTCTCCCTAATTAATCTTGTCTTTCAAAACAGTACACTTAAAACAATTTTGTTCAGTGAAGTTAACCGACAGTTCCACAATGTATTCATACCAAATTTTAAAAACAAATTTAACACTTGGAAATGTATCCTGTATTAAATTTTTCAGTATACACAAATATTTCCTGCTGTAGGGAAGATATAGTATGAGAGATGTGGTGTGCGGTTGTGAAAGAATGTTTTCGTACGTGTAGACTATTTTTGAAAATTTAAATATCACTGAAGCTGATCATATAACTGCAAATGAGCCTTATTTTAATGTGTGCTGGTATCAAAGTAAAACACTTTACAATATTAAACAGCCTATGGGTTTATACTCAATATCAAACTATTCGCAAAATGTGGCTTACAACTTCTATTAAAATTGTAAAGAAACTGAAATATAAATATATCTTACTGCAGTCAAAAATATTCATAATATGTAAGTATCCTGTTTCTCCACTTATTTCTGTACATTTTAAAAACTGTAGCTGAATGCAATTTTTTATATTTATAAACGAGGCAAAAAAGCTCACACAGTCGTAAAAATGTCCATCATTTTTAAATATACTACTATAAAACGTATATGGATTGTAAGATCAGTTGTAAAATCCTAAAAGCTTTTAGAGGAGCTAAAAACATGTAATTTTGGATTGATCAAATTTTTAATATAATACACACACACACACAAATATACATGTTATTAAGCAAATACATTTGAAAAATCAAACTTCCTTCTGAAATAAACGTAATTGAAAGAAAAATGTTTAATTGCAAATGAGTGGAAATACATGTTTATCTAAGGGGTATCCCCAAAGTGAGGTAATTTTCAAACTTAAGATTCGAACTCAGTGGCACAACAATCCATGAGGGCCAGGAACTACTGTGCCCATCATAATACACGTGACCATTGGACGCTGAGGTGCATGAACAGATGTCAAGATTTGGTGGTCTGTCTGAACAGAGACTTTCAGTGATTAAGACCCGAAGCAAGCTTGGTACTCATTTATCGACCCAATGTAGCGGCGATGAAAGGCAGAGTCGACCTTGCGCAGCCCGTTAAGAGAACCCCAGACCTGTGGTGTGGAAGCACGATACACTACCACTCGATCTTATTCGGTGAAAAATAAAATTTAATGTTAGAATTTTATATAAATCCCTAATGAATCAGGGAGTCCAAACTTTTTTTTTATGTAAACTATTTAGACGGAAATGGTTAGTTATGAACATTTCACAAGTTGCATAAATTAAAATTAACCGTTATAGTTTACATAAATTTTTAAGGGTGCAAAAGGTGTATTTCGGCTGCACGAATTAATTTTAAAAGGAATACGGTTACGAAAAAGTAGTACAAATCTATCTAAAGTAGGGTTGGTTACCTTAGATATTGTCAAACACAACAATGCATTGGAAGCCAATTCCACAATTCGTTGTTATAAAAATGTATGGAAAATTACAAGATTTATTTTTGCATTTGTAATTTATATATATATATATTTTTTCCTGGGAACTTTAAAAGCTATAGAGCGGCATCCATCAAAACCGCGGTTCTCTCTCTGTTTTTCCAGATCGCCCCTGACTAAGCCGGCTCTGCCATAGTAAGTGAAAATGCCGGATTTTGTTTGTCAAGATCATTTTATAGCAAACTGCATTTTTCATGTATTTTAGATGGTCTTTTTATATTTTCTACATCAATATCTTAATGTCTGAATTTAAAATTACATAAAATTCTTGACATTCGCATCAATGACCATGATAATTTTTATTAGTATATGAATGTGTCATCAAACGATTACATGACTAATATTAACATATTATTTTAACCATTTAATTAATATTAAGTATAACATAACGCAGACAAATTTTCTGAACTTTAAAATAAATATTTCGAAAACTACTTCAGATATACTCAAAATTTTTCATTCCTACGCTTTAGCTTCTCAGTTTTGCTTCTATGTAAGAATTTATTGTAATTGTATATTCATCATTTTTTTAGTATATTTTTTGCTCTTAGCATGCGGTTTTCAACTGAATTGTATGAAATCTTCGAAATATATTAAATGAATGATTGAATATTAACGTCGCACTGTTCAGCTACACGAGGGCTTTTGGCGACGGACCACGTAATTTTGAACCATGGTCAAGTGACGTGGACGACACCTGAGCTGGCACCCCCTCTCCTAACTACCAAACCACACCAACGGGAGGACGTTTCAGCTCTCGACAGATTTAACGTGCATCGCTGCCCTACACGGCGGGTCTTTAGTGGTACTGGGCTCGAACTCGTGACAAAGCAAGCCACGTTCCGATACCTATACCACTCGGCTACCGCGGCCGAAATACATTAAAAGATACCAAAGAAGCTATATAATAAAATTTGAAATTTTTATTATACTCAAACAATTGCTAAAACTTATGGTAAATAATTTTTAACTGCGCGATGCATTTTTTTTTTCGAAATTTCAAATGGAATTTCTAACATAAAATTTCTAGCTTTATAAGGTCGAGATTTCAAAAAAAATATCCAGATTTTAATTACTTATTCAGTTAGCCTTTAAAAAAGATAAATGTTGAGGTATTTTGTATAAATAGATATTTTTGAACAATATATATAATTCGAATGTTTTTCAATAGCTCGAATTTAAAATTGATTTTTATGTTTATTTATATGCATAAATGTCTACTGTAAATGTTTCCCCGTATATTTTTGATTACCATTTATTCAAACATTCAAGTTATAAAAAAAATGTGTGAAAATCTTCATTCATGTTGTCTTTGATTTAAACTGAAGTTCAAGCACTTAAAATTCAAATATAATTCGGTGTATTTTAACAATATATATAATCAGGCACACACTGTACTTAAACTTCCCTGAACACTTAGGCTTTGAAATCTAAAAAAAAAAAAACTAATAAATCTTAATTAGTTTTTTTTTTCGTTATTATTTTTATCAAAGTGTAAGAAAATGTTTCAAATGATTTGATGAAGTTTAAATTTATTCATTTTTAGTGGTTGGAAAATTGAAAAGTTTCCAAATTTTTAAGAGTTTGGTGTTTTATTAATTTTTTTCGGTATCTTATAATAAAATAATAATGTTTCAAAAACTAAAATCTTTGATTAAAATAAGAAAAATGAAGAGAAAGAATATACTTAAAAAATATAATTTGTCTAACTATATAAAATAGCAGATTGCACTGACACGCCCCAACTTGTTACAGTTTCAAATTAATATGAAACCAAAAGGGAATTGTAACATATTTTACTTATGCGTTGGGACTTTACAAAACTTTAAAAAACGAGGTAACAAATTAACACTTCCTGGGGTCTAAAGAAATTTCCCTCGATTTTTTACGATTGCCGAAGGGTCAAAACACGGGGTTCCCTGCGAGCCATAAAACTCTTGCTGTGTTGCTTCCTCCGTCCCTCATTATCTTTCAAGTTGTTAAACCTTAAAAGGGGGAAAGGATTTCAGAAAAGTGCGGCTAATCCGCTTTTGAAAACGTTACTTGAAGGCAGAAAAATCCGTGCAGTCCATTTTCGAAGCATCTTTACACTGACGAAATTTTCCGTGCTATCCGGTTAGAGGGTTAATAAACTGAGTGCAAAATAAATGATGGGGCTACGAGTGTTTCTCAATTTAAATAAAACATTTATTAAGTATTTACAAGGATGCATAAAAAGGGGTTAAATATTATCGCGCACGCTCATAGCCGTCTGCTCCCTCAAAACGCATCTAGAGGAATTCTCCCTCCCTTTCCTTTCGGAGCGCTTTTCCTCCCCCTGTTGCCACACCCGTAAAGAGAAAACACACACACAGGCGCTCGCCTGTCATCAGTTGAATCACCCCTTCGCTCTTTGGTGATAAAAGAAGTAAAATATCATTTTTTTTTACTCGACTGTACTAGAGACTTTAGTAGAATTGAATAAATGTTAATCATCTTATAAGATATTGTATTACATCAACTGGGGAAGTATAGAAAAAACTTGATCGGATTTTTTTTCTTGCTGTCGCCGAAGCGACTAGAGAATATTTGACTAGTGCAATACTGGGAGAGCTAGGGATAAAAAGGCTTAGATATTGAGAACTGTCGTGGACAAGGATACTACAATGGAGCAAATATGGTAGGCATAAATAGTGGAAGCTAAAACTCTAATATTAAATATAAATCCCACGGTATTTTTCACACTTTGCGGTTGTCATAGCTGGTATCTGTAATTGGTAGTCGCAGCTAATTTGTCAGTGGCAACAAAAACATTTTTTGGTTTCATTCAGAAGAATTTTTTTGCTATTTTCAAGTTCCAGCAAACGCTGGAAAATTATCAAAGATAAATTACAGCTTACTATTAAGCCTTTATCAGACACAAGGTGGGAAAGCAGAATCGAAGCGGGGAATGCCACCTTATTACAATTTGATGATGTTGTTGAATGTATAGAAAACTTTAAAAAAAACAAACGGAACAATCCAACGCACTTAGCGATTGCGTTTGCAATTCCATTTTAAATGAAATATTCAGTTTCGAATTTATCGTATCATTACATGTATGGTATGAGTTATTAACAAGTGTCAACATCATAAGCCAACGTTTTTCAAACTGTGGGGCACGCCCCCCCCCCCCCGGGGAAGGCGCGAGCATGTTGAAAATAAAAGGTTTAAAAAAATATTTTTTTGGAATGAAGCAAAACAAAATGCTTTCTGACGTAATAAAAAATTCACATTTACGCTGATCATCTATCACTGATTATATATCATCTGGTGATATACATCATCAAAAATAAAAGATTCCACTTCAAGCGCTAATTAGCTATCCTTGAACCTGTAACCAAATATAAAAAGACATTTTGTTTGCTTTGTTGTAATCCCACGATGAGAGATTTTTTTTATTACGTTTCTTTTAACCCATAAAATACTACTTTTGATTATCATCTATTTGACCTTCAAACTTACTGGTATGTTTAACTCCGTCTCTTTTTCTTCTAGGAAAGTTGTAAATAATTCTTTTTTGTTGATTTTTTCCCATGTGAATGAGTTTTATGATATATGGATAAGCATATTGAGCACTTTGAAGGATTTTTTGGCCCAGATGTGTTTTTATAAGTACTTTGAAACATATAATGCATAATGAAAAACGTTTTACACAATTATTTTTTAAAACTGACATCGATATTTTTATATTGAATACACTTTTAACATGGGAGCGGTCGCATGAGGTGCAGAGTCACCCCAGGCTCACGAAATCGTTAATTCTATGAAAACTGTTTATTCGTTAACAATGACCATGACAGTATCCTCCTATTAGACAGTCTTAATGGGAACTAAAATGAATTTGTCACATATATGCCTCTTTTTTGAGAGTGGCAAACGTTTTTTTACAATCAAGGTACTTGTTTTGATCGAGTTCCCTGCACGACCACTTTTGATCAAAAATATTTTCTATCAACCTGCTACACTATCCCCTATGAATAACTTTGTGGTTTTGATTGCTGTGCTGTACGTCTTATTACGGTTTATAAATGTAAATGAGCAGAATATAAAAAAATGGATATCTGTGGTCTCTATTGAAGGAAGTTGAAACTAGTCAAGCAATTATAGAACCTGCTGAAATAATGCATATTAAACCTGATAGCGAAAGTAAATATGAGAAAAGCGATAGACATAAAACGTTTCAGTTGAACTGAAATTTTCAAATACTGCCTAAAGAGCTCTATGAAGAAAAAACTATGAATCCATAAATGTAGCACTTCGCCTTGTCAAAAAGACACAAGCAAGAAAAAGTTCAACATCATTTTTGAAGATCATCGATGGACAGCAAAACTACAATAACGTAAACAAAATATGACAGTTTTGCTGGCAAATAATGTTCCTGTATTGTTAGCGAAGAGTGTCTGTGATTCATGACCTTTATTAAGGTCACGCACATTTGGAACAATTTCTTTAGTTTTATCGGATTTTTTTCTCAAATTATCAAAGAAAAATTGAAAAGTCCTTGAAAGTGGGTAAGTATATTTTCTCTTAATTAAATTATACACAGAAATTGTGATTTTTATCGTGTATAGTAAAAACAATTATAAAAAAAGGATTGGGGTGACTCAAGTGTATGTAACCATTAAAGCGCGACGATTAACGTTAGTGTGGTGTGCGTACCTGCTCCCGGGCTAAGACATTTTGAAGGTTTCTCGCTTTAAATATTAAAAATAACACAATTATTCTTCATTGGAGAATTTTGCATCATTTTTCCTTACTTAACATTTAATTCTAAATTCTAATTCTATGAAGCTTAAAATTGCAATTCGTTTTAAACTATTTATAATAGGAGCATTCATTTTAAAAAAATCATTTTACATTTTTGTATACATTGTTGTGTGCATTTGGTTTTACTCTCCTTACAATTAAGCTATTATATCAAGAGTAATGCATTATTTTTTTTAAAAAATAAGCGAAAAGTGGGAACTTCAGCTAGTGTACTTATAAATGTATCAGAACTGAACAATATATTTTATAACTAATTTATTAATACTAATTTAAGAACAATTTTAATAATTATTAGTGACTTCCATGGGCTTGTCTTGCAGAGCAAGGGTTTTCAAATGAAGGCTTAGTATTACAAATTGACACTCTGTGTTCTTTTTCTATATTTAGCCGAGATCTATATTTTGTCTTCAAAGCAGCTTTCGCAGAAAATCCGGTTTCACAAAGGTACGATGTTGAAAATGGTAATAGTATACTAAATGCTTTTGTTGTCAGTGCAGAAAAACTCATACTCTATCTCTGCCCAAAATTGAAAGATAGTTTTATTACAAAATTGTTTTTTTAAATTCGCCACTTGATGTGAAATCTATGAAAATTTCTTTTTCGGACGTTGAGAGCCCTTCTGGGGTATTTTGAAATGGATCTCTAACCCATTCGTAACTTGTTATCAAGTTGTCCTCAGCAAAAAAATATTTGTTTAAAATTTTTGCCAATATAGTTAAATGGTATTAAATAGTTTTAAAAGCAATTTCCACATGTTGTTCTTCAGTTTTGTAAGTTTTTACACATTTTTCCGCATTTTCAAACATTTCTACATTTTTTTGCTTTAAATTTCGGCTCCCTAATTCTGATTTTCTACAAAAAGCATTAATTTTATCACTCGTGTCAAACATATGTACATTTAATCCTTGAAGTTGAATATTCGATACATTTAATTTCTAAAATATATCGACTAAGTAGCTCAACTTCATCAGAAATAAACCGTCTCGAAATTTCTCAGCTTCAGGTAGGCTTTCCTGTTCTAGAAAAATGGCAATTTCATTTCTAAATTCATAAACACGTTGTAAAAATTTCCCGCGTGATAACCATCTTGCTTCGCAATAAAACAGCAACGATGAATGCACTGCACCCATGTCTTTGCAAAGTCCAGAGAAGATTCTTGATTTTAGGGGTCTCATTTTTATGTAATTTACTACAGTCACAACAGTCATTAGCAAAATATTCAAATCAGGACTCATTTCTTTGGAAGCCAGAGCTTCCCTGTGGATCATGCAATGTGTCCATATGCACAGTGGAGATTTTTGTTTCACAAGTGCTTGTATACTTTTAAATCTTCCTGACATTGTACGAGCACCATCGGTTCATATTCCGACACAATTTTTCCACTCTATTTTTGCCTCGGTTATAAAATTATTTAAAATATCAAATAATGCTATTGCTGTTGCTTTAAGTTTTACTGGTTTGCAAAAAAGTAGTTCTACTGCTGACATACAATCCCAAAATTCAACATACACAATGAAATGAGCATCTTTAGGGCTATCTGTTACCTCGTCAAGTTGAATTCAAAACAATTTATCATGCAACTTACCGAAAAGCTGTTGCTCTTCATCTTCAGCTATATCATCAATTCGACGGGAAACAGTATCATTTGATAGAGGTATGGACTGCAACTCTTTGGCAAAATTGTCTCCAAACATAGTTTCTATGATCTCAATTGCTGCAGTCAAAATTAGCTCTTCACCAATAATGTTAGGCTTTTTACATCTGGCTATTTTATATGATACTTTGTAAGAAGTAAGTAAAGCTTTCTCATTCACTGACAAAGCTTTTTCTTAAAATGTTTTTTTGTTTTTCATATGATTTTAATTTTGATTCAAAGAACTCTCGAGGTTTGTTAATGTACTCACCATAAAACGATTCCAAATGTCTTTATTAGGTTTCATACTGTCTGCTGCCAATATTTTTGAGCAAATAACACGCAGGCTTTCTTCTCCATTTACTTCAGTAATGCTAAATACAAAATTCAAGTATTTTTAAGAATATTTGCTTGATTTAATTTTTGGAGCTTGCTCGTCTGTGCACTTGTTGATGCTTTATTTTTGTCGAATGTTCGCTTACGACTTAAAAATTTATCCATGTTTTTGTTTCAATCTCTTCTGCAGTAAATATCGTGAATTACAACTAACGTGCAAATTATAAAAAGTACATTTAAGATAGATTGGGTAGCTATAGAAGTATCGACTTGACCAAGACTGACTGGAATTGTTCGAGGATAGCATTATTAGATGTTTTACGCAGACGCTCGCGAGAATGTCAGATGTGATGGATATGATAGAGAGCAACATAAAGTAGACTATTTTTCAATTTCTACTATTAGTTTACTCTCTCATATATACACTCATGTCCATAAATTAAGGATAATGAAGTTCAGGCAAAGAAAGAGACAGAAGCAAAACAAATTTGACTTATTTGTAAAGTCTATTTATTAAACAAAAGGTAAAGAGCAAAAAAGATGCTATATGTTTGACATGATAAATAAAAATTGCGATTTTTACTCCCTGGAGCAAATTTCAAAAAAGAACCTATTTACAAAAAACAGTATAACATGGTTAGAAAGATGCTTAATACGGAGTATGTCTCCCGGACGATGCAACACAGGCCTTACAACGCCTAGGCATGCTGAGTATCAAATTATCCATCTGATCTTGGAGAATATTACACCACTCATCAAGCAATGCCCTCCGAAGTTCCGGTAGACAGGTGGGAGGGGGTTGACGGGCTGCGATTCGTCGGCCAAGAATATCCCACACATGTTCTATTGAATTCAAGTCCGGTGAGTATGCTGGCCAATCCATACGGGGGATATCCTACGATTGAAGGCATTCGTCTACAACGTTTGCACGGTGAGGACGGGCGTTGTCCTCCATAAACAGAAATTCCGCACCCATGGCGCCCCGAAACAAACGTACATGTTGTTCCAGAATGACATCCCGATAGATGTGGCCTGTCATCGTTACACTCTGAACATGCAGGTCAGTTCTGAAGCAAAGAATAATTCCTCCCCAAACGAGCCATCCTGCACCCCCGTAACGGTGTCGTACAATGGTGTTCTCGTGGTGGTAACGGGTACCTGGCGCTCTACATATTAAAGTCCTGCGAGAATCAGACTGCAAATTAAACCTGGACTCGTCAGAGAGAGAGAGAGAGAGAGAGAGAGAGAAGACATCACACAAGACCACTGTTGTGGTGTTCACAATGCATGCTCTCTACTCCAGGTTAATCGCTGGTGACAGTGAGTTGCGGTAAGTGGAACACATCTGACAGGACTACGAGCATATAGACCAGGGATGGTGAACCAGTTATCATTGAATTCAATACATTATTAATTTGGGGGGTGATAAAAATTATGATTGAAAATTGGGTCGCCAGTAGTGAAAGTTTGAGAAGCACTGTCATAAGCAAATTATGGCAATATGTACAAGCCCATTTAGCATTATTCTTGAACATTTGCGTACATTTTGTAGCTGGATCAAAGAGTATCAACAAACTGGATTCAGAAAATGCTTGTCTGACGCTCTAAGTTTATTGGGAAAAGCAGTTACGATTTGCCAAAAGATTTTTAAAATGAAAGGGTAGCCAAAAGGGGAAAAGAATGTTTAATTATGAAGGTGCCTATAGAGTCTGTCAAAAGCCGGTATGAAACACTTTATTTTTTAATACCATGAAATTGATTCTATGGTAAGTAATATGGAATCAAGATTTATGTCTTTAAATCAACAGTTTGAAAATTTTCGTCTTCTCTATGACTTAAGCAAGTTAAAAGATATTATGACGTGGTGGGCGCCAAATTATGCGGGGTGTGACCCAAGGTAATAAAGGGACACGCGGGGAAGGGGTTCTTTACAAAGTCCACTTGTTAATTAAACACATTTGTTAGACAAAACAAACATTTACATACATAACTAGAGAACTAATAGTTAGCATAGAATTGAAAGGGATCGCAGCGCATGCTCGTACATCCTTACAATTCCGAAACTTGGCCATTACTGAAGATTGTTCTGTCCGCTAGAGGGGGAGTGACAGTCTCTCTACTGTTAATATGGGAAGAGTCTAAACAACGGGGGTTTACAATATTACAAAAACAGCTAATACTGAAAAACTGTCAAGATTTACACACAGTCCTGCAAGTAGGTGAGAGCAGTGACTTCTAACCTTACGCATTATATGAAGAACAGCTAAATATGATCCCAAATTTACCCAACACCATTACAGACGTGAAACATCTACTCCAATATGTCATAGAGAATGATGGGAAAGTAATTTCCAAATATTTACACAGTCATTCGAATTTTGTTAACAGCACTAGTAAGTATTGCTTCAGCTAAGAAGAGCTTTTCAAAATCAAAACTGATAAAAATTTATGAAAGAAATACAATGGGTCAGTAAAGACTTTCAGCTTTGGCAGTTTTATCTCTTGAAGCAGATGTAGCATCTAAGATATATTACCAACCAATCATTAAGGAAAACTTAAAGTAGAAAATTTCTGGTTTCTTCAGTTTTTTTTTTTTTTCATTATTGTTCAATGTGCCAAAGAAATCCGAGTAAAAACTTTGGCTTTTTTTCAAAATGAATAAAATTTCTTTTTATTTTATAAACCTTTTTCTTACGCCATGAAAGGGCATCGCGAAATGCATATTGCCCACATTAAGTTCAAGTCTCGCGCCGCCACTGGCTGAGTTGCAGCAGTGGCACGCGAAAAATCATTGAAAAATTAAAAAATTTGAAATAATTATAAATTACAATTTTTAGAATTTTATTGAAATGCGGTTATCTCAAACGAAAAAAAAAGGAATTTTTTTTAAGTACACTTAAATGAATTACACTAGAAAATTATTATTTTCTTCTTTTTTTTAAATTACACCCGCCAACGTACTCTCGGACATAAGGCGTCTTGCAATCCAATATAAAGTATATGTCACTCTAGCAAGGAGAAGAACTCCACAGTTGTCTTGCGAGAGAACATGAAGTAGAGCGGGGCAATCGGATAGATGCTCCCCAGTCATTGGCCCGGATTTACAGACAGGGCAGATGGTTGAATCAGCCAGGCCAATCTTAAACAGATGGGCAGGCAGGTAATCATGTCCGATGATCATTCCAGCCCTGGATCTTGCCTAAGCAAGTCGAGTATAATGGAAGCTCCGGTCGATGACCAATGTATTACTATGGAGGACCTCGGTCCCCTCCCAGCCTAAATTCCCTGACGAACAACGTTGCATGCAAATTAAAGGCATCGCAAAAGAAATCAAGATTTTCTCCATCCGGAAGGAGTACGTCGCTAAGATGTTGGAGGTTGAAGAAAGTGACCTCAGCTACAACAAGGAGACGAAAGTGACTCTAGAGGTCGAACTGAAGTCGCTCGAGGAAAAGATTGCTATCCTGGAAGGTAAAATGACTGATTTCTTACCTTGCCCAATTGCCCTCTGTTCCCATAATATTAAGAGTAAAGCGGTAAAAAGAACCGCTGATCCGGTCATTAGACCGGCTAAGTTTACGGCAAAAGCCACTCAAAATCAAAATAAAAATAGCAATAATAAAACTAATAATAAAAATAAAATTGATGCGGACTTTGTTTTCCCTACGAAAACAACCAAAATTGCTCCAGCGAAGGAAATAGAGAAAGTCCCAACTAATAATACCTTTGCAGCACTCAACACTGCAAATGATGACGACGAGGACGTTTTCCCACCCAAATATAAAATAAAACCCATCTTCATGCGTATGATAAATTCATACAACTTAATTCTACAAGAAATTCATAGAAATTATCCAACTGCTACAAATACCCACACTAAGGGGTATATTAAAATTGAAGCGCAAAGCGCTGACGATCATAGAGATATTACCACTTACCTAAAGGAAAAACAACTTGAACATTACGTAATTGAGCCCCCATCCACAAGACCGCTAAAACTAGTCATTAAAGGACTACCCGAAAATATAGAACCCGAAGATATTAAAAATGATTTAATATCCAAGGGAATTAACATTATCAAAGTAGCCCAACTTAAAAAATTTGTCACGAAAACCCCCCTACCTATCTACATGATAGAGATTGCTCGCGACGATAATGTCAATGACATTTATCAAGTGCGCAGCTGTCTCTACATGCAGATTAAGCTGAACCCATTTAGAAAAGGCAACAGGATAACGCAGTGCTGTAACTGTAATTTCTTCCATCACGCGAGCCAGAACTGTAGTATGAAGACACGTTGCCTGAAGTGTGGTGAAAACCACAGGACAGGCGCGTGCAAAATTAAAGAAAAAATAGAAAACCCGCTATGCATCAACTGTAACGCTAAAGGCCACATGGCCTCCTTTACCGAATGCCCACTCTTTCCCAAGCCTAGAAAAGGTAAGGGAAAATCCCCAGTCGAAAATGTTAAATGACACTTTAATAATTCCCAAGTAGTCCCTGGAGTTAGCTACTCCCAAGCTTTAAACCCTGATAAAAGCCACCAGATGGCAGCACCCGGGAAAACCTCCTCGGCGTCAGAAACCAACGATAATAGTAAAAATAATAATATAAATACGGAAGCACTTAATGCTATCCAAAATGATTCAAGCGAGTTTGGCTTTCTTCAAGTCATACTCGAAATGCAAAAAATATTCACCCTTTTTCCATCACTTCTCAGTGAAATGAAGAAATCGTTTAATTGCAATAACCCAGCAGACTAACTTAACTGCCTGCTAAAAGGAGTTTGCTCCTCATTCAATAACCTAACTGTTAATGATGTATAGTTCTTTCTTTGGGCTCTCTATTTATTCCTGGAATGCTGACGGTGTGAAATCGCGTATCGTTGAGATGCGCGATTTCGTTGATAAGCACGCCCTTGATTTATTTTTAATCCAAGAGACACATCTGAGACCAGAGGATTCCTTTAAAATTCCTAATTATAGATGCTATAGAAACGACAGGACCCAGCCAGCCCCTGGCAGGGGTGGAACTGCGGTTCTTATTAAAAATTGTATTCCCCACTATCATGTCCCCACCCCGCCCCAGTTTACTGGTGTCGAGGCGACGCTTATTATGCTCACTCCAAAAGATCATGAGCCGATTCTTATCGGTTCGACTTACATTCCACCGATAAACGATTACTTCCGAAACCTTGGTGCCGCCCTCGACACCATTTTTAATATTACCAACATGGCCATTCTTGTAGGGGACTTTAATGCAAAGCACACCTCCTGGGGCTGTCCTGTTAATGACGCCCGAGGTAACAGACTATACAGATACGTCGTTAATAGTGGCATTGATGTTTTAGCACCCCCTACCCCTACTAGGTTCGGTACTGCTTCAGCTACAATACTTGATTATGCACTAATGAAAAATCTAATCTAGCCTTATACCATTGACTCAATCCCTGAATTAAGCTCTGATCATAATCCAATCAAACAAAATTTCCCAAGAACACCCAGTTTCGAAATTCCCCCTCCCCAACTTTATACTAACTGGAAACTCTTCACAAATAATCTTGCAAACAGCGACAACTTATATTTACCACAGGCCAGCTCAACCCCAGAGATTGAGTCCCAAATCAGAGATCTCACTAGTGAGATTCTCACTGCGCACGCCAATGCATCGAAACCAATGATCCACACGGAGCCACCATTTGTGCAGGGTGAGCTCAAACAACTATTCAGAGAAAGAAATAGAGCCAGGAAATTATGGCAATTTACCAGATTCCCGCAACACAAAACCAAACTAAATAGGATTCAAAATAAAATTAAAAGAAAGGTCGGACTCTACAGACAGCAAGTATGGGAGGAACACCTTACTTCCTTGGATGCCGAAGACGGCTCCCTTTGGGGAACCGCTAGGGCATTCAGGAAAAAGGCCTCTCCGATTTCCGCCCTTAATGGCCCAAACGGCATCGCTCTCAGTGACACAAACAAAACTGATCTAATAGCTCAATCACTCGAGAGCCAATTCCAACTGAACAACATCCAAAATCCACAAAAAAATCAAATCATATCCAACATCGTCGATGCATACATTGTTGATCATACTAACAATACTGACCCTATTCCACCCGCTCTTCCCTCTGAAGTAATTAGTTACATTAAAAAGATAAGAAAAGTCCGGGAAGAGACGGAATTACTAATAAAATGATTAAAAATCTTCCCCTTCTAACAGTTTTCAAAATTACTAATATCGTTAACAATATGTTCAAACTCAGATACTTTCCGAATTTATGGAAAACTGCAGTTGTAATTCCTATTCTGAAACCTGGGAAAAATCCCAAACTCGCCGAATCGCATAGACCGATTTCGCTACTCCCAATTCTAAGCAAACTGGCAGAGAAAATTATCTCAACCAGACTAAATGACTATCTTGAGAACGAAAATATCCTTGTTCCGGAGCAGCACGGGTTCCGTCCTCGTCTCTCCACCACCCATCAACTTTTACGAGTAGTAGAATATATCAAAGACGGAATTGACAGACATCAATATACAGCTGCAGTGTTTCTAGACATTCAGAAAGCTTTCGACAGAGTTTGGCACACTGGCCTTCTCTTCAAATTAATCACTTACAAAATCCCACCCCCACTAATCCTTCTCCTAAAATCCTACATCAGTGACAGATCTTTCACTGTCAAAATCAACAGAACATTTTCTCAAATCAGATCTGCCAAAGCCGGCATTGCGCAAGGGTCCATTTTGGGGCCCGTCCTCTTTAATCTCTACGTAAACGATATTCTCAAAAGTACTAACACAATGATTTGTATGTATGCAGATGACACCGCCATTTTAAGCAGACACTACAACCCCAACACACTGACACAAAACATAAACGAACACCTTGCTCACCTTGAGATTTAGTTCTCCGTGTGGAAAATTGCACTGAATACCACGAAAACTGAAGCAGTTTTCTTTACTCAAAGACGACCACCCCCTGAAATCACGCTCCAAAACCAAAGAATTCCCTGGTCTCAGCACACCAAATACCTCGGTGTTATAATTGATAAAAATTTCACGTTCAGACAACACATTACACACGTTAGAAATAAATTTAAAAATGCTTCGCGTCAACTTTATTCCCTAATCTGTAAAAAGTCTAAATTGAATAGACATAATATAAAATGCTTATCTACACTCTGATCTTAAAACTCCTTCTAACTTATGCTTCCCCAATCTGGGCGCATGCAGCAAGAACCAATATCGACCTAATTGAAAGCACCCAAAATGTAATTCTAAGACAAATTCTCGATGCCCACTGGTACATGAGAAATGCTGACATTAGAACAGCATGTAATATCCCGATCATCAGACAAACGATCCGTAATCTCGCAATTAAGTTCTTTAATAACGTAGATGGACATGAAAACCCATCTATCCAAGCTATCCCCACCTATCCAACTTACCCCTTCATTCGAAGACCAAGAGATATCTTGGTCAATCCTGATTTTAATTAATTTTTTTTATTTTATTTTTACTTATTTTTTTTTATTTTTCTAATTTTTCATTCCAAATTCTCCTCACTGCGATCCAACTTTGTTGAATCGCAGTTTGCTCTGATTGGCTACCCATTATTGTAAAGCTCTTATACCCCATTAAATGAACTCTTGGCTCGGCCAATAAAATCGCTACCTTTCACCCTTCAGTCCATATCCGCACCTCCTGATATTTTTTCCCGCACTTTCTGATCTCGGTTCTTGCTGCAACCCGATTGGCCACCGTAACTCCGCCCACTTCAGGGCGATTCGAATAATGATTTTCTAGCTCTTAAAAGAGCTTTTTATTTCCATAATATTTAAATCTTAAATGTTTTTCATCCAATTAATTTTTTCATAGACTAGATCTTCCGATATTAATTTTTCATTTTATTTTAATACCTTTTTAAAATGGGCAATGTTAAATTTTTCACGGTCATCTAAAATTCCAGGATAGGAGATTTGAGTCCGACGGGACTATGTGCTCCAAAAGTCCCCCTAACGTTGTTGTTGTCCGATGATGACTCTGAAACATGCCACACCCTCCACTCTAGGTAGGGCAGAAAGCTGACACGTCTTTGGCCATCGAGAAGACGAGACCAAGATTTGTCAACAGCCAGGTCTGTAATAGTGGAAATTCTCTTCTGTCGAAATTTGTCACTGAGAAGTCGCTTGGCGTTTCGAAGAGTGGATGCAGCGTCGAAGCCTCTTTGGCCAACTTGTCGGCTTGTTCATTTCCATGAATGCCTCAATGAGATGGGATCCATTGGAGAACGACCTCTCTTCCGGTGCAAAGAAAAAAATGAGTTGATAAGTTGTTTGCACTGAACTAAAGTTTTGATGGAAATAGATTGTAGCCCAGTGGTTCTCAAACTTTCACTACTGGCGATCCAATTTTCAATCATAACTTTTATCGTACCCCCCTAAAAATAATAATGTATTGAATGCAATAATAATGCACTTTGGTGCTAAAGCTACAATACGATCATAATTATAAACCGTACAAATTAACAAGATAAGTATTAAATTTTGTATATGTTACTTTTCAGTAATATAAATTTTTATTTTTTACTTTTTAGTTCGATTCACTATAAAGGCGTGTTTTTAGTTTGTTTTAAAACTATAATTTATTTTATAATTATTTTTACTATACACGATAAAAAACACAATTCCAGTGAATAATTTAATTAAGAGAAAATATACTTACCTACTTTCAAGGACTTTTCAATTTTTCTTTGAAAATTTGAGAAAAAATCCAATAAAACTAAAGAAAAGTTTCCCGATGTGCGTGTCCTTAATAAGGACATAAATCACAGGCACCTTACGCTAGCAACACAGGAACGTTATTTTACAGAAAAACTGTCATATTTTGTTCACGTTTTTGTAGTTTTGCTGTTGTTTGATGATCTACAAATAGCATTTTGAACTTTTTCTTCCTTGTGTCTTTTTGACAAGGCGAAGTGCTACATTAGTTTTCTTCATAAAGATCTTTAAGCAGCATTTGAAAATTTCAAATCAACTCAAACGTTTCATGTCTAACGCTTTTCTGATATTTACTTTCGCTATCTTGATTAATATGCATTATTTCAGTAGGTTCTTTAATTGCTTGATCAGTTTCAACTTCCTTCAATAGGGATCACAGATGCCCATTATTTTTAATATATTCTGCTCATTTACATTTATAAACCACAATAAGTCGTACAACACAACAATCAAAACCACAAAATTTTTCATGGGGAAAGTGTAGCAGGTTCTAAATATAATTGTGTAAAACGTTTTTCATTATGCATTTTATGTTTCAGAATACTCATAATAAATCTTGGCCAAATAAGTCTTTAAAGTGCTCAATATGCTTATCCATATATCATAAAACTCTTTCACATGAAAAAAGGTGAAGCAGAAATATATTACATATATTTACAACTACCCTAAAAAAAAAGGACGAAGATAACCATACCAATAAGTTCGAAGGTCAGCTAAAGTAATATTTTAGGTTAAAAGAAACGTAATAAAAATCTCTCATTGAGGGATAACAGCAAAGCAAGCAAAATATTTTTTTAATTCGGTTATAGGATCAAAGATGGCTAATGAGCGTTTGAAGTGGAATCTTTTATTTTTGATGATCACCAGAAGATAAAAATAAATTATATCAGTGTAAAGGTATTTTTTTATCATGTCAGAAAGCATTTTGTTTTACTTCATTCCAAAAAATTATTTTTTTAAATCTTTTATTTTCAATATGCTCGCACCCCCCTCGCAGGGTTACCACGCCTCCCCTAGGGAGACGTGCCCCACAGTTTGAGAAACACTATTGTAGCCAGATACGGTCTTAATTATGGCTTGAGAATCTATGAATATTACAATATTTTGGCCAGGAGTTGCACTAATTGCTCTAAAAGCCATAAATATTGTGTAAATCTCACAATCAAAATTGTATGACCAGGCACTAAGAGGTTCTTTAAGATTAAAAGAGTTGGAGAAAGCACCAGATCCAGCCCTACCAAAGGAAGCTGTGGTAGAGCCATCAGTAAATACGTGTAGCCAATCTTGATCTGAATATCTTTCATGAATAGTAGCCAGAACTGCAGACCTTAACTCAGTCAGGAGGGAGTTATGCTTATGAACAGGCAAGACCAAATCCAGATTAGCAGAAGCATATCTCAAATGACCAGGAAAGGTAGTCGGTTTAAAGAGGGGAAGTATTATTATCGGAAACACCAAAAACATTTGCAAGTATCTGGAACTCAAACAAGAAAATATGTTGAGTTTTAAGTCTTGTTTGGGAAGGTATGTATTTAGGCCAGAAATACCCCTTTCTCTTTAATCGTTCACCAAGAGAAAACGCAGAGTATTGACGTCTTTCAGATGAACCAAAAATTTCAGTCTGTAGTTGCATAGCAGCGATAGGGGTCGAGGTGGCTGCACCCATGATAAATCTAAGTGCTTTATTTTGAACAATATCCAGCTTTGATAATGCACTGTCAGAAGCAGTAACAAGAAGCTCAGAGCCATAATCTCAATAACAGGTCTGATGTAAGATGTAAAAGTGGAAGTCAAAACACCTTGGGATGATTCCCACTTAACACCGGCAATTCTTTTTAACAGAGATAGCCTACTTGTAACATTCTCGACCACTTTAGAAATATGTTTAGTCTAAGTTAGTCTGGAATCCAGGGAAATCCCAAGGTAAGTAGCACAGTCGGTCCTGAGTATAGCATTGTTATTGTAAACCAGGTTTATGTTGTGCTTTTTTGTACTTAGGGTGAAAAGTTCAAAATTTGTTTACCTTAAATTCATTTTCCAAAGACCAGTTTGCCAAGGTCACCAGTACCGAGTTTAGGGTACTTTTCAATTTAGGTATATCAGAACCGGTTGACCAAAGAACAAGGTCATCAGCATATAGTAAGGAATTAATCTCAGGCCCTGCATTATCGATGAAACTCAAAAGATCACTAACCATAATATTAAAAAGAACTGGGCTCAAAACGGATCCCTGTGGAAGGCCTTGTCTAGTTTGGACATACCCTGAGCGAGAGTTGCCATACTTGATATTTAAGAAGCACCGAGAGAGGAAATCCCTGATCCATTTAAAGAGATAGCCGAAAACATTCATGTGTACAAGCTTTTGAGCGCCATCTTTCTCCAGACCTTGTCAAATGGAGATTTAAAATCAACAAAAACAGCTAGCGTGCTTTGCTTCTTTTGAAAGCCGTCTTTAATTAAGCCGTTGAGTCAGGCGAACAATTAGTTCGGTCGTATTGTAACTCAGTCTGAAGCCAGCCTGTTTCTCAGAAATATGACCGCAGCTGTCCAGGCGCAGCAGCAGCGCGCGCGCAATACTGTAGTCGATCAACAACCATTCTTTCAGATCATTTACTTAGAATACATGTTCAAGATTGATTGATTGAATATTAACGTCGCACTGTTCAGCTACACGAGGGCTTTTGGCGACGGACCAAGTAATTTTGAACCATGGTCAAGTGACGTGGACGACACCTGAGCTGGCACCCCCCTCTCCTAACTACCACACCACACCAACGGGAGGACGTTTCAGCTCTCGACAGATTTGACGTGCATCGCTGCCCTACACGGCGGGTCTTTAGTGGTACTGGGCTCGAACCCGTGACAAAGCAAGCCACGGTCCGATACCTATACCACTCGGCTACCGCGGCCACATACAAGTTCAAGTAATATTATCTAGAAAGTACTCCTTCATTGGGATATAATAGCCTTTGTCGCTCCATATTCCAAATAAAGATATATCTTTATGTAACTGTACTCCTTCATTATTGTATTCGCTGGTTTTCTAAAGGAAGTCGTGAATTTGAGACAACGTGTTTTAAAATGTCTGGAAGAAAACAATGAACTGCCTAGTAAGTGTTTGCTACTAGTGATGGGCTTTGTTAATTAACTTTTCTTACCGATAATATGGGGCATTTAAATAATTCAAACTTAAAATTACAAGAGAAAGATTGTAATTTTCCTACCCTAGTTGATTATATATCTTTTTTTGTGAACAAACTTTTGTTATTTTTTGTCTTGATTATGGAAAAAAAGGATTAACACATTTCACATTTATACAGGAACTATGTACCAAAGTTAATAATGCTCCGAGCTATGATCGATTTAAAAATTTAATATCCTTTTTGCAGGATTCATTAAGAGTTAGTTTTGTTGATTTTCAAGATAAAAAAATGTGCTGAGCTTTTCACAAATCCTTTTTCAATTTCTCTGCAAGACGTTAACTGTTACTCACCTATATTGAACTAATTGACTTATAACACCGTACTATATATAAACCGAAAAGCAAATATAACGACCCTATTTTAACTGTATGTGATCCGTATCATACAGAATTTTGTGAATTTGTTCCAACAAGCAACTTTCTAAATTTATGCGATTTCGCTGTTAGATATTGTTGCAGGTTTCGATCAACATGTTTGCGAACAAGTTTTCTATAATGAACATAATAAAAATATTGCTTTAAGTTAACTGATACGAGCATAAAACAGCCTAATTTTGTGAGTATGTTCGAGAACTAATCCTGATAAGGAAGATTTGGTAAAAACAACAACTACAAATTCAAAAACACATCAGGAAAGTACTGACTGTTCAATAATTATTTAGAATTAGATGTGTTTCAAGTTACTCATTTTTATTTTATACCTAATCAAACTAATTTGAACATTCAAAAATTTTATAAACAATAAGACTTAAGTCTGTACTTTTATCTTATTTATTACATTATTTTTAAAATTCTACTACTTTTTGACTTGTACAAAAAAAAAAATGTCGTCAGTCTAATTATCAGCATGCATAATTCCACAAAGGAAACTAATTTGATATACGAGTGCTATGTGCCAAGTGCTGTTTAGCACGATTCCTTAATGGTGCCAAACGATACACATGACCACACGATACAAATATCAAGGTAACAATATTGTAATGTTATCGCCCATCTTGGCGAACATAGACAACAGCTTGGCACATAGCACTCCAATATCAAATTAGCACCCCAGATGGAGTTACGCATTTTATTAACTAGGTCGACGACGTGCTATTTGCGTAAAAAGTCCCATAAGCTTATATGTGACATTTTTTCACCTTTTGATATTCTTTTGTTAGTTGGAAAAGTTGGACGTGGCATGCCTAATTTTTTTATCAGATAGTGGCACTCTTCCCCAAAAGGTTGGCCACCCTTGATCTTGATCTATAATTATCGAAGAATTTCAACTTTTAGATAAAAGCTCTGAATGCTATTTACTCACTACTGTCTCAGCTAAAAGTTCTCTAAAAGTAATTAAGCAATCCATTTTAAGTGTATTCCAGAGCGTATTTCTATGAGTGGCATATTCACTGCAGAATTAAGAGAATGTTATTTAAATCATTTAAGCAGTTGCTACATATTGGTTATTATCCAGTTGAAATCTGTGTAAAAGACCTAGAGTTATGACTCTTTTGATGATGATCCAAGAGCCCAAAATCGGCTATCTTCTGTTTTTAGCCCAATTAGATATAATGTATACAGTAGGAATGCTCCCCAAGTTTTCTAAATATTTGCTGGAACTAAAGCTATCCGTGGTTTTTTCATTCTAGTTTGGAAAATATTCTTGATGTTTTCAGGAGCAATCCAGTCAATGTAACCCTTTAAGACCCGCATTATTTTTAGTTTTAAATATTAAAGTCTTCTGGTTATTAATAGCATATTGACCCCAACACTGGGAAAAATAATAATAAAAAAATTCCCGCTCTCCTCCTGGAACGTAGACGGTAGCCGCACGAGCGTGCGGGTTGGGCGTTTTCTGTGAAATCAGCACCTATGGAATTTTACATTTTTTGGCTCTAAGTTGATGTAAGAAACACACTTAATTCAACTAAAATTGTTATAAATAGGAAATTGATATACATATAAACAAATACTGTTACCTTTAAGGGTGTTGTAATATTACTGAATCAAAGAGTAAAACTTCTAATATGTTTGGGTAAAATATTACATCAGAGATGGTGATAAATTATATAATATTAGATGCAAATAAATTATTTATTTAAAAATTTTTACAAATCAAACATTAATTGCATTGAGCAACTATTAGGTAACATCTTGTACTTCTGTAAACAAGCAAATAACCAATAAATAGAACAAAAAGCTTTCACAAATTCATTATGAAATTTTGCTAATCTATGGGGAACACACAGTACGTTATAAAATAAAATATTTCTAGAATCATTTGAAATTTTATTTTTAGAATTTTGTTCCAAATGATTATTTATCACATTTATGTTCATAAATCACAACAATCCCCAAAAACAGAAGCTCTGAAACATGTATAAATATACTTATTGTTATCAGCCAATTTGTACATATTATAGTATAAATTAAAAACTATAAAAATCAATCCCTGCAGATCTATGCAAATAACCTTTACTTTTAGCTATTTGTATAAAATACACACAATGAAAATCCCTACAGAGGAAAAACTGCTTTCGAAAAAAATACTCTATGACCAAACCTTTCCGCACAGTGGAAATAATACAAACTTAGCAAAAACAGCTACAAATAAAACTAATGCAAAATTCTTCAGCAATTGCTATCTATGGTTTGCTATTTTACAAAAAACACAGAGCTGCAAAACATAAAAATATTTAAAAGAAAATAGTTCAAATCACAAAAAATATATTGAACTCCTTTAAATGAAAGTTCCCAGTCATTAATTCATATCAAAATCTTCATTATTTACAAAAAGTTTAACAAACAGACAACAAATTTAAAGTTAAAAAATAATCTCTTTTGATAAGAAAAATTGGTACAAAATTATCAAACTTAAAATTACTTTTGGAAACTAATTTTTTGTTTCAAACTGGAGAACAAAAATTATGTCATAAAAAACTTCTAATATTCCTATTTAACAAAAATTTGAAAAAAAGAGTAAATGTTTATAATTTTTTTTAAAAAATATTATTGCTCTTTTTCAAAATAAGACATTTAGCTTTAAAAATTCAGCACATGCATCTAATTTTTAAAGGAGGGGAGAGCATAAAACAATAAGAGTGCTCCCCTTTTTTATTATAAACTATTATTCATAAATGATGAACTTAAGTCTCCTATAATCTACTTCACTGCAGAATTTGACAATAAACATTAAACATCCAATTTCTATAATTCTATTTTTGCAAAATTATTTACGAATTCATATGAAACAGCTAAGCAAATATACATTAAGACTTTATACTTAACACACTTTTAATAAAATTCATTAAATGAGAAAAAATTGCTTAAAAAGAAATTTCAGAGCTCTTCAGTTTCCCCTGAATAACAATAGCAATTTAAGAAAATGGAAAAGACATGCATACCATTGTCCATTCATAATATGTTAATTGGGAGAGAAAAGTTGCAGATACAGATCCTTCTTCAAAAGAAAACTTAAAGTAAAATTAAAAATCTGGTATTAAAAATGTTATTTAAATAAAACTTCAATCGAATATGTACTATCTATGACTGTGCGACCTTGCAAGTCACACTCGGATCTGAAATCTTTCACTTTTTCTAAATAAATAACAGGAGAGACAGTTAACTCTGAAATTTTATACTCTTTAATTCTATAAATGTGAAACTGTATATATTAGTTTTATATTATTCAATTGTTTTTAAAAATACATTAAAAAAATTGAATACAATAGATGATTACTAGTAACACAAGAATGAATCGAAAACACTGAAGGTTCTGATATTAAAAATTTGTATCTTCCCATTTGAAGCATCAAATATATGAATAAACAACAATATTTATTAAGACATAAATAACTACTTGTCTATCAAACATGCAAAAATAACGCTCATTCTTTAAAAAACATACAAATATATCATTTTTCAAAATACAAATTTATCATTTTTTAGGTAAGAAATTTTGATAATCTTATACAAAACTATTATGAGCTTCCAATAGAAGCAGAAAATCATTTTGCCGTCACTAATAACATTTTTCTAATTTTTTACAAAAACTCATAGAAATTGCAAATGATATAAATTGATGCATAATTATATAAATTACTTTGATGTACTGTCAGACGAAGAGATTAAACATTCAATATTGATGTAAATTACTTTCAAAAATCACTTAAAGCAAATAACAGACACAATGTGAACAACTATTTTGACAACACAAAACTTTGATTAATAAGTATCAAATTTCTTGAACATGCAAAATTCAATCCAAATACATTCAAACACTATTATATATGTGACAAAATAAATAAGAAATTTTGTTTCATAAATTGTAATTTTTTTATACAAAAATAATTTTACAAATTTATTCATATGGAAATGTAATCCATTTCAGCATACTACAAACTAATCATTGCGAGAAAAAATTGCATTTCCTTCTCCAATTCTTCACTAAAGGCTCTCATATTTTGACATCAAGTTTGTGCAAATATCAATAGAAGTACAAAGATGCATTTATAAGGTTTTAAGACATTGACACTACACTTAAAAGTGATATACTTCAAGTATTACAAAACAGCAGTTATTCAATAACAAGAAAGACTTAAGTAATACACAGTTCAAAAATTACACACAGATAGTTAGCCAACCACATGTTGACTTTTCAATTCAGACATATACAAGTTATGTAAAGTACTTTAAAAAGCACATTTAATCTTTGGCACAAAGATAATTTCTATATAAATAATGCTAAAAAACTTCTATCTATCTTAAGTACATAAATATAGTTAAAAAACCAGTGTATAATTAAATGAACACATTTTCATGACAGCAAAAATCTTTGATATGAGAACTGATAACAGTTTTAAAAAAAATCTCAACATTTTCAAACTTTCATTATTATTTTTTATAAAGAGTAGGTCACTATTACGAATAAGGTAGCACTGAAACATTTGAAGGAAATCTAAAATTGACAAATTAATCAATTTTAAAACAAAACACCAATTTAAGAAAAAAAAGGACTGGTACAGTATACTAAAACATCTTACTTAGCACAACAGCAAAAATAAATATCAACATTTTTTAATTACATTGCATAAACTTTCAAAATACTTTCATAACTTTATTTTTTAAATGGTCAAGCAGCTTGAAGTCTTGAAATATGGCAATTTTAAAATGATTCATATTGCCCATGAAAATAAAGGGGATCAATTATATACATAAATTTAAAAAAAAAGTAAAAAAAAAATATTTTTTTATTTAAACACACAAACAAAACATATGTTATAACTTTTCTCAAACAAGAAGATATTATTTTATATAATTTTTACAAATTAGCTTTACTGTATTTGTTTAACAGTTTCATATGCAATAAACTTAAGTTTTAACAATCAGACAAAACATTGAATAAAAACTTTTGATGATATTGCAGACATTTTGAAAAATAACCTTTCTGAATTATAAACATCACTCATAGTTTTCCATTTTGTCATTATAAACTACGTGCTTTAACACTGTTTACAAAGGGAAGATTGAATACTAAAAAATTACATAAAACTGCAAATTTATACAAAGTGCCCTTTTCTCCTTTAAAACATCAAAATTATCTTAAAAAAAATTTTTTTTTGTAATTACACATCAATACAGATACTATAGTTTAACAATTAGTTAATTTTGCTTAAAATTCATTACTTAAAAATTGTGAACATTTTTGGCAGAGCTTTTCTATTTCTAGAAAGTGTATATTTCTATTTGTAAAATTCAATTACTTATCTCTGTTTCACACAATTTGAAAAAATAAAAATTTATGTATATATTGTTATTTGTTTTATTATTGCGTTATCTTTGTATTCAGGTAATAATTAAATTTTTCTACCAAAAAATGTTATAAATATCATCACACAAAACATAAAAAAGGATAAATCGGTTCATAAAAGATCCATATAAAGTTAGAGTGATTATATATTTCTTTTGATTTTATTTAACAAAGCTAAAAAATTTTGATGCATAAGCATGTAATAGTTTATCTGTCTTAAAATTCCTATCATACCCAATTGCAAGTAAAGTTTTTTACTCCACAAAAAATTCTTTCATAACCTCTCTCTCTCTCTCTTCCCCATCTATCTGTCAAAATATCAATTACCTCTGATGAACCAAAAACTATTTTAAAACTAGCTCTATATCTTATCTCATATATAAGATGTAGATAATAATAAATATATCCTGCTCTACTCATTTAACATGGTTCATGCCTTTCAGTGTGCTATACACTAGTTGACTAGCAATTACAGAAAATTGTTAAGCATACACATACAGTTTCAAATAAATATATTAAGATAGTCATCTTTTTCCATTTAATAAAAAAAAAAGAAGCTCTTTTTGCTCTTGTAACATGCAAATAAACAAAAATAATGCGAACAGATTCTAAATATATGAGTTTGAATTTCTTGAAAATTAACTTCATTATTTTTTATATATTACTTGCTTTTGTTAAATATATTATAAATATAAATATATAAATACTAGCTGCATGGCCCAGCAATGTAAAAATTAAAGCAAATATTAATGCAAAGAATTAGGAAATTTGATGTTTTTCTCCCACTTTCTTAAAATATTTTTAGTTATATTTAAAGTAGGTTTCTGAAATAATTACATTTGTATCATTAATATAAAAATCTAAATGAAACAAAGTAGAAAATATTTGGTTATTGATTAAATTCTTTTTGCAGTGTCTTACACTCATAGTTCATTAGTAGTAAAGGACAAAAATTGTAGATATATATATCAAAGACAAATCTACATAATACATGTACCTATATCTATTTTGTAATATCAAGAAAGATGTATACACTTATAAAAAGGAGTTTATATTTCTCTTTAAAGATTAACTTCAATTCAGATGTTTTAAATATAAATTAAAATGATGAGAGTAAACGTGAACTAATGACTGCAATGTCTAAAGTAAAATGAGAATTTCAATTATACAAATAATAAGCTCAAGGGTAATTTAAGGGGACTTTTGAAAAGCACGATAATGAAGGCTTTGAGTTCCATTTTCCTTATGCAAAACATCTAGTTTAATATCATCTTTTTTTGTATAATCTTTACAATCTGTCAGATCAGAGCAATCTTCCAGTTTTTTAACAATACTAAATTTATGGATGAAAAAAAATTTCCACAATGTCCAAAGAAATAATGAACACAATGCAAATATCCAAAAGTAAATAATATGTGTAGGAAGAGGTTTAGTAATAGTATTATAATCAAATTTAGCAATGACTAGAAATTCTGTAATAACTATAGCTACCATAACCCATGACTGTCTTCCAAAAGTCTTGCAATTTCTGAAAGAGTAATTATAAGCATAAGTGATTGATAATAAAAGTAATTAAGAGCAACAAATTATTTTATAAGAAAAAATTGTAGATTTCCATTTCCTTAAAATAAAAAAATGCCAGTTCATGTAGCTAAAAGCATCAAAGCTTTAAATGAGCATAATAATTCAGAAAAACTTACTCCAACACTTATATAAATGCAGAATTATTTTATATGTCAGCTAAAAGTTACATAAACTATCAAAAGGCTTTTTGACTTTTGCAAATTTCAAAATTTTTTAAATACAATCTGTTTAAACAAACAGAGGCAATTTTTAAACCATGGGGTAAATTTTAATCAATTTTCAAGAATATTCTTTTATTAGCTACAAAATTTAACACATACAATTTTTTAAAAAAATTATAGTAATGAATACACACAGCTTAAACTTTTTTCCAAAATTTTTCTTACATTCTATGGGTAATAAAATTAAAAATTTAGCAATTTCCCAGTTTGGACCATTATTTTTTGGTTTACCCAATAAGAGGAAGTAAAGTGCATTTTTTCTTCTCCGACTACATCAATTCAGAGTTTCTTTGGAAACTTTCTCCTCTGGTATTCAATTTGAAGTTAGTAGATACAGCCAACATATCAACATTCAGCTTTTTATGAAAGGGGGATTAGCTTTCTTAAAACTATTTCAATTTATTAATTCTTTTTTAAAGTTAGATTTTATAGAAAAGCCCCTGAGTAATTTTTAATTTATAATTTTGATGAGGAGATAAAGGATTTTCTAAGAACTCTGAAAGTTTGCCTTTTAACTGCAGTCTTTAATTCCTTTGGTCAGCTTTTTGGTGGAATCAAGACTTAATTTGCAGTTCTTTCTAACCATTAATCCCTTATTATGCAATTAAATTCCAGCAGTAAGAGTTTACTACTCAAAATTACCTTTAATACATAAATTACTGTAACCAGAACCAAAACCCAGCTAGTAAAATTTAAATATAACCATACTTTTAAAGCTCTTAAAAGGTTAATGTTTTTTATACATCAAAACAGAAAATGAATTATTTGTTAAATCCAATAAAAATAAATTCCACAAAAATAATTCAAAACTAAAATTTCGACATTTATAAGCAGCCATCATGACAAAAGAATTAAAATTTATTACAATAAAAAAAAATTCTGTACTCTTTCAGCACACTGAATAATTCCAAAAAACTTACGGATCATCCAGCAATTGAAAATATTCTCGCACAGATACAGCTCCGGCAAATACCATTAGGACTAGACGAAGTATATTCAATAAATGAGGAGGTTCTAACCATAGCACAAATTTTAAGTAAAATGTGTTCAGTTCCAAAAGTAAAGACTAAAAGGAAAACAAAAATATTTTAAATCTGAGCTTGTATACTTCATATGTTCTATAATTTGTTCTTAAGGCATTGCAAACTCTTTAATTTCGTTTAAGTGATATCCATAAATTTTTAATATATATATATATATATATATATACATACAAAACACAGATTTTATTTCACTGAAAGTAGTATAATAAATGCAGAATGTTTTAAAGTTATATTTGGGACACAAACTATTAAAAAACCTTTACTAAGCCTTATGGCTATTTGTATAATACTAAGAAAAAATCACTATATAGTTTTCCTTAGTATGTAGGACTCAATGGTAAATTTTCTCTTTTAATGTATGCAAACAGCACAAGGATTGATTTATTATTCATTAAGATTGCATTTTGAACCCACACAAGGCTATTGGCAATGGTCATCATTTTGAACCATGATCAAGTGACAAGGATAACAAAAAGCAATGATCAACATGATTAAATGCTTGAGTAAAATGAAGTTAATACAAACCCAAGCAAAAATGCTGATTTTACAATCCCACATACATGACAGAGGGTATTTTTTCTTAAGTAAAAACTTACATTTTCTTATTGTGAGTCACTATTCTTCCCATGTTCTTTAATATTCATAATTTTTAGAGGGGGAAAAATACATTATAATTTAAAATATTAAGCTAAATCAAAATATTTAATACAAGTATATTTACTTATTCATTTAACAATGACTGAAATATGAATCATTCCTAATCTTAAATATGAGTTAAATGTTAACATTAAACGATTAAATTTTTCTTTTAATTATTATAAACCTAGATGAATTTTTGCATGAAAAACCTGCATGACTTAATGAATAAATATTTAATTAACTTTCTTATATAAATAGAACTAGCTTTTAAAGCTTAATTTAAATATAAATTTTAACAGACACATTATCGAATAAAAATTATTAAATATCAATTTATAATGTACACAGTAAACTTTTGATAGTAATCTTGTAAAAACAAAATTTTTTAAATTTAAAAAATAATAACAAAACTCTGTATTCCTAAAATCTAATTTGACAGAAAATAACCAAATATTAAAATTTAAATAATGAAGATGAGTAAATTCTCACAAAAAAGATTGGCTTAAATGTAAAAGAACTTTTAATTTAAAGATAAAAATCAAAATAAATTCAAATTTGTAAAAATAATGACTTATACTACATGTCGCTATAATACACTAATACCTACTATGCAAAACAAAGGAAAAGATAGAAAAACTAATTTAAACTTACCATGAATATTAAACCAAGAACACATAACCATCGTGTTAAAGAAGATGTTGGCTTCCAATCAAACTGAATCCAACTGTGGGGACCAAACTGAGCAGCAATTCTTTGCAATTTTCCTTTATATGTAGGAATTGTCCACAAACCACGCCAATGATATGGTTTCATTGAAAGATATTTCAGTGTAATCATTCCTAAATAAATTCCTAGACCATTGCAGATAAGAGCATCCATCAGCCACTGGAAAAATATTTAAAAACAAAACTTATACGTAATATTACATAAAATGTCACTTAATTTTAACTAAACTTTAAAAAAGGATACGACAATTTATTTGATTTTTCATGAACAATACACTTGAAGCAGTGCATGAACCATCAGGGATAGATCTTATAATTCAGAACCTCTGTCAAGGGATGAGACAAGATGACACCTGAGCTGGCATCCTACTCACCAAGCTACCATACCGTATCAAAATGACATTAGGACTTTAAGCCTCGAGATATTTAATACATACAAGGCTCTCTACATGGTAGGTCTTCAGTGACACTAGGACTCAAATTCATGATTCAATAATGCCAGTTACACGTTTATGACCATGACCACTAGGTTACCACAGTCAGATAAAAAAAAAAGATTGAAGAAAACAGAAAAATGTCTGCTTTTTATGTAATACCGGGTGTTTCAAAAGTCACACACATCCACATGGTAATCCTTGTTGCTTAAAAACCAAAAGGGTTGGTAGAGATTTCTTTCACTAGATGGCAACAGGGACTCCATCATAAGAAGTTTTGAACATATCAGGCATCAGCTTCAAAATACTTGTCAGTTGAGCGCAACGGAAGGTGCATGATATTTTCCCAAGAGCAAATAGCCATCAGGGAATTTTATTTCGCTATAAAATCTAATTGCCATGTGATAAATGCATTTCAGCAGAAATATACAGGTGAACAGCCCCAAATGCATCAATGATAACACTTTAATTGCAACGTTTGCATGACACAGGATCGGTTGCAGACGGGATGCGATCAGGTAGAGCGTTCATAATGAAAACGACAGTGGCAGATGTAGAGACCACTTAACAAAGAAGTCCATTGAAAAGACCGTCCGTCTACATAAACATCATTACAAAATTCATATTCTTGCTGAAAGTGATGAAAGGTACGCTTGGTTGCAGCAAGACGGTGCAATTTGTGACACCACTGGACAGTATGGAAGTTTTAACTAAATTTTTCGATGATCGTGTCACTTCCAAAGGACTTTGACCAACTCGTTTACCGGACTTGTCATTTCAGGATTTTTTCTTTGGGGACATCTGAAAAATGTCACCTTCAGGAATAATCCCCATATGTTTGATGAACTTAAGAATAACATCCTTAATGCAATACGGACATTAATTCTCATGCTCTTCGTAAAGTGTCAATTAATCTTGTAAAAAGAGTTCGATTGTGTGTCCAGGAAAACGGACATCATTTTGAACATTTACTGTTGTTTTACCATCAGCGGCCTCTTAGAATTTTACAAGAAAGTAACAAGTTCTCTCCTTATAATATCCCATTTGATTTTTAAAAAATCGTACCATTTAAAAGGCATGGATAAATAATAAATATTCAAAAAAAATTGTCACATTAGAACTGTGTAATGTATTATAAGTATGACTAATTTCATAAGTTCCAAACTATGCTCTATGAAGTTATGAGAATGAAGAATGAACTATTAGTATCTTTTATAATCTAAACCACCATTTTTAGGAAAAGAGGGCTAATTGAGGAAACGACTTGATCGTGACTAACAAGACTAAAAGTAGGTGAGCAGTGCCACTTTAATATTCACTCACTCACTTTGCAATTCTTTTAGCCCCTGGAAACGAAAAAAGTAGTTGTATGAGAAAAGCATGAACTTTTTTATGCGGAATATCAATTATTTAAGAAAAAACAAATTTATACGCAATGATTAGGAAATCATTTTTATAAATACACATCATTTGACTCATTTTTAAAAAAATCGTAAAAAATAGAATCATTACTTTGTAAAAAAAAATTATACCGTATAGTGGCGAAATAAATGATCTTTCCCGTTCTGTAATTATTTTTTGTCTGAAATTAACAGAAAAATTAGATCACTGTTTTAAAAACGTCAAAACTGCAAAAAAAAAAATTCCCCTTATCGTTCTTCATTTTGCGTCGAGCCAACAGGGTAAAACAATTATGCGTTTTAAGGTTTTTAGTTAATATCTTTTTAACTAATTGCCATATCGGAATATAAATAGTCAAATCGGCCTCCTCGGATCTTTCCCCGTCTTTTGGTACCTTCGGCAAGTTTCTGCGTCTAGCGGTTCGTGAGAAGATAGACGCACAAACATAGATAAATAGATACGTTTGTTTACCAACGAATTTTAATATAATAGTATTTTTATAAAACACAATAATTCGAAGAATAAGCATTAAAAATGCATTGAAATTTCAGATATATTTAAGATAATTTAAGAAAATAAACTTTTTATCACCTTTTTTACATTAAAATGGTTTCAAAAGTTTCTTGCTTTAATTTTAGCAAAAGAAATTATTTAATAAAACTAATATTGGGAAACATAATACTTTCCAAAACTTTTATAGATAAATTGTGACAAAAACAAGACTTTAGTGGTAATAAAATTTCCTTCAAATTTTTAATATATATCACACTTCTTTCAATTTACTAATAAATGCATGAGTTACTATATTTTGTTTGAAAATTTATGTAGTAACTTATTTGTATAAGCTATAATTTTAAGCATTTTTTTTTAAAAAAATAACATGCAATACATTTTTAAGTCAAACGATTTGTTGAGAACACCTCTGTAGTGACCGCGGGTGTGAAGAATAGTCTCAATGTAGCTCATGCATATTGTAAGAGACGACTAAAATGGGTACCCAGTGTCCGGGGTAATAGCTGGATACCCTACCCCTGGGATGATACCAAGGGATTGGACTTCCAGGTAGGGGGGTTGGGCATAGGGTTAACAACTCTGTCCTGGTAAAAACCAACTGTTATGAAATCTAATGAAGATAATTCCTGGATGACTTCTCAGAAATGACATAGAAAACGAAATATTAAAACGGGAATTAGAAGCCGGAATGTTTTGTAGCTTTATAGAGCTAAAGCTCTGCAGCTACTACTGCAACAATTGGATTAGTACAGGATTGATTTGATTGCCATACAAGAAATTAGATAGATTAGTAGTACAACCTTGGGCAAAAAGAATTGCACTACTTTTTACAGCTGTCATCACAAAAAAAAATATATTGAGGGCACTGGTTTTATGGTTTGCAAAAGAATAAAACACTTGATTTTGGAATTCAGTGCAGTTTCCTCTGGACTGTGTAAGATTAGAATATGGGGAAAATTCTTCAATTTCAGTATATGGGCTTATTTTCCTACTGAATACAAGACTGAGAAAGAAAAAGAGATCTATGAAAATTTAGAAAAAATTTATGATAGTTGCCCAAAATATGATACCAAAGTTGTAGAAGATTTAAATGCTAAAGTTGGTAAAGAAAAAAAAAGAGTTTAAATCTGCAACAGGTTGATTTATAGTTTACACAATATTACAAATGACAATGGACATAAAACTTATTGTGATTTCGCCATTTCACACAATATGATTATTGGAAGTTTATCTTTTCCACACAAAGATGTTCACAAAGCTACATGTCATGCCCCATGTGGTACCAACACTAATCAGATTTAACATTTTCTAATAGATGATAGACGAACTTGGTGGATGTAAGATTCTATTGTGGAGCTAATGTTGATTCTGATAACTTTTTAATAATAGCCAAAGTTAGGTCAAGAATCTCCAATGCCAAAAATTTTAAAGGAGAAGCTTTGAGAGAAATCGATTGCAATAAGCTAAAAAATAAAACAAAACAATACACATCCAAAATGTTCAAAATTGTTTGAATTCTAGGAAAAGTGAGGGAAATTTAGAAAACTGAAAACTCATTAAAAATAGCATATGCACTGCTGCCAACACTATGACCGGCAAAGTCACGAAAGGTCAAACTAAGGACTGGTTTGATGAAGAATGTGAAATAGCTAATGAAAAAAAGAATGCAGCATATAAATGTATTATACAAAAAACAAAGTTGAGGAGTATCATAATCTCAGAAGGGAGAAAAAAAAATATTTAGAAGGAAAAAAATAGTTTTTGATGAAAATATATTTAAAGACGAACATCTGAAATCTGTTAATGAATGCAGTGCATTTTATTGAAAAATAAATCGTAGCCGGCTGGACTTTAAACAGACTACTAACTTCGGTAAGAATGTGCACAGCGAAATTCTCACAGATATTCAGGACATCTTAATAATATGGCAAGGATATTTCGATCAAATGTATAATGAAGGCTTTGAGAGTGATGCTCCAACTGCTTTTTAATTACAGCAACTATGTTAAATTGAAGCACCAACAATTGAAGAAGCAGAAGCCCCAACAATATTGAAGTTAAAGCTACAATTGAAAACTTAAAAAAAATAAAAAGTCCTCTGGACATAATTTTATAGCGACAGAATTATTAAAGCACGGAATTTCTTAATTGATGAATATTTTTGACTTAATTACTGACATCTCGAACTTTGAGACTATGCTAGCAGATCGGAATATTAGCATTGTGTCAAATACACAAGAAAGGGGATCCAATGGATTGCAATAATTATCATGACATTAGTCAGCTCTGTGTGTGTTGCCTATAAAATATTTTCAAGAATTTTATTTCTAAGACTGTTGCCTTATGTTGATTCCCAAATAGGTATTTACCAATGCGGCTTTTTTTGCTGGAAGATCCACCCAAAACCAAATTTTTTTTTGTTTATAGGAGATTATAGAGAAAACAATGGAATTTAACACTGAAACACACCATCTCTTTATTGATTTTGAATCCACTTTCTACAGTGTCAATAGAAGCAATTTACATATTGCAATGAATGTTTTTGGCATTCCATCAAAACTCAATAAATTGATCAGACACACATTTCGAGATACAAAGTGTAAGGTAAAATTTCTTGGATCACTGTCAGATCTTGACATACTTAGTAGACAAATAGTAGTAGTAGTAGACAAATTTTTTCTAAATCAGTACAACTTTTAGCCTATGCTGATGATATTGATGTGACTCATTGTACCCTCCCTACTCTGAAAGAGGCATTTCTTGCACTTAAGACTGCAGCAAATCGAATGGGTCTTGCTATAAGTGAAAAAAAAGACTAAATATATGCTATTTTCAAAAGACACATTCCCCAATCCTTATCTTGAAATAGATTCATATAAATTTGAAGCAGTTAAAAGTTTTACCTACATTCGGCCGACCATCCGGTATGCTGTGCTGTAGGGCCAAGGTTCGAATCCCGGAGAACGCATGGATGTTTGTAAATGTATAGTGCAGTCACGGCATGGGGTACTCTAAATAGCCGTCGAGTCGCAAGTCCTCTCGCGTGGTTGGTGGAAGGGGAAGAGAGACGGGAGGCCCTGATTACTTCCAGGGTGTTCTCCCTCAAAATTGGGGTGAAAGCAAGCCAAATCATACTGTCACCTGCATGGTGCTCAAAGCTACGGCTAATGGCAGGCGTACATGCCCTTTGCCATGATGAATTTCGTGGGCCTTGATCTGACTACCTCAGACAGGTGGCATTAGCAACAACAACACCTACATGGAATCAATTATTACCTCTGATAAAAGAATGTGTCATGAAATCTAGAATCGATTATACCTGGCAAATAAGGCGTTTTATGGACTAAAGAGATTTTTAAAATCTAAATTTCTTTCAAGAAACATAAAATTTTAAATTTACAAAACTCTTATTAGACCAGTTCTGACATATGCATCAGATTTAGACAGTAACAGAACATGAAGAAAATGGAATGGCATCTTTTGAGAGAAAAATACTTTTAAGTATACTTGGAGGTGTAAACAAAAACAACAGCTGGAGAAAGGTACAATTTTGAGTTATACAGAATTTACAAGCAATCTGACTTCATTAAATACATAAAAATAAACAGAATGAATTGGATGGCCCATATAATTCGAATGCCAGATGAATATGTTGTCAAAAAGGTACAGCAGTTCAAGGTCACTGGGATTCGGGAGTGTGGAAGACCAAGGCTGAGATGGGCAGCCTCAGTGGAATCAGATTTTGGGATTATAGACGAGAAAACTTGGAGAAAAAAAGTAAACAAGAGGTCATTATGGATAAATCTTCAAAATAAGGCACTGGCTGGCCCATATGCAAGGCTATCTTTCCAAATATAGCGATGATGATTTGTTGAGAACATCCAAACATAATAATCAAATAAAAGTACATGGGTTTTTATTTCGCATAGACTATAAAGGAACTTTAATATTTCATGAGTAATCATTAATGAAATGTTAATTACTTCAAGCTAGGCAAAATACAAAGCTCACTTAATTTGGTAATTGTGTAACAGTTCTTAGCTTTAACAGTTTAAGTAAGAAAAAGTTTTATTCATTAAGAACTTTGTAATAATCCACTGCAAAATAAAAAAGGAACACAAGTTATATTTGTAAACATAAAAAAAGTATTGAACACAACCAATCAATATCATACAAACATACAACAATGCTGGAGGAAGGCTATGAAGTAATTTCGAAGTTCCTAAATCGATTTTAACCAGAGCGATTTATCCCATTAAATTTTATTTCACAAAATTTATAAGGAAAAGCACTACTCAGTTTATACATTAAAAGAAATGTTGAATATTTCATACAAAGAAAGTAACCTCATAAACATGTCAATATCTAATACCACTCTTCTAAAGTAATTTTCTTTAAAAATTTATATATATTTTCCTACTTAATGTATCCTTTGAATATTATCTGGTGTGTGTTTTTTCACAAATTTTATTAATATATAATGAGAATGAGAATCAGATCCATCTCCCAAAATATAAGGCAGACAGGTTCCTTAAAAACAGTGTATATCAAAACCGTAGATTTTAAATGCAAAACTATGCAGAATAAACAAAATGTCTAACAAACTAAAATATGTGTAATTAAATCATTTATTTCAATGTAAAATCAAAATAAATATATTTTAAAACATAAAAACAATAGCCTATTTATAAAATGACAAAAATATAAAAGGTATATGAATGTAATTTCTTTTACATATAAAAACAAGAAAAAAATTTAAAAAAAACTTAACCAAACATTTGATTAGTTATCTTTCATAGATTATTAAGTTTTTCTCCTTGATTAGTATGATGTCACTCTCATCACGTGACTGCACTTTTCGTGATTCTGATTTCATTAGATGAATTAGAAACAGCTTCATATTTGGCAAACATTGGTAATGAAATCCGTAATTAAAAACTGTGTTTGGTTTTCATCAAACTTTTGATCTTTATAGAACTTTTTATATTAAGTGTTTACTATTATCTCACTGAAACAGTACAGCTTGTTAACATTTGGGTTACTTTGTAGAAAATAACCCTAATTCAAATGTTTTACAAATGACATCTTTTGTAGACGCAGTACTAATCATCCTCATTTAGTTCTTTGCCCACCATTAGATCTATAATATCAACCTCAGAAAAATCCTTGAAACCTCCTCCTCCCACTGCAAGTGTCATTTTTATCTGAGAATATCCATGGTCAAATGGTAACCTAGAATTATCAACTACATCTGGCCATAATTTTTCTCAACAGGCACTGAGTATTGGTTGCTTAATCTCAGTTCACACTCCAACATAACACAATTTAATATTTTAAATTTTTCCAGGCATCCATAATTGGGAAAGATTCATCAAGTTCTACTTGTTCTAATATTTACATAAAGGTTCACTTGATATACAGTGCCTTAAGAGTTGAGAAATTATCCCTTGATCTAATGGCTTCATGAATGTGTGTGTGATGTATTTTTACCCAAGAATACAACAACTTGCATTTGTGTTGCAAACCTTGAGGATAGTCTATGGCATTATCGATTAAAAAAGGTCCTTAAAAGGCACAATTCCTTTTTTTACTGAATTAATTTGTAACGTTTGGGACAAAAAGTTATGAAATCCTTCATCGAAAAATGTGGCAGTAACTGACCATCAGGTAAACAGGAAGTTGATATATATTCTTTTAAATGAGTGTATTATTTTTGATTTGTTAGTAACTAATGGTATCATTATGTGATCACATGAAGCACTGATGTGGAAAAGAATTATTATACAGCTTTTCGCCACTTTAAGATCCCGAACTCACTTAAGCAAAATAAGTTTCTTCTGCCATTTTTTCCAAAATAACCCAAACTCATCAACATAGAAGACCTGGTCAGGAGTATAGGAATTAACAGGTATGATTTAACAGATATTGCAATGATACACCAGAATCAACAGATACTAGTTTACTTTTCAATCTTAGGTTAGGCAAAAAAATGTATTTAAATCTTTCAAACCAACCATAGTTTACAGAAAGACAGTTTACATTCAGTTGAAGTCAGTGGCATACACAAGAATTTTTCAAGTGGGGGGTTCAGGGTGGAAAGTCCACCATCCTCTAATAAGCCACCCAACATATTCATTTGATTTTGTCGATTTTCGGGAACAAAAAAACAGTAAAAAATTCCTTTGTGAATAATAATTAGCATTAAATAATAAAATTTATTATTAATAACAAATACTTAATTAAATTTTATGCACTGTATACACAGGATTATAATCAATAGGAAAAAAATCAAGGGCTTTTGGGGGGGGAGGTCCGGACTCGGAGACCACCCTTGTGTGCGCTATTGTGGCTGAAGTAGATAACTAATTCTTAATTTTTTCATAATCTTTATTTGTAATGATATTGATACCAATTTAAAACAGCTTCTAACCATATTGTTAAAATTTTTTCCATTGTAACATCCCTCATGTAAGAAGCTATACTCATAGAAGATCCACCTACTACCCTTTTTTATTGGGTTGTTCGGAAAGTAATTTCGTTTTTTCCTGACACAGGATTTAATTATATCTTCCCAGCACACAACTTCACAATTAAACTGTATAATAAGTATATGTTTATAGAGCTAATGTAGCAAGGCTTGCTTGTGAAAAAGTCTAATTGATTCTATGCAGAAGTTTTTGGTTGGTGCCCTTTCGACTACGGAGAGTGAAAAGCAGCATTTTCGGCATATTTTACTTTATTATCTAAGAGGTAAAAATTCTGTTCAAGCAAGAAAAATTTAGCTGGTGTGTATAGAGATGTATTGACAGTATCCCAGCGCCAAAACTGATTTACAAAATTTTGATCCAGCAACTTTCACGTAGAAGATGCCCCATGTTCTATACGGCCAGATGAAGCTGATAAAGGCACAATAATGGCATTAATTGAAGCAAACTGGCAACAAGTCTCGATATCGCTGAGAAGTTAAATTTACCGAATTCAACTGTTCATAACCATTTGAAAGGCCTTGGTTTAACCTCAAAGCTCGACATATGGATTCCTCATGTTCTCGCAGAAAGAAATTTGTGTCATCGCATTGGCGTTTGTGATTTGCCAAAAAAATTATCCATTTATGAAACGCATCGTCACTAGGGAAGAGAAATGAGCTGTCTATAACATGTCAAATGCAAAAGATCACGGGGTAAAAAAGATGGACCAGCTCAAAGCGTTTTCGAAACTAATATTTATATTAAAAAAAAAAGGTAATGCTATCTGTTACGAGAGATTTCAAAGGAATCAGTATTTTTTTCAGCTTTTACTAGGCAACAAAGTAATTACTGTCATCAGTTGAACAAATTGAATGATTCACTTTAACAGAAAAGATGAAAATCAATCAAGAGAAAAGGTGTAGAGTTCCACCAAGATAATGCGAGGCCTCATACAAGTTTGATAACTCACCAAAAGCTTTTACAGCTTGAATGGGACACACTGCCACACCCACCATATTCTCCAGATCTGGCACCTTCTGATTATTTGTTCTGGTCTCTAAAAAAACTTTTAGACTGTTAAAACTTTACTTCAAATGAGGAGGTCAAAAATCACCTGGATTAGTTTTTCACCAGTAAAGAACAAAAGTTTTATGAGTGTGGAATCACGCAACTGCCAGAAAGATGGCAAAAGGTATTGGACCAGAATGGACAACATATAATATAATAAAATATTTATTCATTACATGAAAATTATCTTTCATTTTCACACACACACAAAAAAACGAAATTACTTTCTGAACAACCCAATATATATAATGGAGTCTTCCATTTTTTTACTGTCTTAATCGTAGTTTCCTTCATGGATCAAAGTTAAGCAGCATCGGTTACTCTTTCTACATTATGCAAATTATCTAAAACTTTAATTTTACTTTCTTAAGATAAAACTTTTCATTTTCTTTTTTTTAAATTTTTTCAGCATGGTAAAAACTTTAAAATTTTAATAAAATTTTTAAAAAAATGCTGCAAAAATAGTAAGTGTTTATCATTAACCAGTAAATAAGAAATTTAAAAAGTATTCCAAACAGACAAACAATAATGTACACCTTTTTGTTGTTAAAAATGTACTGCAATAAACCACATGAACATAAAGTTCGATTGTAAATACAAAACGGGACTTTCATTTTTAGACTGGAATAAATGGAATTCAGAACAGAATGAAATTTTTAAAAAATAACTACAAATATAAACATGCCAAAGTTACTAAGCAAATAGAATTTAAAAATGGTACCAAATTTTTTATTTTTTATTTTTAAATCTCATATTTTACCAAATGCATAAAAATGAAATCTTGTAAAAAATATTGTGTAAATAGAGAAATAGGTGTATTTGTGATTATTATTACATTAATTTTCATGATTAGGTATATATTGATTTTGAACTAAATATGCACGATACTCGCAACCACTATAGTAAGGAAGAAAAAATTTTGTTCAATACATATTATATAACATTTTATGTCTATTAGGCTATGTTAATTAAAAGTAAAAAAATGTTTGACTAATTATGGGAAGAAGGTTCTTTTAAAAATATTGTCAATAATTCTATTTTTTTTACAGATAAATATAAGAAATATTTGAATATATTACAATTCACAATAACAATAAGCAGCAATTTAACTTCATCAATTTGCAGATTCTCAAAAAAAAGTTAAAACTTCATGCAAAGATAATGAGCTCTTTCATCTTAATTATGGCACTTTATTTTATTTAATGATAATCGACATTTTAATATATTAGTAAATTATTTGACTTTCAAAAACTTACATGATCCCACCAACATTCACTGAAATTTGGTAATTGATGCTCAAGTGTATATTCAAGGATCTCAAACATAATGCTCATTACAGTGCAAATCCACCAATCCCGTAACATTAAAGTCTGAAATTCCAGAAAAGCAAATAAAATATTTCTAATTTAACAGCAGTTTTATCTAATTTTGAAATGAATAAAAGTAGCATGAATAAATGTTCTGAATGGGTAACGAACTTACCTTTATCCACCAACCAAAGAAATGTGTAGGAACAAATATGTCCATTTTGTCCTTTAAAAATAAGAGGAAAATAATTTTTTTTCTTTAAATTTTGTTACTTTGTAACTACATAATTATTAATGACAATATATACAGAAATTTGCCCTGTCATGTTTTAAATAGCATATCACAAGCTACAGTTATGAGAATAGAGTGAAAAATTTAACTTGCAAATCTTACAAAATAAAAAGGGTATTTGCGAAGAGTGTTTGATTATAGCCCTATTTATGATTCTGTACACATAAATTTTTAAAGTTAAATGTACAGAATGAAAACTTCCAAATTTACGTTATTGATAAAAGACAAATTCAGATAAAAGTTGCACAAAATTCATACAAAGTACAACTTATGACTGTAATTTAATAAAAAAATACTAGGGTTAAAAATTCCAGAAATTTAAGTAATCTATTAATATGTTTTAAAATGTTTTTCTGTTGTTTAGTTTTGTCCTATATACCTTTTATTAAGAATCAAACAACTGGCTTCTAGAAAATAAAATTTGTACATTCATTTTTTTTCCATTTTAATAAATGTAACAAAAGAATATTATTTATTGCTTTCAAAGAAATATAAATATGATTTCATAAAATAGAATTTTATACAAAAATATATATGTAACAGGAATTTTAGCTAATTTATACTTGATTACTAACACAATGTTGACCAGAAATTTTACAGAGGCTATTTCATATTATTGACTATTATTTTGTACTGGAATATATGGAAAAAAAATTAAATAAACTTCAATAAATTTTATATATAATGAATTAGCGAACTTACATTTTTTTTAATTATAAACTGCATACAAAGTTGACGAACAGAGATTAAAAACAAAGACAATACAGTGACAAATTTTTAAATGCAATTCATAACAAAGGTATAAAAAGTATTAAACATAAAAAATAACCATTTGAATAATCTTTTTAATGAAACTGTATGCTTTTAGCCGCTTTATCTGATGCCTTTTACTCACCCTATATAGAAATTAAAAATGTTTATTTATCCAAATACTCTTCACTGTGCTGCCTTTTACAGCATCAATATCATCAAATTTTGTACCGAATAAGGAATTTGATTGTATCATGAAAAGGAATGAGAGACTTACAACTGGCTTCTTTTTCTTTTCTCGAGAAGATGATGAATATTTTAACATCATAAGAAACATGATTCTACTAGAAATATAATTAAACTATCCTACATACTAATCAAAAATTATAAAGCTTCAAATCTTTTATATGTACACTAATTTTACTGTCATAAAAAAATGATATTAGATATTTTTTCTTAAAACTTTAATTATATCTGAATGGATATCAATTTTGTAAAAATTACAATTATTTCATCATCCTTTATACTAGCAAGTCTCGTTATAAAACATGACACAGGGACTAATTTATAAATCCATGCATCATATTCTAAAATATTCAGGAAAGTAAATTTTTTCTACAAATGGCTGAAGCATTGTTTGCAGGAAGATATTTAAAAAAATTGCATATTTTACAAGCAATAAGATAAGTTCAAGACTACATAAATATTTTTCTAGAATATATATTCACTTTTTATGATTTATGCTTTCATGATTTCTTTTAAATAACTAAACAACTCTACTGAATTTTACAATTCAAAATCAATCCTTCCTTTTCTTTAAAAATATCTTATGTCATTAGGTTTCCATATAACTAATCTAACACATTTTATCAATGCATTTGAAAATAACTATGAAAGTAGTAAAAAACTATTTCTGTTAAATATATTGTAGTTTTGGATTAAATACAAATATTGATGATAAAAATTCCAGAAAATTAAAAAAAAATTCTCTTTGTGATTCTTAAAAATGTACGTATAAAATTACAAAAAAAAAAAAGAAGTTACATTTCAATACATTAAGTCTAAATATTAACTTTTAGGTATCTATTGTTAGGTTAAGTTAAACAATTTTAAAGGGAAATAATCTCAAAACTTTTTACTGAATATTAACAACAGTAGTCATAACCAAACAGTACGTTCATAAGAAAATACATTTTAAAATAATATTACCCTCTCTTTGAAATATTTTGATAAATATAATTATTTTAGAGAAATATATCAGTGAGTAATAGGGTAAATTTAAAGTTTAAATATTTCCAGATTTGATAACCAGATTCTGATGCAAAATAAGAAACACTAAACAGATTTTAATTGTAGATAGCTTCTGCACAGAGAAAAGAAATTTCTAGATTTCTTACAGCACCTCAAAATAATTTTTTAAAGATAATAGTGTACAATAATTTAAAAATATTACAAAAAATTACTTCCAATAAATTATGCGTGCGTATTTTCCTTTCAATTTATTTTAAAAATTGGAAAGAATTTTATGAAAATAATTAATATTTTATAATAATAGATTAATATAATTAATACTTGGCAGTGATATTGGAAACATAACATTAATTATTTTAAGTACCCAAATGTTATGAAAATGATCGCTTGGATGTAAAGAATCATACAAGAGGCAATTTCCACCATACTTCTTCTCAGATAAAGGTTTTCCTAAATTTTTATCAACATGTTTAAGTAGTTGTCTTGCATCATCAGCAGTCTAAATCAAAGAAATTAAAATTTATGAGCATTCACAATACTATTCAGAAAATTTCTGAATAAAAAAAAATAATTTATCTTGTTATTTAATAGACGTAAAAATTGTACATCTGAAACAGAGAAAAATGCAACTGAGAGAGAGAGAGAGAGATGGCCCAGATACAAAAATTTACATTTGTAAAGATTTTCAAATAAATTTAAAACAGCAATTAAAATAAAGTCACATTTTTCCTGAAAAGAGTAAATATAGATCTCATAAATTACACACTTATTACCAAATTAAAAATCAAACAAAAATATATGAGTGGTTCATTTTGACTCATAACTCAAAACAATAAATTGTTCAGCATTAAAGCTGAATTCCCAATATAAAATCTTAACATTAATTAACTAAATAAATGTTAAGATTCATGAACTATACGTAAAATATTTATCAATTCTGAAACTATTAAAATTTGTTTATGATTTTAAAGGCAAAATAACATGTTATAGTACAGGTAAAATTTCCAATATCACTAAACATATTGCAGTGATTTCTTTTCAAAATAAAAAGCACATGAGATATAGAAGAGAGCACAGTAGTACAGGGGAATATTTTTTGTAGTATGAAACGAATAATGTAAATCTTTAAGGATACAAATTAAATAAACATGCAATATTTCAAAGCCCCTCCCCCCAAAAAAAACTCCTTTAAAAGCAATGAATGTAAACAGAAGTGCTAATTTATGAAATAATGAAATTTGGACATTTCTTTTTGAAACAAAATTTTATTGCGATTGCACTTCAGAAACTGAAAATATGCTGTTATTTTTAAGATTACAGCTAGAAATGATACTGTCCTGCTATTCCTCCTATATTATAAATCATGTCTATGGTTAATTCTAGGTAACAAATTGGTTAGTTTGAATTAATATTGCTCTAGGGCTGCATTAGCACACAATTGTTTTTATGACCAGTGTCATCACTCAATACTTTTTATATCCCTCTCCTAAATTCGACAGATCCCTTCAGTACTAATGACTAAATTCAATTTAACTTGCAAATCAGATCATTGAAGTCACCAGACCTCTTTTATTGGGTTATATTCTAAAAAATATGTAGACAAAAGAGCCAAGGTACAATCTTTATACTAAATATTAAAAATCCGTTGTACTACAGGGGAAGGAGGAGTTTGAACCTAAACACCCCACTCTTGTCTATACCACTGAAATAAGAAAAGAATACAAAAAATATTGCATTAGCAATTTTGAGTTTGAATTATATAAAATGATTATATGCTATTTGAAATAAAATACTTGTGAAATGAAATAATATGAAGAGAGAGAATCTAAATGATTATGTACTATTTGAAATAAAATACTTGTGAAATGAAATAATATGAAGAGAGAGAATCTATGTAAAACTGAACAGAAGAAATCTAATGAAAACTTCATTTGCTCCAGTGCCCTCACAATTGGTGAGTGTTCAAATCCCATGATAAATAAAATGACAAGCAGTTTCTGTTTACAATGTGTTATTTCATTTAAACCCCATTTTTGAAATTTTTATTTTTTCCATAATTATAAACAACAATTTTAAAAATCATTTAATCATTCTTATATCTCAATTAATGGTTATTTCCAACTGGCATACATGTGAAAAAATGTTTATAAAGTTAAATATACAGAAGAATTATGTAATGATTTACTAATATTATATAGATTATACTTTTAATAATTTGAAATACAAGCATTTTCTAAGTAAAAACAGACAATTATAAACAGAAAACATAACTTAGAAAAGAGGAAAAGAAATCAAATTAATTTTATTAGAAATGCATGGTTAACATTGAATGCATAGAAGTTAATGTGCATGGAATAAATCAGATTTCTTTTTTCTCTAAAAAAATTTTGCTAAGCAAATAATGAGTGAAAAAATTTAACAAAAGATATTTTTCATTAGCAGAAAATTCTAAAACTTTTCAAACAGTATTGCTTATTAATAATTTAAGAACTTACTTGAAAAAGAATAAATATCAGAAAAAGCTCATAAACTATGCTGATGCAGAAGACAAATCTCCATAATGCTAAAAGATATATATATATATAATAGAATATCTTAACATATAAGGCACAATTTCATTATATATTTTCTACCGAGTTTTCCATAAAAATACATTGAATAATTTCAATAAAAATTAAGTAGATTTAATTTTAAAAAAAATTATAACTACATATGATTGGCTATTTGACATATTGCAACAAAACAAGACTTGCATTTTGTTTGTCTGATATATTTTCACAATTTTCATGTTACACATTTTCATACAAGGAAAACCAAATATATTTAAATGTAATTCATTCATCTAGTTATTTGTTATGCTATATATAATACATAATCCAATGCATAATACTACATTCATGCAAGCAGTACAACTTCTTTACACATTTTACAAAACATAAAAAAATTTCACATTTCCTTCAGATAATTATTGAAATAAACTTCTAATCGTGATAATATTTAAAAGTAAAGTCAAACTAAAAAATAAATGAGCTCTTATATTGTTAATATGCTTTATAAACTCATACTAACGTACAAAGCTCACATTAATTTTTTTTAAAAAAAATAATTAGAAAGTGTGCACACATATATACATAAATTAAAAATATTATTCTTGATATGGGGACTTTTTTTAAAAAAAAGAGAGGTCCTTTTTAATGGGTTTTCCCCATAAATATAGTAGAAACACATACCAGGGTGAGGCCTCCTAAATGGTCCATCAGGAATTTGAGTGACTCCCAAAAGTAAAAAAACCAATATGCATGCAACTATTCCTCTGAAAATTAATAAATGTATCTACACATAAATATATACATGAAATACATAATTCATTAATTATTTTGAGCAGATAAAGTAGCTTTAAAACATTACTGTATACATTTCATATACAAATAATTTTTAAATTTCAAGGACTTTGAAAGAGGTATAAAGGGACATGTATTGATATTAAAACATTTATACAAATATTTTGGTTCTTTCCCATAGTCATATTCTTTAAAAAGAAATAGTAAGGATTCATTTATAAAAAAAAAATAAAAAATAATAAGATCCAATTTCCTAAATATACAAAAGTATATCTAATAATAAACTTTGTGTGAGTATAAAAATAGAAATGTGTGATAGATATTTCCATATTTATCAAATTTCTTACAAGGTGTAATTTTTAAAAGTTTTCAGTAAAAATTGGATGAAATGATTTTATTAATTTTTCCATTTCTAAGAAGGGAAAATGAACAAATCGCCATTTGGAAGAAAAAGTGAGTTTTTTCCTAGAAATACATGCATGTAACACAGAACACTTTTTTAAACTCTAATTTCTGAACTCTGCTTTTCATACAATAATCATGAAGTATTTATTTAAACTCTGCCTTTGTTTTGGATTTATTGAAAACAATATTAAACAGAAAATAAAAACATATGAAATATTGAGTATTAATGTTGCACTGTTCAGCTACATGAGGGCTTTTGGCGACATACCACGTAATTTTTAACCATGGTCAAGTGACGTGGATGACACCCGAGCTGGCACCCCCTCTCCTAATTACCAAACCAACGGGAGGACGTTTCATCTCTCGACAGATTTAATGTGCATCAGTGCCCTACACGGTGGTTCTGGGCTCAAACTCATGACATGCCTGCCACGATCCGATACCTTGACCACTGGGCTACTGCAGCCCCTTTGAGAGGTGCGAGATGGTTTGGTGTGACACATGGCAGGAATGTACCACACTTTGTTACAGAGACAACTTACTTTGTTAATAGTTAGTGGTTTCTCCAGGTGCCTGTGTATAGTAAGTCCCACTGATTTTGATTATCTTTATAAAATATAGTTTTTATCCTAAACATAGGTTATGGATCGCTGGTTGAAATCTGGAAGTACTACACCAAACGTAAGTAATGATTATAGTAGCAATCAATTAACAGGAAATAATGAAATTAACAATGAATCAACTTCATATATGAAAGAACCTGTTAAGAAAAAAGCAACGAAAATTCGCAAGTATGACAAAGAATACCTTAAATTTGGATTCTCATAGATTGGAGATGAAAATAAGCCTATTCCACTTTGTGTCATTTGTTTTGAAAATCTAACAAATGAAAGCGTGAAACCATCTAACTTAAAGCATGATTTTTAAGCAAATCATAATCAGTACAAAGATAAACAGATAGATTTTTTTGGAAAATAAACTTGAGAAATTAAATTGGTCTCCAAAAGTAATGCGGGGTTTGACAGGAGATGACAATAAAAAAATACTAGAATTTTCGTATAGCGTGTCGCTTTTAATTACGAAATGTAGTGCAGCGGAAACCATCAACGAAATTTTAATTAAGCCTGCAGCCGAGATAACGGCAGAAGTACTGATAGGAGAAAGAGCAATACAAACTTTCGACCGTGTTTCTCAAATATAGTTCATCAACGAATCATTGATATGTCTAATAATGTGAAACAGATGTTATCCAATATTTCACAAAATCGTTATTAAGCATTGCACATCAATAAGTCCACTGATGTTGTTAATTTTGCAAATCTTATGGCGTTCATTAGGTACAAAAAAAAAATCAAGAAATTCGTGACGACTTTTTATTTTGCCAGCCTTTATTAGGTCACACAACAGGAGAAGATATCTTTAATGTTATGAATAAATTTATGCAAGAGAACATAATTGATTGGAATAGATGTGTTGGAATATCCACAAATGGAGCAAAAAGTATGGTCAGAATTTATAAAGGACATTGAAAGAATTCAAAATGTTGCCCCAAATGTCACATCCACACTTTGTTGCACATACAGAGAGGCTTTGGCGACATGTTAGATGCCGGCTGATCTACAGAAAGTTTTGGCTGAAAGCATGAAAATCATTTACATTAAAATCCATCCTTTGAATGTACAACTTTTATTGCAAATATGTGAAGAAATGGGAAGTAGTCATACCCAGTTTGTTTTTCATACCAATGTTCGTTGACTATCACAAGGAAAATTCTAAATTGAATGTTTGAATTTAGACATTAACTTCAATGATTTCTTAATGACAGATTTTAGTTGAGAAATTGTTTACATGAATGGAAATGGCTTTGTAAACTAGCATACTTAGTATATATATTCTCTATTTTAAATTGCCTCAACTTATCCTTACAAGGCAAAGAAATTTCATTGTTTCACATTTAAGATAAAGTGAATGCTGCCATGGCAAAACTAAATTTATGGTAAAAGAGAGTTGGTAAAGTAGAAGTACACTTGTTTCCCTCTCTTTATAAGATTATAAAGTTTGACTACTAAAATTGATGCTGATACACTGAAATGCATAACACAGTATTTGGAGAGTTTGCAAGAGGGCTTGATAAACTATTTTCCCAATTTAAACAAAAATATTGAATGAATAAGATACTTGCTTAACATTAATGCAACATCCATGACAGAAGATTTGTCACAAGCAGAAAAAAAGCAATTGTTGGAATTGGCCACAGACAGATTCTTGAAAAATAAATATAAGCAGTGTACTTTAACACCATTATGGTTACAAATGCAACTTGCGTATCTGATTTTAACACAAAAATTCTGAAATACATCTTGACTTCTCCAACTTCATATTCATGAGAAATTGCTTTTTTGGCATTTGTAGACATTAGGTTGAAAGAAAAAGAAAGAAAAAGGAACAGACTATTGAACGTGAAACCACATCTCCGATAAAAATTAACAACCAGGAGACAAAATTATGATGATCAGTCATCTCAGCACAAACAATTTCCTCCTTCTCATTAATTCAAATAAATGTTATTTAAATAATATAACTTTTACTTATATTTTATCATGAATAATTTTATTTTTCTTTTCTTATTATTTTGTGTATGTCAAAAAAATAAATACATTTTGATTGTTATTAAAATACATCAATTTTTTTCCATGAGGGATACTCAGCATTACAAAAATTATAGAGTGAGTGAGTGAATATTAATGTCACACTGTTCAGCTACACGAGGGTTTTTGGCGACGGACCACGTAATTTTGAGCCATGGTCAAGTGACGTGGACGACACCTGAGCTGGCACTCCCCCTTTCTTAACTACTACACCACACCAACCGGAGAATGTTTCAGCTTTCAACAGATTTAACGTGCATCCCTGCCTTACATGGCGGGTCTTTAGTGGTACTGGGCTCAAACTCATGACATGCCTGCCATGATCCGATACCTTGACCACTGGGCTACCGCAGCCCCACAAAAATTATACAAGGGGTTGCCATACGTCAAAAGTTTGGGAAACACTGATCTAATCCATTTATATTTTTCAAGTAAAAAAATATTTTTTTGGAAGTTAGAAAACATATCTTAAATGATTTACCTTTTCACATTATATTCTATATCAGCTGATGACTCTTCAAAGAAGGTAACATAAACAAGAGCACAAGTAAGTAAAAAAAGAACTGTTAAAGTATGTGCTCGCCTGTAAAAAAAATTGTAAAAGTTATTTTTTGATAACTTTTCTTTTTTTTTTGCTTTGTGGGTCTATTAGAAAATAGCATATTGTTTAGGAGCACAAATAAAATATATTAACAAATAAGAAAAAAAAGTAGAACATACAATTATTGTACTTTAGCAATTTAAACTCAAACTACTATTAATGCAAAAAATGAGAAGAGTACTGAAATATCTAACATTGATTTTTTGACATTAATACTTCAATATTTAATTTAAGGCAAGTACAGTACTCCTGTACAACATGGGAGAAGCATACTATGTAACAGGAAAGTATGTCATATGGGACATACATTTGCTAGACGTAATTATAGCAAATTTTCCAACTCTATCAGACAGATGTAAATCACATAACTACTGGAAGAAATATTCGTGGAGAGAGTTTTGTTGATATATATGAAAGATACAATCAAATTATTTAATTAAAATTCATTTAATAGATACAGAACAAATTGTTCTCATTATAATAATGACAAGGGGAATTCAGTCCAGGCTTTCCATTTGCCAAAGCAACCTTTGGGTTAAGAAGATATAAGGTTGCAATAAGATAAAGGTTACAAATAGCCAAAACATTAGAAATACATATTATGAAAATTGATCAGTCAAGTAGTGACTAGTTGCAGTATTGAATATATAACATTTTCCTCTTATATCTGCCGCAGGGAAATGCTGAAATTAGGAATTTCATCAAATCCCTAAGGGATAGAATCAATTGACATGTTAAAATAACGTCGCTTCAAGGTCATTTCTCTGATGATTTTATCAAATCCCTGAACTGTTTCAGTGAAATAATGAAATGAATTAGTCAGGATTTGCATTGGCAAAATGCTATACAGGGGAGAGGGAAACACCAGGAGGGTTGAGTCCTTGTACTTCCTAACCATACAAGTAGTAGTACCCCCTATCGATCCCCTAAATATCAACCCTATATCTTTAAAAAAATGGCACCATAGGATCAACATAAGGATTGATTACCAGCCTAATTTTCTAATTATTTGTTCATTAGTTTTGAATAAATAATTTGTATTTCATTGAATATTGTTGTATTACTTACTTCTACATCTAATAATGCACCACATTTGTTAAATAAACACTTTTAGACTCTTGACAATATTATTTCATCATTTCACTGAAACAGCTCAGGTATTCATTCAAATCCCTTACCTTTATCAAGGAAGAGACGTTATTTTAACATCTACCATCAAATGATCCTCTTCCTTAGGGATTTGATGAGATTATTAATTTCATCATTCTTCTGCGACATATCTTTAACTTTGTATGCATGTATATTATTATTTTCTATACCACTACTTTTTTAAACTGTCAGCTTCACTATTCATACATAAATTGGTAAATGTATACATCTTCTTTTCTAAGCAAAAATCATAAACTGTGAAAAATATTAAATTTTGTGTTACACAGGACTGTTTATTGTGCTATATGAGTATTAGTTGCAATTTTTTGTGTTGTTTTAAACAAATTTACGTTTTACAGCAGCAGAAATCCACTGTAGTTACCATTTTTAGCTATAATACTTTAAGTGCTTATATGATATCTGTGGTTTATAGTTTTATTCTTTGTATATGTCATTTTCATAAATGGAGGTATCCCCAAATAGCAATCACATAAGTAGGCATGATTGGGAAGCAAGAAATATTTTTCTGAGATAAGTTATATTCTTCTCTTTTCATTTGCAGAGTGGTATGTAATTATTTATGTCAACAAAAATAAAACAACAAACATACAAAAAAAAAAAGCCTTTTCTTCCCGAAAATCTCAAAATTTGTTTTTTAATTCCTATATTATATTGGAAAGCAAAAGTAATAAAAGTTTTATAACAGCGAAAACATCTTTTAAATTTTTTTTTAAAAAAATAATAAAATATTTGCAACAGATAAAAAAATAATCTAATCTTAAGATGAAACACCAGTAATTTCTTTATTATAATTTCAATAAAGTCACCAAAAATTTGATTAAAAGTATTTAAGTACTGACTCGAGTACAAGTTTTATTCTTCATTCAGGAATAAAAACAAACATTTAAATTTAAATTTTGTTGATTTACAATGGTATAAAAATTATTGCTGTAACTTCTGAACAAGAATAATAATGAATCTATTTCTAAAACATTAATTATGCAGTTCCAAATTACGCACCCGCAACCCCACTTTTTGGTGGAATAAAAACAATTCAACATTTAATTTATGTTTGCAATTCTTGATTAAAGAGTATCAAAAAGTAAAGCTAAAAACTGGTTTTAGTTAAATTTTTTTGCAAATTCAAATCATTTTTAAAATTTAAAGAACAATATATATTCCCAAACAGTTCCTCCTGCCAAAAACATTACAATTTCATTAAAATAAAATTTTGCTGAACATCTATTTCTAGTCTGTTTGATACTGAAAACTGTAATTGTTAATTTACAGAGTTTTTTAAAAAATTATATATTTTTTACGCTGAAGGAGAGAAAAATGTAATTATCCAATCAATTCCTAGTTAAATAATTGACAATATAATACTGTCTGGTAATCATTAACCCCTTGATATATAAATAGAATGTAATTTGATGCCAAGGGCATAGCTACTGACATATCAAAGATACAGGACCCTCAAGTTACAGGGGTCCCAACATGTGTAAGCAAGAAATAGTAAAATGTTATCAATAGTCCCAGAAACACAGCTCCCATTTCCAAGAAAGGTCCCCTCCCCAAAGAATTTTTATACAGAGCCCCATTCAGGACTAGTTATGCCAGTGTTCACAATGTGACTTTTCCCTTTTCCTAGGAGTATAGATTTCTGGTACCATTGAGTAGGGGGAGAATACTGAGCATTTGAATTGAAACAGAATTGATGTCTCAGAAACATTTGAAATCTACAATGGAACATATAATGAATGATATCTTCCAGAAGTTGTTATACATTAAAGTGTTAAGATAGTAAGGTAAAATGAGAATTGCATATTTAAATCTAAGAAATGGCAACCAAAAACATTATTATGAATATATTCTCAAAGTAAAATTGATAGTATGGAATTTCAAATTTCAATTTTGATTCAGTATAAAAATAAGTATCCAGTGCATTCTATAAATTTTAATTAAATAAGGCATTTCACAAAAAAAAAAATGTTTAACAAGCTAAGGTTAACAGATAGTTTTTATCCTGAATCCCAGAAACAAAAGATGTCAATATTATCCAGTACTTTCCTAAATGTTTTAAGTTATTCCTATGTATGTTTTAAAAAATGCAAAGCATTTTTCAATGAAAATAACAAATTTCTGACAATGTCTACAAGAAGAATTTAATTGAAAGTTAAATTCAAAATGAAACATAATGCAACCAGTGCCGGTTTATCTATTGGGCACTTAGGGTGGGCACCCAGGGGCTTGGATAAGCTGGACTTAATCAGATTTTCAGGTTATAAATTTCGATCTTCCAGTGCCAAGGGGGCATGTGGATCATTTGCACCCAGGACCCAAAATTTGGCGACAAAATGAGCTTAAATCGGCACTGAATGCAACATAAATATCCAGTTCTGAAAGCAAAGTTTAGAAAGAGTTTTCCGAAAAACTAATAAATTGAAGCTGATTTGGATTAAAAAATTCCACAATATAGAAACTGTTTCGAATTCACCTCACACTGAAGTAATGAGTACAAACGATGCAGCATAGTTTATCATCCATCTCAAATTAAAGAAGAACAATTTAAAATTAAAATAAAGGATAAAAGGTATATGCAAAAAAGCTAAAAATGGTTTTATATTATGAAATCTAAATAACAAAAATAATACTCAAATAAATTTTATATTGTTTTAAATTTACATACTATGATGCAAAAAAGAAAAAGATTATTCAACAACTATAAATAAGTTATTCATGATTAAAAAAACATAATTTTTTCATTAATATTTAAAAATCAGATAAAATGATACCAGAATTGAAAAATTAAAACTTTAAGTAACAACCAGAAAAAAGTCATTGTTCCATCATCAAACACATCTTTAACTTTATAACTTTCCCAATCATGAACAGTGGAAACTCTTTGCAGATTGTCACATTCAAAATGTTTTCCATTTGAATTGATTTTTTCCTTTTGCACCATACCTGAAACTTAAACATCTGAACCTAGGGGAAAAAAAAAGATTTGTTGAAAATGGAAATGTGGGTTTGAAGGGTCCCCTAAGAATAAATTTCAAATAGCTTGGAGTAACTTACACTTAATATCTTAAATATTAAAGGTATAGTTTTAAATTAAAAGGTTGATATTAACATAAGTTATATCCATTAATATTTTGAAAATTTTAATCAGAACTAAATAAAATTTATTTAATATATTCCATAAAATTTTTAAATGAATTTAAATAGTTGATAATTTGATTTGAGAACAACCCTCTGGTGAACTCTACAGTCACCAAAGAGACATTTCAGTTAATGAAAAAAACAATACTTTAAGCAATAACTTCTTTACTTTGAATATCCCCAAATTAATATTTACTAAGAACTAGTACACAAGTATCTTACTAACTTACACACAAAAATGCTAACATTTAACAGGAGAGAAAAGTGTAAGTTATATAAATTTAAAACTTGTGTGTGAATTTTAAATTTATCAATTCTGATATATTTTCCAAGATTTGGAGAAAAAAAAAGAAAAGAAAAAGAAATGTATATATAAGTGAGAAGGGTAAGATAAGTAGATATTTTATAAAATAATTTGCTCAAAACATAGGTATACATTTTTTCTTCTTAAGAGTCCTTTACCAAGTACAAAATCCTTCCCTACATAAAATGTTACAATTATCAACTTACACTTAGTTCAAAGGCAAGGAAATATGTACATTAAAAGAGTAAGCTGAGGGGAGCAGGAAAAACATTATGAAACCTATCTACATACACACAATAAGAACTAAATATCAAATGAAAATATCAGGTATTTCACAAAGATTAACTATTTTCAGCTGATGACCTTCCTTAATGTACGTATAAAGCATGACTTCTATCATTCAAAATGAATATGATAAGACATGCTACAGTATTAGCAGTATTTCATACACATCTTTAAAATATATCCGAATGAACAGTAAATTTTCCATTATTTTTAAGAATTAAAAGAATATATATTCGGATTCCTTACGATAAATTTATGCAACAATATTGCTTTTAATTAAAAATAGGAGTATATTTACAATGGAAAAGGTATTTATAATATTAATTTTATCACATCAACTTTTTTTAAACAAATCTGAAATTAGTTTCTTAATATTTGAACCATATTTTAAAGGAAGTATCAGACAACTATTCGAGAAAAAATTTACGTATACACAAACACACACAACACACATCACAAACTTTCATATGATTAACAATTTAAATACCTTTTTTGTCGCCACAGAATTAAAACTTCGCAGTGAATTTATAATATAAGAAACGTAAAAAGTACTGTAGTCACAACACATATAAAACAGTGGTTCTTTGCATTTTAAAATGACAACCGTAACAAAATCTTATTCGTTTCTCAGCAATTTCATTAGCCCATACTCCGGTTTAGATTACAGATAACATCTGACAGATATTGTTTACCTTTTTCTTCTTAATACGGCTCTATCAGATGGGAGAACCTAAGCAACTTGTACTGCTCTACTGCGCATGCTCTTAGATAAAGAGCGATTAAAAAAGAAATGCATGCTTGAGTGAGCGCTCAAAATTTAAAACGGTTGATTATTTAATCATAAAATTCATGTAAATTTAATATTAATTTTCAATGCTTCCATTAAAATTAGAATGCATAAAATAAATACTTTAAGTGAATGAGCTAGATTCGATTCAACTAATTAAATGAAATTCAATTTCAAACAATTGTGAGCTAAGTGAGAAAAACCTTTAATAATTTTTTAAGAAAAAGTTTTAAAAATATTATTAGGAGATAGAGAAAAAATGCGGCTGTATTTTAAATCTGATAGTGAGTATGCACAATCGCACTATACCAATTATTTTGATCATACAATTTTGTTATCGATTACATAACAAATTAAAGCGAATTAAGCAGCAATTAGTTTTCAATTAATTTCTAATTTCCTCGATAGTGCATGGTCAGTTTATCAACAGTAATGTTTAAATATGCACAGATTCCAATCCTGATTCTACCAGTCATGTGGAACTCTTAAGGCTGCCAGAGAATCGGCTCTTACTTATGGTGGAAATATTTTTCCCTATATTGATATTTAACCTTTGCCAACTCCATTCCTCAGGAGTTGGTATCACTTTTTAGCGCGGCACCTAATAGGAGATACCGATTACCACAAGTAATTTTGACGTCCAGCTTCCTCCCCAGAGGGAGGCATCTGAGCTCTGACGGTGTGAACATGCACTAGGATTTAATTTTGCCAAGAGCACCCAAGCAAAACAGACGCTCTAGGGATCTTTTACATGCCGGATAATCATACGACGTGGTCACTGTCGATTTTCTACATCACGAAAATCCACCGACTGGGGCCGGGGTCGAACCCGCAACCTTAGGTGCAGAAGGCCAGTGACAAACCAACCACACCACCCAGCTAGCTCATGGTGAAAAAAAATCAAATGAGCGAAGTACCAGCTCAGGAATTATCCTTCTCACTTGATCATGGTCCAGAATTACAAGATCTATGGCTAATAGTTATGATATATCTTCTAGTGTGACATTAATTCCCAAATGAAAATAATTAGTTGCTAATTGGCTGGGTTCTGGGTTTGTTGTCCAATCGTCTTGCTGAGCAAGGATTACACAACTGAATTAAATTGAGAAATTCTATTTTATTTGCGAAATTGCAATTTTTTATTTTGGGTCCTTTTGTGACAATTTTGAAGATAATGAGGATGATTTTTAAATTGATCAGAGTAAGACATGACAGTAGCGTAGCGTGAATTTTTGCCATTCGGTGTGAAACCTAAATTTGTCCTCACCCCATTTTTGCAATTAGGCAAAACATCTGTGGTACTCTATTGCTGTTCAACATAAAACTTCTTTCTTAAATTAAAGTTTTATTTTGCATGTTTTTAGCAACGAAAATTTATCACTGTTAATTTTTACCTCTTGTTCAAACGCCAAAATAGCTAGATTTGCTCAACATGGGCATTGTAAGCCTTAAATAATTTTTAATTATTATCAATTTAAAGAAGTTTCTCTTACAACTGGCATTACTTATGGCAGTTTTCGGGAATATTCACAGGATTGTAACTCATATTAGGTATCAGTTTGGACTCACAAATAAGCTTTAATAAACCCAATGGACCAGAATGAGTAAGTTCTTCCTTGCAGTCTGTTGTGAATACGTAAGCCCTTAGAGTGAGTGAATATTAACGTCGCACTGCAGCTACTCGAGGGCTTTTGGTGACGGACCTCGTAATTTTAAACCCCGGTCAAGTGACGAGGAGACACCTGGGCTAATACCCCCCTCCTAACTACCACATCACACGAACGGGAGGACATTTCAGCTCTCGACAGATTTAACATGCATCGCTTCCCTACACAGCGGGTCTTTAGTGGTACTAGGCTCGAACTCAAGACACGCCAGCCACGATCCGATACCTTGAACACTAGGCTACCACGGTCCCGTAAGCCGTAGAAGCATGACGTTAAGCATATTTGACAATATATTAAGGAGCATGGTCGTCGAAGTTACATTTCCCATTATCGATGTCCAACATTATTCCACCCCTTAGAAAGACTAATTTTTCACGCAAATTCTGGAGCTGCTGGAACTTTTCTCGAATTTCAGCAGTTACTCTAATAAAGAAAACATTTTTCATTTTTAATCATCTTCGGGCGATAAGCCAGCATGTCGATTTTCGTTACTGCAAATGACGTTGAATGGTCTGTGCGGACTCGGATTGTCGTGAAACAGTCTGTATTTGTTGTGATAGGGCTCCTGATGTGACAGAGAAATCCATCATTGACATCTGCATAGTATGTCTGTCATTAAGTGCAGGCAGTTTGCTAATTCTTTATATGACACTCATTGGTAATTCTACGAATGCACGATGTACACCGCAGCTGAAACGCTATTTTCATCTCCCATCGTAGCATACACACAGTGAAAATTTAACGCAATTTGGAGCCTTCCTTCATATTACTGAGAACGGTTGTAGATTATTGGAGTTTGCTGTATCTTCTTCGGATCTTATAATTGATGATACTATTATTCCATACAGAAATATTCATAAGATTACATGGATATCATCTGATGATAAAATTTTTAATCAAATAGACCATTTTCTTATTGTTAGAAGACATAGAAGCTGTCTTCTAGATGTCCACTTCTACTGTGGTCCAAATATTGATTTTAATAATTTTTAATGATTTCTAAACTACGTAGCAAACTGAGAAAATCTTTTTTTAGGAAAAGGAATAATAATTTTAAGTCACCTAATGTTGACAAACTAAAAATACCAGACATACATAAGAGTTTTAGAAACAAAATTAAAATTAGACTTAGCGCAGAGGAATACAATTTGAGAGATAGGCCTTGTTGGAAAGATTTACTGCAGATCATTATTGAGTCCGCAAAAGAGACTACACCAAAATGTGAGGAAACTAAGCAAAATCGATGGTATGTAGACTGCGTTAAAATCCCCAAGGAGAAAATAAGGCTTACAAAGTGATGATTCAAAAACATTATGCAAGGAATATAAAGGAACAATATATAGAGCTTAGAAAAAGAGGAAAGAAAGTACAGTAGAACCCATTTTTGTGCAGTCCTTTTGAATACGATTTTATTTCTGGGCGATCTTTTTCTATGCGATGTATAATTTCAACGGCTTTAGTGCCACTGTAATGTTTTCTATCAATGTATATATGTACACTTCAAGACGTTCTGTTCATTTATTATAAACAGTCTCTTAACAATGCATGTTCAATTGCTTTCACTCAACGCGCAAGCAGTCCGCGCTTGAATGAAGACGAAACATTCAGTGACAAGAACATTATCAATAATCTGATAGCTTATGAAAAAGGCCAAGAAGAACCGGATTCTTTGAGAGTGGATAAAATATATAAAGGTACCCAGCTTTCCAACAAAACGGAAAAACATTTTCTTAAGGTATCTGACTACGTTCGGAATCATGATTTTGCAAAAGTGTGTAAATGGATAATATTTATGATATTGAGTGTCACTTAGATTAGAAAATGTATATAAAATTGTTTTAAGAATAATATTACAATAAAAAATTATTTAGGTACAATATTTTGACAAAAAATGAACATAGAATGACCAAAATATTCTCCTTTAGTGAAAAATGCTTCTATTTAAATAATATTTTGCCTGTATATAGCTCAGACCTCTGTACAGAACCTCAACTAGAATTTTTGAAATACATAACTTAGAAGTGGGTTTATCCATGTTTTACGCCAACAGAGGGGAGAAATTTTAAGAAAAAACACCGATAATTATTTCAATTGGTTGTAACTCTGAAAATAATGTGAATTTTTGAAAAATCATAGTTGAGCCTCTGTACAGAGGTCGGAGCTATATACAGACAAAATATTATTGTAATAGAAGCATTTTTCACAAAAAGAGAACATTTTGAAAAAAGGTTATTCTGAGTTAATTTTTTGCCGAAATATTGTATTTAAATAATTTTTTTTGTCAAAATGTCTGTTTCCTACACTCCTCTCACTTAACTGTGACTGAGCGCGATACTTTCCTGCCTTCCTACCCCAACTGAAACTTTTGAACCCCGTACCGGGACTTTCTGTAAACAGGAAGCGCAACGGACAGACGCAAGGTCTTGTCCGCTGCACCTTCAAAGGTGTAATTTTCATTTAACCGCATTACTACCTTTTAGTGTAAACTTTAACACACTGTAAATATTTATTTTCTTGTAATATAAACATATGTACCATCTCCATCTCTGGCTGTTATTCGAACTCAATCAACAGCATCAATGGCCTTAAAACAATTTTATACATGTATTCTAATCTAAGTGACACTAAATATCATGAAAATTATCTATTTATGCGCTTTTTTAAAATCACAGTTCTGAACGTAGTCGGATACCTTAAAATAGATACCAATTCCGAAAGAAGTTTGAAATTCCAAAAAAGAAAAAAATCGATCATGCATTTCTGGTTATTGAGACCTTTACAAGGAACTAAACAACCAACTGTCGTTACAAAATTTTATCACTTACTTTATGGTGACAAAAAATAAACCAATTGAAATTGTATCTTAAAGTGACGAAAGCGATTTTGAACTTATTCATCACAGGAAGATGAGTGCTTTGGATTACAATGAGTAGCAGTGAATTATGTATGTGCATATTGTGTGAAAACTTCTCCATGTATACAATAAGGAATAAAATGTTTAAAAAATATTTTCATGTGTAATTTAGTTATTTATTTTGTTTGGAAATACTTTCTCATAAATTTCGTAAATAACTGACGTATTTTTTATGCGGTCACTATCCACGGCACAAAAAAAATTCTGTAAGATGTTGACAAAGTTGTTTGTTATATGTAAACTGTTGTTTGTAAAAAATGCAACACCATGAAGGAATAATCAGAATTAAATGAAATTTAATGCACAAATGAATTGTATTAGAACAAATAAATGACGAAATTTTCAAAGCAAAAAAAACAATATTAAGTGTCCGAAATCAGTATTTGGTGCAGCCACCACGCGCTGCAATAAGTACTGCTATACGAAGTGACATGGAGTCAAACAGATTTTGAATGTCTGCTTTGGGAAGAGAATTCCATATTGCTTGTATGCGCAGCAAAAGTTCGTCTTTTGAAGCTAATATGCAGGCCAAAGAAGATGTTTTATGTGTTGAGCTGAACATGGGTCTCGAACAGTCTTTGTAACATGTGGGAGTGCATTATCCTGCTGAAAGATAGCTCCAGGAATCCCTTGAAGGAAGGGAATGACTTCTGTCTGCAGCACTTCACGAACTTATCTGCTGCTATTGAGATTACCCTCAATTCGTAGCAAATCGGATCGTCCATGATACGATATCGCACCCCAAACCATGACTGTGGTTGTTATGGCACTATGTCGTTCGATAGCGCACTCTGGAAGGCAGCGTTCAACGGCATACCATCTACTACGAATACGGGCATCATGGTCCCACAAATTGAAGCGTGGTTCTTCTGAAAGGACAACTTGTGCCAATCAGCTTGCCAGGCTCCGTTAGACATTAGCCGACATTAGTACACCTGTAGCAGTAGACCAACGTGCTGTCAACTGCCTGGAGGAAGCTTTACAGTCATTCACCACCATGCATAGCAGGTGTCGGTCGTCCACTGCCGATTTTTCGAGTTCGGTGCTCGTCGGTTCATTGCTTCCAAACTCGCATCACTGTGGAATTATTCCGCTGCCCACGAGCTCCTATTGCGTGATAGGAAAATCCTCCTTTTCGAGGGCTGATAATTCTCCCCAATTGAAAGTTTGTTTCTCCTTATATCGTCGTAGAGGCATACTTAGGCTTGCTAAACGTTCGCCGTTAACAAATAACCATTTATTTTCAACATCCCGCTACAGCCCTCTATTTATACGCTTTCAGCATCAGTTCAGAGAGCTCTGCGCATGCCATGCATGCGCGATGGCTCTGAAACTTTACTATTTTACGTAACATCCTATAATTGATATCTGCTGTAAAGTTCATTTAATTCTGATGATTCCTTCATGGTGTTGCATTTCTTACAAACAACAGCGTAAGTATTTATGAAATTTTTGAACTTTTTTGTGTGGTTTCTTTTTATACAGTCTCTATCTACCACACAAAAACAGGTTTTACTGTATTTAAACAAAGGAAGAGACAATTTATGGAATATTGAAAAATTAAAAACAAAAAAAAAAAGAGTCTAGAAAATGTTATCAGTTAGTAAATAAAATTAAAATATAATTTAATTTTAGAATATATCTTGAAGGAAAAGTACTAGTGAGATCACTGAAGATGAAGAAGAGGGATCCTAGCAACGAAGAGGGATTATTTTAAAACTTTGCTGCCTGGTAGAGACTCTGCAATAGTTCAGATACATACAAATGGCGAGGCAGGCGAAACTTCAAACCCTGCATCGCCGGAGGAGGAGTGAAGTATGCAAAAGCAAATCCTTCAGAACACAATGAAAATCGTAATGTGCCTTCATTGTATCAAGTTGAACTAGTTGTTGTTTAAAAAACCAAATCACCAAGGTCAGCTAGACTCGATGGTATCAAGGCTGAACTATTTAATATTAATGGACCAGCACTATTTAAACAACTTCATAGTATTATAAGCGGATCTTGACATAACAGCAGATGCCCGCTGAATGAGAAGAGGGATAGATTTGACCAACCTTCAAAAAAGACAATAAATTAGAGTGCAGCAATTGTAGAGGTGAATTATACCTTTATAAATACCTTTAAAAATATATATATGTATGTATATATATATACTGTGTTTTTAAAATCTCAAATATCTTATCACGACGATGATTACAAAAATATGCTGCTAAAATTATTGTTTATTATCAGTGTAGTTTTCGATATGGAAAGTCTTCCGTAGACCCCAGATACACTCAATTAGACAAATTCTTCGGAAAACCAAACAGTACAACATAGATATACACCATCTTTTTATCTATTTCAAAGCTGCTGATGGTTTTATCAGAGATAGTTTATTTGAAGTTATGACGGAATTTGACTTCCCTAAAAATTGAAAATTCGCACTAGGATGACTTTGAAAAAAGTTAAATGTAGAGCAAAGATTAACTCAGACCTCTCAAAAGCCTTTTATACTGACCGGGGTCTGAGACAGAGAGATTATCTTGCCTATATATTGTTCAATATTGCACTTGAAAAAGCTGTTAGAGATTCTAATATAAAAATCTAAAGCACTATTTTTAATAGAACCATACAATTATTGGCCTTCGCTGGCGATATTGTGATGTCATAGGAAGAACATCAGCAAAAAAGGTAGTTATCCATGCTTTGGTCTCTCTTGAGGATTCCGCAAGAGAAGAATGGTTTTACTTTTTAGTGTGTGTGTGTGTGTATGGCTGTTTAAATAACTTGAAACTCTGTCCTTAGTAATACTAATGATACAAGGCTTAATAAATACAAGTAATAGGCTACTTATGGCAACCAAATCTTTCTGTGGGTTGAGAAGCCAGTTTAAGCCCAAATTTATTAGTATCAAAACAAAACACTCAACTTATGCAAAACCTTAATTAGACCAATTGTTTTATATGGCAGCTAATGCTGGCCATTTAACAAATCTGAAGATGATAGCAGAAATCTGAAGATGAAGATGATAGATGATTTTTTAAGAGAAAAATACGCTGAAAGATTTCTGATACAGGTAAGCAAAATGATGTCTATTTACAGCAGATTTAAAGAACCGAATATTGTTAAAATTATAAAGGGGACTCGCATTAGATAGATATGACATCCTTTTAGATATAATGATTCAAACACAACTAAACTAGTGACATTTTCAAAAATTGAACGTACACGAAAAAGAGGAAGGTCCCCCACCAGGTGGATTAATTCTGTTGAGAGAGATCTTAGGGATCAGGAAGTCAGTCTATTAACAATCTATTGCTCCAAGTAGAGTCAGATAGAGGAGGCTCACGATGACAGCATTAGCCTGTGACAGGCTGTAGAAGAAGAAGTACAAACGTAGGCATCACATTTTGGCAGATTTTTCAAAAAACTACTGACTCTTCTTAGTGAAAGTTGTTGAAAATGGCAAAGGACTTACACCATCCTTAATTATTGGTGCAAATTTGAGATGTCTTGGTTTTATTTTATGAAAACAAAGAAAAATGGCAAGACAGGTATTTCAAACAGTACTCTGAGTTGTTTTAGTTTTACTCGTATTTCTGAAGGCTTACTATTATTTCTGAAACAGTGACGGGGCTTTATCATGCCTTCTATTAATCCTCTTGGGGAACCTTTGCGGCCAGAATAGCATTTCATTCCAACCTTCTCAAGAAGAAAACGCGATATGCAGATTAGTGTGAATGATTATATATATTGGAGCTTTTGCATTCGCGAGGAGGTCGGCTGGAGGCCGGAGAGTATTATAGGAGCCATATAGAAGTCGGTTAGAAGCCAGAAAGGTGCATAGTAGCAGGATCAAGTCGGATAATAAGATATATAGAGAAGATTAAAAGAATATATATAGAAGACAAGATGTAAAGCTTGGTTGCTGATCGCAGTGTGTTAGCGGTAAGAGCTTTCTTATTAAAGTTTAATTATAGAGAGAACTCTAGCTAGTTAAGGAATCGGCTATAGATAAAGATTCGGAGTAAATTATCATAAAGATAGTGAGTAGGATTTAATGCGCTATTTGCTAAGAATTGTTAATTACGTCATATCACTTCTGATCTTTTCCCTCTAAGTAAGACTTGTGTTGCATTGCTTAATATATATTGAGATATAATAAGATTTATTATGGAAGGTTCTAGTGGTCTCTCAATCCTTTATCCCTACAAATATAGGTCACGATGAAGAAGAGATGATACCCCAGGGGCGCGGGGTATCACAAAACTTTTACAAACAATGGCACAAAGACAACATATGAATAATGGATTACGATGGACAGCAGTTGGAAGTGGAAGCCAGCCAATATTCAACGGTGGTAGCTCGAGTGCTTAATGTGTCCAGAAATATTGTTTCCAGATTATGGAACCAATTCTCGAAAACCAAAACAATATCTAGAAGACCAGCTACAGGACGTCCCAGAGTCACTACATGACCTCTAATTGGACGTCCCAAGATGACCTCTAATTGGGTTTAACTGTGAGGCATAATAAAGGGGATGACATAAACAGCCTCATTAAAAGCTTGGGAAAGAGTTTTAGTGAATGGGTGAGTGCTTATTAATGCCGCACTAGACAGCAAAATGAGAGCTATTGACGAAGGACTTCGTAATTTTGAACTTCGGTCAAGTGACAAGAACGACACCTAAGCTGGCACCTCCCTCCAAACTATTCCACCACTTCAAATTTAGGACTTTGAGCCAAGATATATCAAATTTGAAACAGCCTCTCTATGAGGTACTCTTCGACCTCTAGTAGTATCATTCGATTGGTACCTCTCTCTTCAATGGCACCAAGTTCGAACTCATGACATATCAGCCAGGAATTCGTGACCATAACGACTAGACTAATGTGGCCTTGTAAAGAGCAAGAGAGTTCATAGTGAAAACGATCATACTCAATAATAAACTTATAATAACGTTCCATGTTCAATTTTGGATTATCATTCTTTCATGAGCACAAATTATGAGCACAAGTACCATTAATCATAATCTTTTATCAAAATACTTTTGAGTATTTTCAAGCCAAACTTTGCTCTAATTGGCTAAGAAATTTTTTAAAAAATCTTCAAAAATGTGTTTGTTTTTTAGCTTTTACACACCAGTCTAGTTTGAATTTTACTAACACCGCACTTTAAGAACTGCGTAGGGGCTATTGGTGACGCACATCATAATTTTGAACCTCAGTTAAATAACGAAGACGACACCTGTGAACAGGCATTCCACTCTCCAAATTTCCACGCCACAGTAGTGTGAGAATTTTGTGCCGCATTAATATTTTAAAGTGCATTAGCTTCTCTATACGTCAAGTCATCTATGGCACCAGTTTGTTATATATATTATATATATATATATATATATATATATATATATATATATATATATATATATATATATATATATGAGATGTTTTAACTTGTGAGGATTCTTGATCCACGCCTAGAGATGTTAGAGGAAGCGAAGGAAGATTAGCCATATCAAAATTACTCTATTTGTCACACAATCAACAAAGTTCAAGCAATCTAAAATAAGAGATCAGCCCGATTAAAGAAATGCATAGATAAATAACGAGGTACACGAAGTATGAGAAGACTTTAAATACCAATGCACTTACTTCAGGTTCGAATACAATATCTTCCTAGTTATCTAATCTCTATTTAATCTCTAGTGACCAATCGTCACTTTAATTATTGCAATTATCAAATATCTGAGTTACGCTATACATTTGATTAATATCTGATTCGCTAGTAATCTATCCTATCTCTGTCTAGCTTGAAAGTTTAGACTATATATAGTAGACATAATTTAAATAATCACGTTATCTTCTTCAGAGGGTTCGTTGCAAAAATAAAATGGTTTTAAAAGACCAAAGATTTCCTAAGAGGACTTGTTAATCGGAAGGACGCGGGTAGAGCCGTTGTAAACTGTAGTATTATTAAGCAATATCGTGACCAATGGTAATGCTTTCTTTAAGGTTGATCATATTTTAGATATAATTGATGTTCTATATTTATGGTATTCATGAGGCAGTCTTGTGGTTAGTTAATCTAATTTATTGTACATTGTACATGCAGAGACACACAAACATATTTAGACAGAACAGCACAGAAAACAGAAAACACACAGTACAAAAAAAAAAAAAAAAACGCGCGCCTTACATTTTTGACGAAGACAAAGAGCAAGAGGGTGGATTTTCCAGAAATCTTGATATTTATACCAAGTGGGAAACGGAAGTAAAAATCATATGATCTGCGTGGATGGATATAAGTTGGTTTTATTTTGGTGGATAGATATAGTTCGAAAGATTCCTGTTAAGAGAGTAACTAATTATTATTTACGCGCAGGTCCTGAAGAAATGGACCATCAATAATTAAAAAGTTATTAAGGATTAAATTAATGGGAATTATTATTATTATATATATATATGTGTGTGTGTGTGTGTGTGTGTGTGCATGTGATTTCAGTCAAAAATCTAATTAGTTGCTAATTATGTATTTTAAAATACAGTCGAACTTCTATATAACAAACCTTTATATTGCGAATTTTTCTATATAAAGAACTTTTTCCTGGAACCTTGAACATTTCATGATTTTCTTCGTAAAGCAACCTCTCTATAGCGAAGTACATTTTCTATACAATGAACTTTTTCTTTTGTGATTCAATTTGTTTCTCCCTATTTTTTAAGAGTTTCTGAATGTTTCAAATTGTTTCCGCTTTAACACATTTCATGGTGGTCATAAATCTTGAACTGGTTTTATTAGATCCTAACTCACCGAGAGCAATAGAGTTCTGGACGTTTCATCTAAGAAGTGCAGCAATCTTTAACCCCCATTGCCCAGTTCACTACAAACATCTTCGATATCCCCTTTCACACTCAGTTTTCCCATGTCCCCGTGCTCTACTTATAAAATAATGCATACTTAATATTACTGTATGCTCTAAATTATAAAATGTCCTTAAAATTCATTAATTTTAATGTAAAATTATTTTCTTAATATTGGAAATACAATGTATTCTTCGACACTCTTTTTTTTCTTGATTTCCTTGCAGTTTTTCTTTCTTTCTTTTTTTATGGGTAAGATATATAAAATAAACAAACATTAATTTTAAGAAAGGTGTGAATAGTTTCTTTTCTTAATTTATAATGTTTATGAATTTAAAATTTGTTTTATGTGGTTTATAAAGTATATTAAAAGATGAACCTCTATATAACGAACTTTTTCCCGGGATTTAGCGAATAGGTTAAATAGAGATTCGACTGTATTTACATTCATTTAAATTGCAAATTTACATTTTGAATTAATTCAAATTTAATATAAATAATGCGTAATATTTTCTTCTTGAGCATTCAAAAGTATCTTTCCTACAAATGCTTTGTTTCAAATGTTTATTTGTTTACGCGGTTTAAATGTCGATGCATTTACGATATTCAACTACCAAACGTAAGTTAAACCAGACGCAGTGAGCAATGGGAACGTTAGCCATACATTGTCGAACACTCACAACGATCATGGGCCTACTCCTTTAGCGTATCCCACTTCGGTGACCAATGCTCTATTATACACATTCCTATTACATTATTATACATGGCGAGTAATGACTTACATTTAGCAAATATTGTGTTGTTTTTTGAGGTCTTGGGATCAAATTATGTTATCTATCTAACTAACTCAGTGGCGTGACAGCCCATGAGGGTCAAGGCCTACTGCGCCCAACTCAGCACACGTTACCTTGGGCCCTGGGGTGCATGAGCAGGTGTTCCGGTCAGGTGGTCAGTCTGACGCGAAACCCCCCAGTATTAAGTTCTCACAAGTAAGCTTGGTACTCATTTATCGACCCACTGAAGGGATGAAAGGCTCAGTCAACCATGCCCAGCCCGGGGTTTGAACCGTGAACCTGTGGCGTGGAAGCGTGGAGCACTAACCACTCAATCACTGGGTTTCATGTTATCTAAAGCGAGAAGAAAGTTTTGATGAATTTTTAGGATAAAAAATAGTAACAAAAACCACTTCTTTTAGTAAGAATTTTTTTGCAGGAGGTGAATTTTTTATACAAGATTTGATACTATTATTGCCTTCTTTCGAAAAACCGTTTTCTTTAGCATACTTTATCTATTTGAATTTTGTTCTGTTTTGTACAATTGAGGCAGTGCAAACTTTTGCTTAGAAATATATATATTTGAAGATTTGGTGTATAAATCGCATTGAGATGTCTGTCTTACAATACAAAACAAACATTGAATAAGGGTAGTGTAACGACCTTGAGTGTGTGAGTAAAGAGAAAAAGCCTCACAAAATCAACAAAGAATATTACAGAAAATGTAAACACGAACTTCATATTATCCATTCAAGCCAGTTCGCTTTCTTCGTCCTTGCCTGGAGTGAAGAGACGAAACAGGTTTATTATTTTTTTTCTTTCGATTTCATCGAGTACCATTGGCCTTGTTTTACCTATCTTCACTTTTCCTTCTACACAGTAGCATACAACCCTTTCACAGCATTACTTGAGATCGCTTTGCCGTGTGCAGACATGGATGGCAAGGGGAATGGTAAGTTTAACCCTATGAAATTTTCTATAATTCTTTTTGAGCAAAACATTCTAATTTGTGGATAGGCAAGGTTGTTCACGAATGGAGAGCTATTTTGACATTTTTTGGGAAAGGGAGAGGGATTAACGTTCACACACACATCCGAATTATGTATCACTCGTTGCCCAAGCAGTGAAAAATAAGTTTCTCTAAATTGCCGTTTAAGTAGATATTATTTAGATATTTTTTTTAAATAACAAAATAAAAATTCGTGAAGTAAATTTTGTTACTTTAAACTATAAAACGTATAAAACAATATATGCTTTTGGAAATTAATAGGGAAAATATCAGTTGAATAAGTATAGTTTAAAAATCCATATATATTAGAACTCAGTTTTACTAAATTTAAATAAATTCAAGGCGTATTTAACTTGTTTGGTATTTATTACCTCACTGAGTTAAAATATTTAATTCAAGACAGAGGGATTATTTTGTTTTATAAGGTGCCATTAATGAAACGTGAAAAAAAAGTAATTTTGAGGGAAAATTATATAATTTCGAGTTTAACCATTAAAAAGGGGAAAAAATAATATTGTAAAAATGTAAAAATTACAAAATGGAAGAGATTTGTTTTGATGTATTCTTATATGTGATTTCAAAGTATGATAATAATCAGAATTTTTGAGTAACCGGCATTAAAAATTAAATTGAAATACTTTTTTTTATACTTTAATGGTGAACACTAATTTTTAAATTTACTGAAAGTTTTAACAACTTGCATACAATACTAAATACAAGTATTTTACAGTTTTTTAAAAACACTTTTTGAGCTCTAATATTGTATCACAATACAAATTTTTTACATGAAATAACTAAAAAAGTTATTTTATGAAAATGAATATTACAGCAAACGTCAAACATTTTGAAAGTGATATAAATTCCAGTTTTAACAAACTTAATTCATATCTCCAAAAATAACAATGATTATAATAGATAAAAGTAAAGTAAAAATTTTTCGAACAATTCTGAGCCGTGAGAAATATATATATATAACCATCTCTCTTTCTCTCTCTCATATATATATATATATATAAAGAGAGAGAGAGAGAGAGAGAGAAATGATTATTTTTGAGATTAAGTGGCACAGAAAGGGAATGAAAAAAGAAAAGGGTTAAATTAGTTACTATCTTCTTAAGTTTCTTAAGTAATAATACGAACAGGAAAACAATAATGAGAGAGATAATTCGAAGGTAAAATAATACACCTATCACAATCGATTCACTTTCAGTGACGGCCGGACATTTCATTTTTCAAGTTCATAGTTTTTAAATTTAATTATGAGATCAGGGTCAAAGTTAGAGAGATAGACGATGTGTGATTGATTCTAGAATTTAGATTCATGTATTTCTTTGCGCCGCTATCTGAGAGATTACAATAACTTTATTTACAGAACATTTTTTTTTTATTTTTTAAATAATTAACAGGTACAATGTGTGAAACGGTTCATATGTTTTAAAAATTAGTTACTAATAAATTTGATTTAAAAATCAATTGAGTTATATATACATTACGAATATTTGTTAACATTTTTTAATTTTAAAATGAAATGAGATTTCAAAAAATCCTTTTTTTATTGTTAAAAATTGCTGTCAGTTAAAAATATGCAGTAAAATGTTTTCTTATATTACACATAAATAATACTTAAGTGAAAAGTTCACAACATTTTTTATTTCTGTACGGTGGATATTATTTCATTTTGCTGTCTATAATTATTTCAATGAAGAATAATAGATTAATCAATTGTTTTAAACACTTTTACATATACGGGATGTTTTTTTAAAATTATTTTTTGGAAGTAAAATAGTTTAGAACATTTTTAATGTAAAGGTTAATTTGATGATTGCAGTGAAAACGTTTTCGACTGGTCAATAAAACATGATTGCTTGCAAATTATATCGAAAGAATCACATGGAAACTTTCCTTATGTAACTCTTAGTTTTAAATATTTTCCTTTTAGGCAGAGGAAAATAAATCGATTCCATAATTTATTTTCTTATATAAAACAAGAGCTTAACATTAATTATTAATCAAAATCTAGTTTTATTTTTTAAATGGAAATATTTGCAGTCACCTCACTGTGATCAAATTCAATATTCTTTTCACAGAGATGGTATAGCACATGTTAGAAATGAATACTAATTTTTATATATAGTCGATGGAAACATTTTCTTTACAATTTTTATCAAGGATGAACTGTCTTTATTTTTTTTATTTAATATTGAAAATCCGTACGTAGAAAAATCTTTACTGTTGCTTTTTTAACTAGTATAACTAATTTTTCGAGAAAGTAATCAGCATTGCAAGGAATAGAGCGTTAATATAAGCCGAATTTCATTTCTGAAGTTTTATCCTTGTGCTATGAGGAAAACACCAGATAAATCTATCTACAGAAAATTTTCTGCTGAATAAGTATTAATTTATTAAGTATATTCCTTTTTGGGATTTCCTTTGCTCTTTTTCAGTTTTTTCTTTTTCTTAAATGCATAGCATAGTCAGAATTAGTCTGCCTTGGATACGTCTAGACCAGATGTTTTTCTCACACTTAATAAAGGGTGTTTTTTTTAGAGGTATAGAACTTTAAATTGCAATAAAACAACGATGTATTATTCGATTGACATGAATTTTTTTATTCGAAAGATAATCTTGTGGCATTACATTTTAAATATGATTTCTGGCATATGACTGCCACGGCTGGCTCGGATGTAGTCCAATCTGGACGTCCAATTTTCGATGACTTTTTCCAACATTTGTGGCCGTATATCGGCAATAACACGGCGAATGTTGTCTTCCAAATGGTCAAGCGTTTGTGGCTTATCCGCATAGACCAATGACTTTACATAGCCCCACAGAAAATAGTCTAGCGGTGTTAAATCACAAGATCTTGGAGGTCAATTCACAGGTCCAAACGTGAAATTAGGCGGTCATCAAACGTGCCTTTCAATAAATCGATTGCGGCACGAGCTGTGTGACATGTTGCGCCGTCTTGTTGGAACCACAGCTCCTGGACATCATGATTGTTCAATTCAGGAATGAAAAAGTTAGTAATCATGGCTCTATACCGATCACCATTGACTGTAACGTTGTGGCCTTCATCGTTTTTGAAGAAGTACGGACCAATGATTCCACCAGCCCATAATGCGCACCAAACAGTCAGTTTTTCTGGATGTAACGGTGTTTCGACATACACTTATGGATTAGCTTCACTCCAAATGCGGCAGTATTGTTTGTTGACGTAGCCATTCAACCAGAAGTGCGCTTCATCGCTAAACAAAATTCGCTTATGAAAATCGACCATTATTTTCGAAATAAAATTGCACAATTTGAAAGCGTTGATCAGGCGTGAGTCTATTCATGATGAATTGCCAAACCAAACTGAGAATAAATCACTTGACAGCTGTTAAATCGGTCGCCATCTTGGAAAGTAATGCCAACTTAAACTTCTATACCTGGAAAAAAACACTCTGTACAATGTTCTTTATAAGTTTGCAAACATTTTAGCAATTAATTGGTAAGATCATTAAGTCTTCGAGTTTAAACTTTTCAGAGATTTTTTCCATTTAGTTTAAAATATATAAATACCATCAACATATAAAATCCAATCAGTGATTCAAAGTTGAAAGATCATCCATTCTTATCTTTTCTGATATCAAGCAGAGAGATCGCAAAAGTTTATGATCGTCGAAATTCGGACAAAATATTTTTATTCAAACATATAAATGGTCGATAAAAATATTTCCTTCTAACAGTTAAGTTATCAAAACTCAAATTTTTTTTCAAAAAAGGGGGGGAAAATCACATTATCTAAAGTATCATGCTTTTGAATTCTCATATTTTTAACCTTCCAATAATTTCCATAAAAAGTCTTTTTCATTCATATTTTCATTTTTTTAATGGACAATTCAAAAGAAAAGTTAACATTAGCTGTTATTTTTCATCCCTCAACTTATTTGTTAACTGAATAATACAAATTTACTACATGTTTTTCAAAGAATATTTAAAATTTTTATTGGAAAGAGTGTACGCATTCGTTAAAAATGCACACATTCTCTCGTAAAATCATATAATTTAAATAAATATTTAATAAAATACCACAAAAGACTATGATAGTACTTAAAACATTAACCAACACAGTAATTAATTACAAAAAAAGTCATCATTTCGAACCCCATATTTCAAAGACTATTTTTGTAAAAGCAAATATTTTCTAACGAACTTCCCAAAAATAATTTATAGGTTAAATTTAAATGTCATTTAGAAATTTCTTTAAGAATCCATTTTTATATCCTTCACTCTTATTCTCCCATAAAATGCATAAACATTAAATTAATAGCATTAAACATCCAGAAATTTTTTCATGCCATAATATCGAACTGATATACCGTATTCATTAGAATCTGAGCTGCATCCCAATTTTTCACCACGTCTTTGTGAAAAAATAAAGAATAGTTTAAAAATGTTTATCGCTATGCGATATTTACGAAATTATAAAAAGTATTTAAATGAGAACTAATAAGGAGTGAATAATTATAATATATTTTACCAATACTAAAAACTAGTAAATACATACATGAACCTTTTATTGATCAATTGCCAGTATCATGTTCAATTTTTCCCATCCAACGAATTTTTCCGCTTTCGAATCTAAGACGCACTTGATTTTTAATAGCATTAACATTTGGTGAAGGTAAATAACACGGTTTATATTATATTGTTTCTACTCCTACTTTCTTCTATTTCGCATACTTTTCAACTTTTATTATATGTGTCAAGATAAGCATTTCAGTAGACGCCACAGAAACAGTAAGCGATTTTTATGTTATTTGAAACCAATTGTATTGCCTGGTTTAAAATAATGAAGCAGTTGAAACTAATTTTAATTTGAGACTATTGATACAGAATGAAAATGAAACCGTTGTAAATGCAGTTTTATTTTTAACCCAAATTTTAGTTTAAATTAAATGCGGTAAAATCTATATTGCCTCTTTCTTGAAATAGGATGGATAATGAGGAAACACAGCAAAATGATTGATAAAACACTTTAACCATCGATTTAAGAACTAAAATAGAAAAATATAATTGAAAGACAATAGATGCAAAAAAGCTAAGGAACGAAATTCATCTTTACATTCTGAAAGTAAAACTTTCCTTGGGATGATAAAATAATTACGGCATTTCAATGATAATATCATGAAGGAAATGTTTAGATATCATCAAAGTAGTCATCCGTAATGAAACTGTACCCAATGAAACAATTACACGTTGAAATTAATTGGAATAATGATTTCACCCCAACACTGAAAACTAAAATACTTCAAAAATCATTAGCTTCTCAAATTCATTATAAGTATGTTATGACTACTATTTCTTTTCGGAATTATCATAAAATTTATTATGAAAGAGTTCTACAATATTTGTTTGTAAAATGTATATATCCTGTTGCCTTACATAATAGTACTTTTCTTTTAAATTTACGCAACATTTCTTTAAATTTTCATCCAGAAAAACGTATGTAAGTTTAAATGTAATTGTGGGTGTGCAAAAAACGTATCAATTCAGCAATATAATTTGTTAATTTATATTCAAAAATTAATGTACGTCAGCAATTTTTAAAATTTACGTATAAACTAAAATCCCGATAGAAAAAATATATTTAATTGCAATGGTATGCAAAACATTATATATATATATGTCATGATTTTTAAGACAGAATCAGATTAAAGTTTAAAAAAGGAGATCTTTATTCAATCGTTTCGACATCTCTTCTGACACTAAGAGCAGGGAGGAAAAAGCACGCCATGGTGGTGGTTTCAAGTGGATAACACTTGAAAAACATATGGTAAGTATCACTGCTTTGAAGATGGTGCTTGCAAGTTAATGCTGACATATGTTGACTATTAAATCTAACGATCTGGAATTATACATGTTTATTGGCTAGGCCATATGTTCGGAAGAAATAAATGGGTGATTAGTTTGATACTTGAATATGGGAACGGAGAAAGATGAGTCAAGTGCTAGATAGGGAATTTAATTTGTAATCTAATTTAATTATCCTTACTTATATATATATATATATATATATATATATATATATATTCAAAATTCAAAACTTTTCCCTTTCATTATATTTCTATTTGCGAACTCTTTCTTTTTTCTTTATAATAATGTTATACAAGAGAAAAGTACCTTAAAATCCGGCGTACAACGCGCACCTGTACTTTCAAGGTGCAATTTTTTTAATTTTTAGGTATAATCGCCGTATAACACTCACCTTTTTTTTTTTTTACAAAGAAACCAGTTATGCCACAGTCTGAAAATAATGCACCAGTGGATAATAAAGCATGGAATGAAATTAAATCTTTCGTAATTTAAAAGTCATTTAAAAAATATAGAATTTTTAGCAGTCTAGATGGAACGGATGATGATTATTTTTTAATGAATGAAAGTAAAAATAATGAAAATTATTCTTGTAATATGAATTTCAGTTTTAAACCAAAATGTCTGCGTGTTTTAAAAAAAATCCTTATTCATAATGAATGATTTGTTTAAATCTTCATCAAAACAGTGTACGCAACTCTGAGAATACCAAAAAAGCCATATCAAGCTTCAAAATAAAAAAATTATTCTACCACATTTAAATTAAACTGTTCTACTAAATATATTTAGAAATTGGAAGTGATAAATATGGTTTTTCATTTTATATTCGTGCTTGTATTTGAATAAATGTTTGTAAAAAGTTGTATATATATATATATATAAAATTTAATAAACCAATCACATTTTACTTATAACCAAATTATTTCATTTCCAAAATCAAGTATTACAAGTTTTATATTTATGAAAAGGGCTATCATTTCATATCACAAGGAAAAATTTTAAGCAAATAATATTTTGAGCAAGGTTTCTTTTTGTTTATATTTAGCGCTTTTGTATATTCTACATCAGGAAATTAAATGAAAAAATCAGTGGTATAAAAACACAAATATTATTTTTCCTGTCATGATGGAAACACACACATGAAAAGTAGAAAAAAAAGACATTTTTTTTTTCAATATAAGAGAAAATTTAAATACTGATTGAGGTTAAGTACACACACACACACAATACGCATCACTTGATTTTGTGGAATACGTAGAAAATTTGCAAAAGAATACCTGTCTTGTGAAAGATTTCGTTAAAATAGTAGAAGATTGAAAACTAGTCCAATCAGATTAAGTAAAAAAAAATATTTAAATAAATAGCTTGACTAAAATTAACGTCCTTAGGAAAAATATTTAAGGTTGTCAAACGTCAATTTAACTTGAGAATAAATCAGGAAGTAGGTAAAACACATTTTATAATCAAAGCAAAATGATTTATTCGCTATTTTAATATCAGCTGAGCAAAGTAAACCAAAAATAAATAAATGAAAATTCTGGGAATTCAAACATAAAATCCAGCATTTTTTTTTAAAATTTCAAATTTCAGTTTATGTTAAAAAAAAAAAAAGTTGGAAACGCTTTGGAAAAAGCACTGTTTTAAAGTTATCATGCCTTTGTTGACTGGTATTTTTTATTAGTTTTCTAAGTAACATTTTTTTATTCTTTTTTGAACTGTATAATATGAATATAAAAGTTCTACCTTTATCTAAATCGTGCACGGAATGTAAAATCTACAGAAATTCAACGAATAACTCATTGTCTCTTTATTTTTATTCGATAAAAATATATGACCGCGATTACCTAGTGATTATGGTCATGAATTCGTGACTGACGTGTCATGGGTTCGTGCCCTTATGCCACTGATGACCTGCGGGGGTAGAGGAGCGAGTGCACGTAAAATCTGTCGAAGCTCGAAGTCCTCCCGTTAGATTTTGTGTGGTAGTTTGGAGAGTGAGCACTCAACTCAAGGGTGACGTCCTCCTCACTTGTGAGTGACCGAGGTTCGAAATTACGAGGTTCGCCTCCAATAGCCCTACCTTGTTTTGTAATATGCGTCGTTAATAAACACTCAACCCTTCGATAAAAAAATATTTTTTTGTTAAATAATGATAAAATCTTTTCTCATCGGAGAATAGCTCGTTTTATGTTTTTTCTAATCAATATCTCTGGCTATATTATGACCATTTTATTTTCACTTTATTGTTTGCTTTCTCTGAAAAGTGCTGCAATCCATTCAACAAGGCTTTATATTTGCAGTACAGTTTGATAGTTTTGTTGATAGTAAGCTACAAGCATTACTGTCCTTGATGAAAGCATTAGTTAAGTCAATCGAAATGGTGAGAAAACCTAAATTAGAAGAAAGGATTTTTTTTTCATTTTTCATTTTATTTATTTATTTATTTTGTAAATGCTATCTATTCAGAAAACCAAGCGAATTGCCTGCCAATCGGAAACTTTTCACATTCAGATAGTCCAATAATTGCCAAAATAAACTAAACTAAACACTTTTCCTCGGTTACAATTCGTATTTTGGATCATGTCAGTCAGTTTACTATTATCAAAATTGATCATGTCGGTACAGAAGCAATGTAATGCTGTTATTGAGGTCTAAAAGCATTCCATTAAAATCAATTTTCCCGTAATGCAGTTTTAGTTTTGTTTTTCAGAAATTATAAATTGGTTTTCAACTAAGAGTTTTTGCTGGGATTTTATGATACTATTATTGTCGTCCTTTATAATTTCTTTTATGTTAATTTATGAGTGATTATTTTGATATATTTCGAAGAATCAGTTTTCAAAATATTACTTTTCTCTTTTAAATTTTAAAATATCTTAATTGCTTTATTCACAGCACTGGTTTTCATAATTCTATTCTTAATTACACTTACAAGTTTAACATTTTTTTTCATTTGTATAACGGAGAAATACTGGTTTTTGCTTACAAATTTTTTTAAAGAAAACCAAGCATTTCATTTAGCAAATTTCAACACCCTTACGCTTTCTACTTTTTCTACATTTTTTTATACATTGAAAGAAATGTTCTAAGCTAGATATATATAAATTAAGACATTTTTTTTTTTTATTTAACAATTCAAATCATTGTCAGTTTAACATGAATGTTATTGTGTTAGTAACTTTGTAAATTTAAACATGCAGAAAAATAAATTTGTTGTCTTATTCAGTTCTTGTTTAACATACAATTTACTTTTCCTGAAGCTTATGTAATATCTTTAATGGTCGAGAAGACCATTAAAAATATCTTGTTTCCTGTATACTGTTTTTGACCAGTACTTATAAAATTTTCCTGTTATGTTATCTCAAACACAATAAGTCGATTTTAATCACCAATCTAGAAAACTACTTTTTGCTTCTTTCTTAACTGAATAACTAAGTTTCTGTTTGTTGAGTATATGTGAAATATAATAAAAATTGTGACGAACAAAATAAATCTTTCCTTTAAGTAAACGGAACTCGATAAACTGGTAATGTTTTTTAATTTTGTTGATGTTGTTACTTATGCCACCTGATCGACAGTAATATCAGATCAAGGACCACGAAATTCATTTCGGCTCATGGCTAGACTTTTACACCTGTCGTTAGCCTTAGCTTTAAGCACCATGCAGGTGACAGTATGATTTCATTCGATTCTACTCCACTTTTGAGGGAGAACACCCTGGGGCGGTCAAAGACATCCAACCTCTCTTCCCCTTCCACCAACCTCACGAGAGGACTTGCGGCTCGACGGCTATTTTGAGTACTCCCATGCCGGGAAGACACTATACATTTACAAACATACATGCCTTCTCCGGGATTCGAACCCAATCTCTATGGTACAACAGTCAGCGTCACTAATCACTATACCGGATGGGTGGCTTTGTAGTTTTGCTTTTGCAATTTTAAATTAAAGAATGAATTTTAGCTTTCATGAAATATGGAATATATTATTCCTAAAGTCAAAATTACTTTATTCGATTTATATGAAGATAATATTGTATTAGCATTAATTTTTTTTCCCATTGAACAGCTAATTTACTTTATGTTCATATAAAATAAAATAAAAAAACCAAAATGCAAAAAACTTTTTTTTTTTTTCCTTTTTCCTCAAGTTTATCATTTTTGGGATTTTTCTTCAGCAATAACTCAAATATAATTCTTGAACGAATTAATACACAGTTATCCTCCCCCACGTAGCACTAACCATGTTTGTAATTAATAAACTTATTTAACACTGATTCACAAACTTAAAAAATGGAGGAATTTTTCATTAAATAAGTGAAAAAAAGTCATTTTTTTGAATTAGTTTAATTCCATATAAAGGTTAAGATGAGGTGTCCTTGCAAAATCCAACTTCCTTCAAGGATTTATATTACCTCAGTGATGGCCAGTGTGACAGGAAAATGCATTGCATTTTACGGATTTTCATTGTCCAAGTATTTGGGAAAGGCTGTTTTATACTGTGCTTTTCCTTGAAGGAAAGCAGCAAAACTCTAAACGTGACTTTATAGATGATAAGTTTTATGAGTTTAATCTTCAATGAAACAGAAGACGGAAACAATTCATTTTTTCAGAACTAAGGACATGAAATTGCTTTGGAAATTATTTCCTTATCAAAAATTATTATCTTCTTTTATATGATACAATAATTATCATGTTTTTGCATAATAATTTTTAATAGTTCATTTTATTTGTGGTGTCGTATGATAAATATTTGGTTTCCTTTTATGTGAAAGTTATGATAAGTTTTGATGAAAAGATTGTTTTTATATTATATATGAAGGTGAGAGAGACAAATCTGTGAAAAATGCAACTCAAGTACTTGAAAGCAAAAGCAGATTAACGATAAAGGACCACGATCACGCAATAAATCTGAATGAATAAAATTATACAAAAATATTGATCATGCATGTCTATTTACCTCCACTACTTGAAATAAAATTGTAAAATCTGAGAAATCGTGAACTTCATCATTTTAACTTTTGATTACGTTATTTTTTTAAAAAAACGATCATCCTTTAAAAAAAAATAGAAAATAGTTTAAGCCCTTGATAGGTATTTTGAAGAATTAAGTCCAACTATATTGAGTCTTGTGAAATATATTGTAAACACATTTTACACAGTTATATTACGAATTTCATTAAAAAATTTGTAATCACAGCAATGTTTTTAATGTATGTAGCTCTATTTAAAGGTAAAAATGTATTTTTACTTAAATATAAAATTTATTTTTTGTATAAATTTTGAAGAATCTTTTATATATAAAAAATTAGTAAACACGCATATACACATTCATAACTAAAGAACATAATTATTTAAATGCATAATACTCTATTTTGATTTAAAAGAAGCGAATAAGAAATATCGGTTATTGTAGAATCCAATAGGATTTTTTAAGGGAAAAAAATTATTGTCACTTTGATGTAAATTCAGTATTTTGAGATTGATATTGTCTATTAATATAAGAAGGTAAATTTGTTGATTTATAAAAAATAAATTCGCATTTGTTCCAATACATTTTTAAAATGCCTGAAAATATTTTTAATAATGTGTGTGAGGCGCTCTATAATCTACATTCCCACTTTAAGTTAGGTGAAAGAAAAAATGTATAACGTAAAACTTTTTACTATTTTCCTTTTAAAATTAGGCACTTTTAACTATGAATTTGGTATTTCGATGATATTATTAATCCCGATTTTAATTTCATTTTAGCGTATATATTAAAAATGGGGAATTTTACATTCGATTAAATTATATATAAATATATATATATATATACATATATATATATATTTGAAACTTCTATGATTTGTTGTTAAGAATTAACGCTTTTTGAATCATGACATAAGATGAAAATATTTATGATATTCATGCTTAAGCCCATACGGCGAATATACAAATATATACACTGAAATTATAAAAGAATTATTTGTACTTTTTCAAACACATTTGTGAATATCAGTGTAAATTCTGAAATATCCTAAAGATAATTTTTAGGAACTAATATTTTATGTATGAATATCTATTAGTAAAATATCTATTTTTATTTTTAGTAATAATAATATAAGTAATAATATACGCGTATTAATTTATACATGTATACATACTTTTTAGACGCACTTCTGAAAACTACAAAGGTGACGGAGTGGAGCTTGAATAATGGAGGTTACATATCACTTGCTTTCGGGGGTCTTCTACTTTTAGGATGCATCGTTGCTTATGTAATTGCTGTCGCAAGAGGAAACGTAGATGCTATCCTACCTCTAATCAGGTTAGTGTTTTTCTTATCTACGATTCCAAAATTGTTATTTCCTGAGATGGGAAAGCTATACATTCTTGTCTTGAATGGAGATAGGCTTTCTGCAGATGCTAAAATCACCAAATAATAGCCTAACATCATTTGATTCATCTAAATTCGGTACACTACAGAGGAAATCATCAACTCTGCGAGAATTTCTTCTTTTAAAGAATAGAAATTTTTTTAGTTTTTTGTAGTAAAGTTTTTTCTTCCAATTTTTTCAATTAGGTACCTTCATTTATATGCATTTTAATGTACCAATTTAAAGCAATTTGAAAGGGAAATAATTTATGTCTATTTTTTATAACAGAAATATACTCTTAAGGGTATAATTTTATACGTGCTTTTAATTATTATTTATACTGGTGTTCAAAATAAAGATAATTTGCATATTTAGTCGAATTTTTCGACAGATATTGAATGAACTATTAACAGTAAAACTAAATTTAAATTATGGATAAAAAAATTTGAAAATAATAATTATCGTTTAAATCAGTGTCTCTCAAAGTGTGGGGCGCGATAACCCTACAAGGGGGGCCGCGAGCATATCGAAAATTTAAAGATTTAAAAAAAATAACCGGAAAGAAGTAAAACAAAATACTTTCTCCCATAATAAAAAAAAATACACAACAACACTAATATAATTTATGTTTATCATATGGCGTTTTTCCTTCATCAAAGAGCTATCTTTGATCTCAAAACCAAATTAAAGAAGAAAAAAAAACATTGTTTAATTTGGTGTAGTTCCTCAATGAGAGATTTTTTTTTATTACGTTTTAACATAAAATATTACTTGTTAAAAGAAAAAAGAAATCCAGAACCTGAGAAAAATTCTAAGAAGATAAACAATTCATCACTGTAATTATTATTGAAATAGTGTACATTAGTTGTAAAAAGAAAAGGTACACATGATTCACTTTTCAGCCCGGCAGCATAATACATTTGCTGATCATTTGATTAACCTTCAAACTTACTGGTATGGTTAGTTTTACCTTAGTTCCGTTTCTTGAACAAAATATGACAGCTTTGCCGGCAAATAACATTTCTGTAAAATTAGTGAAAAGTGTCTGATTTGCGTCCTAAGGTCTTGCACTTTTGAATCATTTTAGTTCAGTTTTATTGGATTTTTTTTCTCAAATCATAAAAGAAAAATTAAATAGTCCTTGAAAGCCGGTAAGTATACTTTCTCTTAATTAAATTATTCACTGGAATTCCTATTTGTATCGTGTGCAGTAAAAATAATTATAAACAAATGATTGGGGTGACTGAGTCCCCCCGCACTACCATTAGCGTTAGCATCGAGTGCGCGCTTGCCCCCGGGTTAAAACATTTTGAAGTATTTCTGCTTTAAATATTAAAAAGTAACACACTTATTATTCATCGGAATTTTATATTCTTTTTCCTTATTTAACATTAATTCTAAATGCTAATTCTGTGAGGTTTAAAATTACAGTTCTTTTAAACAGTTATTTTCAATTATAGCATTTATCTATAAAAAACATTTTACATTTTTGAATACAATGTCGTGCACGCAGTTTTACTCTCCTTACAGTTCAGCTATTATATCAAGAATAATGTTTTATGTTTTTAAAAAATTAACTCGTGCGAAGAGCCGGTGTTTCAGCCAGTATACGTTTAATGTATCAGTACTGAAGAATTTATTTCACAAATAATTTCTTAATACTAAATTAAAAACAAGTTTAATAATTATTAGTGACTTCCATGGGCTTGTCTTGCAGAGCAAAGTTTTTCAAAGGAAGGTTTAATATCAAAAATTGACACTCTGAGTTATTTTTCTCTATTTAGCTGAGATCTATATTTTGTCTTCAAAGCAGCCACAGCAGAAAATCCGGTTTAACAAAGATAGGATGTTGAAAATGGTAATAGTATATGAAGTGCTTTTGTTTTCAGTGCAGAAAATTCATCATCCACCTCTACCCAAAATTCAAAGAGTGATTTATTACAAAATTGCCTTTTAATTTTTCACTGGATGTGAAATCTATGAAGATTTCACATCCAGTGAAAAATTAAAAGGGATTCTTTTTAGTTTTTCACTTAATTTCTTTTTCGGAAGTTGAGAGCCCTTCTGGAGTATCTTGAAATAGATCTCTAATCCACTCGTAACTTGCTACCAAGTTGTCCTCATCAAGAAAATACTTTTTACAATTCTTTGCCAACATGGCTAAATGATTTTACATGGTTTTAAAAACAACTTTCACATGTTGTTCTTCGGATATGTAAGTTTTAACACATAACGAGCTGGGGCATTTTCCCCCATCATTTACTTCAGTAGTCGTAAATCCAAAATTTAAGTATTTTTGAGAATATTTCCTTGATTTAATTTTCGAAACCATGCTCGTCTGTGTACTTGCTAATCCTTTATTATCGTCCAATGTTTGCTTACGACTTAAAAATATATGTATGATTTTGTTTTAACCTACTGCCGTAGATACTTAATTACCGTGAATTACAATTAACGTGCAAATTAAAAAATGTACATTCAAGCTAGATTCGGTAGCTATAGAAGTATCGAGTCGACCAAAACTGACTGGAATTGTACGAGGAAAAGCATTTTTACATGTTTTGCGCAGACGTTCGATAGGTTACCCAGACTCACGCAAACGTACCCGATAATGCCAGATGTGATGGATATGATAGAGAGAAACATAGACTAGACTATTTTTCTAATGGTATATGTACTTTGAGAAATGGATGCTGAAGGAAATAAATCTTAATTAAATATATCATTTTGCGATCTGTTCCAATTTTAAAATTAGAGAAAGGAAAATAACATAATAATAAGTAAGTAATATATATTTTAAGTAATTTTCTTAAAATATATATATATTACTTAAAAGTAACATATACAAAATTTAATACTTATACAGTTTATAATTGAGATCGCATTGTAGCTTTTGCGTCAAAGTGCATTTTTATTGCAGTAAATACATTATTGTTGTACAGGGGGGGAGGGGGGCGACAAAATTATGATTGAAAATTGGGTCGCCAGTATTGAAAGTTTGAGAAACACTGGTTTAAATACATGTGTGAACGAATTTAAGCATACATTCGTTGTAATGATTTCTGGAATTAAAATTCTATTCCAAATACATACATTTCTTAAGAGAAAGACTTGTTTTTTTTACTGGAACATAATATGGATAAACTTCTTATAACGTTACTTTTTCTCCCTCTTTCCCCTTCTGAGGAGTTTGGTAATTGAATGAAATAATTTCTTATAGATATTCTTGTGCCATACCTTCCCCACAATATATTCCATCAACAAAACTCAAAAACTTCATGTAAATTTATAAAGATTTTATCTATCTGGCACCAAGTTTTAATATCATAAATTATTATTATGAACGTATGTTCGGATTTTGTTCATACTTGTGTTTTAACAAAACAATAATTATTTTTATGAAAACTTTTGTAGTTTTGTATACATTTATAATTCTGTAGATGACATTATCCAAAAAGTACTTTGCAAAAACTGTACTTTGTGTTATATAAAATCGAATGTTTTGTTAATAACGTGAATTCCCCTTTGTAACAATTAATATCGCAAAAAAGCTACGGTTGCAAAAAATTAAGACCATCAAAATCTGACTAACAATGGAGAAAAAATATTTTGAAAAACCATTATAATTAATTGTTTGAATGAAAGGAAAAATTCCTGCCAAATCAATATAATTTCTAGTTTTCCAAAATGGGTATCTATTTAAAATGAATTATATACATTCTTACAAAATCACAATATGACTTCGGCTACAAAGCTCTGTCACACATTTAGCACCCCCCAGGGATCACGCATAGCTTTAGGTGTTCTATGGACGCGAGTTACGTTCCCTCCCTTTTTGCTATGCGATGTGGATTCTTACTACGAGAACTATAAAATTACATAAAAGGGTCGCTTTGCAGTGGATTCTGTCTCATTGTGGCATCTCTGGTTAAGAAAACGTTGATGAACTGGTCAAAAGAGGATGCCATATTTCTCAAGTTTCAAATGTCCAGGTAATTTATAAGGCTGCATCGACAAATATCAATTTGACTTTCAAGACCAAGCAACTGTCACAACTAAAAGAAAGAACAAAAGATAAATTCTGGGCTAATGACATCTATGATCACCTTGACTACCCCAGAAGTAGCTATAGCTGTCTTCCGTCTAGCTAGGATGCATGGCTGTTTATATCAAGGGTGGCCAACCCGCAGCATGCAAGCCATGGTGTGGCACGGCTGAATTATAACAGTGGCATGCAAAGACTTATTGGAAAATTTTTAAAAAATCGAAATAATAATAATAGTAAATGTAAATTTTCATACAGTTTGATTAAAATGCGTTTGCCTCACACCCCTCCCATCAAAATACACATTTAATTGAATTACAATAGAAAAACATAGTGTAGAAAATACTCCTTCTTTGTTGTGTGCCCTAATTTTCCAAAAAAAAGTGCACTCGTGAGATTTTAGAATTTGAGGGAGGGTACTTTAAAATATCTGGAAGAAAACAATGAATTTCCCAGTGAGTGATGCTACTCAAGAATGAGGATTGGCTTTGGGATTTAGCTTTTCTTACCAATACAATGGTACATTTAAAGAATTTAAATTAGAGATTATAGGGAAAATATTGTATTGATTATATATTTTCTTTTGTGAACAGACTTTTGCTTTTTTTTGACTCGATTTTGGATAAAAATTATTAACACATTTACCACTAATTCAGGAACTATTTACCAAAGTTAATAATACTCCGAGCTATGATAGATTTAAAAATTTAAAATCATTTTGCAGGATACATTCAGTGTTTTATTTGATGATTTTCAAGATGAAAAAAAAATGCTTATCTTTTCATACATCTTTTTTCATAATTTCTTTGCAAGGCGTTAATTGTTACCCACCCTGAAATTCAAAGCGGAATTATTGACCAAGAACACCATACTCTAGAGTAAATATAAGGAATTCAATTCAACTGCAAGAGAGGGATCCACATAATGTTGAATTTTGGAAAGTAGCACCAACAAGCAATTTTCCAAATTTACACGATTTGACTGTCAGATACTGCTGTAGTTTTGGATCACTATGTTTGAAAACAAGTGTTTTCTATTATCACCATAATAAAACCCAAAAATATTGCTCAAATTAACTGATACATGCATAAAAAATCTAATTTTCTTGATACCTTCGAGAAATAATCTTAATATAGACGAGTTGGTAAAAAAAAGAAAGAAAAAAAAACCCCTCAAAACTACATTAACTACTGACAATTTAAAAATTATTTAGAATTAAATATGTTTCAAGGTACTCACTCATTTTGATTTTATGCATAACCTAGCTGATTGAAGATATAAAAAAAATATTAACAAAAAAATGAACCCTAAGTTTATTCCTTTTTTTATACATATATTTTTACTATATTATTTTTAAATTCCCACCACTTAAACTTCCATAAAAACGTGCTATTTGCGTAAAAATCCCATAACAAGCCTATAAGTAAAATTTTTCCTTCATGTTCTATTCTTTATTGGAAAAGTTTAGAGGGGCACGCGTAATTTTTTTATAAGATAGTGGCACTCTTTCCAATTAGGTTGGCCACCCCTGGTTTTATGCACACCTTCACAGATTCCAAATATTGGATAGTCCTGTCTGCCCCCTTTGTTGCTACGGTGTGGTGCTGAAAGCTGGTTACATATATATATACTAGCTGGTATACCCGTTCTTCGCACGGGTGAATTGAAAATTTAAGCAATACGGACTGAAGGATAAAGAAGTTTTTAATGAGTTAATTTTACGTTAATTGTAAATAAAACAAAAAGAAAAAAGCTTTTTGCATATCTCAGCTGAACAAAAAAAAACCATGTTTGCTAAATTTTAAGTCTGTTGATATAATACCTGATAAAAAAAGTTTTTTTTTTTACTTATAACGCCCCGTAACTCTCTTAAGGATCGATTTTTGAAAACACCTTCCTTCTGCTGAGCAAAATTAACACATTGTTGCAAATTTTGTGTAATAAACGCATTAAAATAATGTAAATAATTTGTATCTGGATGTGTAATTCGTTAATATTACTTTCTGGTGCATTTATTTTATGTTAAATAGCTGTTACTCACGACTTCATCGACGTGGAATTTAACAAAAAAGTGTTTATTCAATTCACAGAGTTTACGAAAACTTAATAATTATATATTCCACGCAAAAGAAATACCTATGCTATAAGTATAATGTCATTCTTCAACTTTGTGAATCAATGTTTCTTTTTTGTTTTACTTTTGTTTTCTTTGTTTTTTGTTGAGCAAAGTGTGAGAGGGACGCATGACCTTTGATACTGTCGATGGGGTGAGGACAGTAAAATCATTGCAGTGTTTGTGTGCAGTGTTTGGAAATGAAATAAACAATAGAGCTATGAAATTGGCTTACCTCTATTTAAAAGCGGAGCCTTGTGAGAAGTTAAATGACTTAAAACCCAAAAACTTCCTAATTTATGTGTAAATGCTGTCTATGTTATGGAAAAATAGATGTTGCTCAGTGTTCTTGAGAGAGAATGAAATCATTTTTTGGAATGATTATAAGCATTGAATGCAACAGTTCAAAACAGGTCTAAGTAGCAGAAGGGGGAAATGAATCTGCAAGCAGGGGGGGAGAGGAGCGCGTGACCTTTGACACTGTCGATGGGGTGAAAACTGGGTACCGTGAAATGAACACAAACGAAGCCGCAAGCAAGGGGTAAGAAAGATGCATGACCTTTGATAGTGTCGATGGTGTGAAGACTGTTAAATTCATTAGTATCAGACATGAACGGGAAAAATCACGAGTGTCGGTAACCTAATTAAACAAAAAAGTTTGATATAACTGCTAGAAACGTTGAGACAGAAGGCTCGCGAAATAAAACAATCCCTATTGACTAAAAATAATCCTTAATGAATAAAAATAATCCCTATTGAAATAAATAATCCCTATTTGAAATAGATATTGTCCACCATTTCATTCGCTTTAATTTTATTTTCGCGGAACCCTATTTTTTTCTTTCTATAATTAAAGTGTAGCCTAAGTTATTTCTTATAACATTAGCTATCTGCCAATGAAAGTTTCGTCAAAATTGGTCCAGCCGTTTCAGAGATTAGCCGGAACAAACAGATTTACAGAACGACAGATAGACAAAAATTTAAAAAATTGATTTTTTCATATAAGTACCGTATATACTTTTAAATGCATTTAGTAAAAATTTTTTAATTTCAAATTACAAACAGACACTTCATTTTTATTTATATGTATAGATATCTTCCAGTCATATCTCAAAGCTCTCTCTGAACAATGTTTTCTGAGAGGCTAAACCTTGTAACACGTTGCAGACTTGATCTTGTTTTATTTTTTTTCTATGTATAGTATTTTAATCTTTTATATATTATCCTTTTCATTTTTCTTTTTACATAATTCTTCTTTGTACAGACTTTTCAGTGTTCTATACATTGCATTGTTATTGTATTTTGATTTTGTATCTCTACATGGCATAAGGATACTGTCTGTATCGCCAGTTGCATTACAAATAAAAAAACATTCTTGAAAAAAAGTTATCACTTTTAGTTTTGTGAAAAATACGTGAAAAAAAATTGAAATATAAATATTTAGAAAACTTCTTTTAATTAATTTACGTATAAATCTAGACTGTTACGTTGAGTATGAATCCGTTTTAGAGCTCTTAAAGTGTAAATTAAAATCGCGCCAACATATCCAATCAAAATTATACACTCTCCAAAGGACCTCCAAGAACTTACTCGGCTGTCCTAGCGTTCGTCGATGCAAAAATATTAGATACAATATCTGATGTCAATAAATTTTTGTTATGTGACGTACGGTCTCATTTGTAGGGAGTGATAACGTTAAAGAAGATCTACATTTTAAAGTTACGTGATTTTGAGACCCAACCACAAAGATTAAAGTTTACTTAATATTATCTTCCGGGACAGAAATAGAGACATAAAAAATAAGGAATTAAAATTAAAATTAATATTCTTGAATATAGTTCCTGTATTACTCTAAAATCTTTCTGTATAAATTACGTATTTCTAAGTAAAATACGTTACTTTTTGTGTGTTAAAGAATTTATTCCATACTTCGAATTATATATATATAACAGAACAGAAAGAGCAAACAATTTTATCAAACACAACTGGAGAAGAAGAAAAAACGCATAATGAGGGGGGTATTAAAAACACAGCGCAAAAAGCGACACACGAATAAACATTGAGAATAAAAGTTGGCTGTATACAGGGTATCCTAAAAATAGCACCCAAATTCTGCACTAACAGATTCCTCGTTGGGAGTACATAAAAAATGCCCAAAGAACTGTACCTGTGCGATCCATAGTTAAAATACAGTAAATGATGATTCATGATGGAGCTCCGGCACATTTCTGTGCTACTGTAATTGATTGGCTGAATATGATGTACTATGGCCGCTGGATCGGATGTGGGGCTCCAGTTCTATGACCACCATGATCCCCAAATCTTCCCCAGTTGAGTTTTTTCCCTGTGGGGCAATATCAAGGAATTTATGTATCCAGACGTAGTAACTACACAAACGGACTTAGTTGCTTCTCTGTATGCTGCTTGTATTTCGGTGGACACCGCGCTGCTGCGACGTGGTCACTCATCCATTTCATGGAGAGCTCAAGCCTGCTTCGTTATACACGGCGGACTTGTGACGGGCTCACGCGTTTTTTCATTAACATGTCCTTTTGAGTTCTTTGGGGCCAGAATAAATGGCAATTCTTTTCTAACCAACCCGAGAAGTAAAACGTGAATGAAAGATGCAAATTAGGAAGCTTTTAAATAACAGAAGTTTAGAGTAAGCGGTGTGGCATTTGCGGAGTGTTATGATAGTCCGTGTTGCAAGTGTGAAGAGTATTTCGAGAATTTAAGTGACAGTCAAGAGAGGTTACCCGTGACAGAGAGCCTGTATTCAAGATAGATACTATTCTACACCAGTGAACCGCAACTTCAGCTAGGATCAAATAGATTGCTGTTTCACTGGACATCAAGGTAGGAGTTTCCATTTTAATATTCAGATTTGTGTTTACATTGAAATTGAGCTTAGGCGAGTTAGTTTGTATTGATAGTGGTCCGGGTTACGTTATTTTGGTATTATATATTGTGTGTTTCGCCACCGTGTAGATTCTCTCACATATCATATTATTACTTTAACTTTAACTGTTATTGGTTTAAGTTAAGATCTTAATAAAGTAATATTAAGATTATGGCAGCTTCTGGTTCTTCATTTATTCCTACACCTCTAGCTCAAGTTGATAATCTAGGAGAAGGGCACCCTAGGGGGCGCCTTACAGACTCTTCGAACATCTGCCTTTTTAAATAGTTGCAAATACTGCTGCTGATGTGTCCAATACGGTGTTTTTTCCTTGCCCCAAATGTGACAACATACTTAGTTTTTTTCGTAAACTATGGATCGTACAGGTTCAGTTCTTTGGGCATTTTTTTATGTACTCCCGACGAAGAATCTAGCTGTTCAGAGTTTAGGTGCTATTTTTGGGACACCCTGTATTTGGACTATTTAAGAATTAATTATTCTCTGTTATATAAACATTAAGGCCTACATGCTATTTTTTTTTATAAAAAAGAATAAGCGGAATGCACACACTTCACGAAGTCTGCCAAGATTGAACTCATTGATGTATCGATAAAAAAAACTTCCAACACTTAAGCGATGAACTGTGATGAATAGTTGAAAATGTTTATGTATCAAAACTTTATTATAATATGGATACGTTATGCGATCCCCACAAATTATAATATCAGATAACTGAATTGTATTACATTGTGTATCTTTCATGTCTTAATTGCACTAGTTATAGTTCAGGTTTAGGTAATTGATGCCAGAAAGCTTGGATAATATCTTCATCAGTGGCAAGTTGATTTAAAGTTTTTAGAATATTCTGATGTGGCTTCTGTAGTATTAAGATAATTGCCTCTGAAATTCATGAGCCGTAAATAGTTATTATTTGACGTTTGGTGACTTTCAGAGGGCCAAAATGTATTTTAGGAGTGTTACTTGTTATAATTTGCAAGATACCAATTATAGAATACTATTGATTATGTTGATCACCGTATGCTAATGCTTTTATCTACTAAATATCATTTATTCATCTTCTTTCATGCGACCATATGCTATTCCTTGAAGTACATAAAAAAAAGACACTATTTTACATTTCTTTTTCGTGACAATTTCCTATTTACTTTTTACGAGTATGTATTTTTATGCAAAAATGCGTCTAGTAGCTATTTATACGTGTTTCCCCGATAATCTGTCTTCGTGACAGATTTAGAACCGTGTAGTTGCGTTTTTATTGTTGCATTATAAGCGTTTCAGTTTTATTTTTGTTTGAATATTTTTTTCTAGTATTAAATATTGTTTTTAAATTAATGAACTCCCTAGTTTGCTTTAATACTCGTAATAGTTAATGGAAACAACGGGAAGCATTATCGAAATTTAACACATTACACAAGTGGTCTTCAAACTGTGTTCCACGGATCCCTAGGGTTCCACGTGGTATACCCAAGGGTTCCACGAGTCACAATCAAAAATCGAAAAGAAAATTATAAATGCGTATGCGAAATGGATTAATGCTCTCTATGAACATGAATCCTGTCTCTTCTCCCTCATCCCAATCAGTAAATCTGAAAATTTTATTTTTATACGTAATAAATTTACTTTGTAAAATTATTTTAACTTTATGATATATTAAAAGAATATGATACAATTAAAGAATATTAAAACATTTCTTTATATATATGTATTACCTAATAGATTGTGAATATTCCATTGTTTACTATCCTCGGTTTCAAAAAATAATTTTACACTCGTTAGTGCATTATTTTACAAAGTAAATAGTTTTTTTAATGAAAATTGCATCTTTTTTTTTTCATTTGGGGAAAAATATCTATAATGAAAGACAGGAACAACTTATAAACATATGAATAGATTCAAAGTTAAAATATAAATTTAAGGGTGCAAATTCATGCAAAATAAGCGGAATTTCTGCGTAGCTATAAACATTTTAATGCCGTTCAGAACAATGTGAAAAATATTTCTCTCAACGAGTGTGGCTACAAAAACAAAATATAAGAACAAATGAAATGCGTTTGCAGATAATTTCAATAGACGTAGAATTTCACAGCTTGCATAAAAAATGCAAGTACATATCCCAACTACTAAATATATTGCAAGGGTAGGTGATACTAGGATCACAAATTAGTACTATTAATTTGTAATTTTTTAAAAATTACATAAAAATTTTTTGATAACAAATTTAATACTTTTTTTTAAAAAGGTTGTCTTAACATAAAGTATCTACAACATGTTGCTCTACTTTAAATGTTATTTTAATGTATATTTTTATAAGAAGAGAAAGAGTGTGTGTGTGGAATGGGGTTCTCCGAAAACACCCAATACTTCCAAGGGTTCTGTAAGTCGAAAAAGTTTGAAGACTTCTGCATTATAGTATTATTTTTTATAGCTTTTTTTATTAATTTTAAGTGTTGATCCATTATATCAGGCCTTTATTTCTATCTATTCTATATTATTTTTTTATTTCCAATTTCGAGTTAATTACTATTAACAGACGAATTATTAAACAGACATATTGTGAATTGAATGTTAAATCCATTTCAGTGATGCTGCTGGATCACCTCCTCAAAATGGACTTTTTGGAACACTGATTTGCTTGGGAGGCATGTTTGGTAAGTACTTTATTTATGTAACTCAAATAGTTAAAATATATTAGAATAAACAAAGTTTAATGCAGTTTGTATAAAAATTTGAACTGACATTTCATTATTTTTTAAATGGGTATTGTGAACAGTTTTACTGTATGAATGACTAAAAAAAACTGTTTATATTTTAATTATAATTACTACAGTGTTTCAGTTAAATTGCTTATTCTAATTTACTGCCTTAACTAAGTTTTTGAACAATAATGTCGAAGGTATGGACTGACACGGCGAAAAAGTGATGTGATATGTCGAGACGAAAGTAATGCGTTCTTTCGTATTTTTCAAAATTAATATGATTTTTGTAAAAAATAAGGGTACAAAGTAGCTTGGGAACTACAGTAAAATACATATTATATTCCCTCAATTTTCCTGGTAAATTCAATGCATAATTATCGAAATACTGTTATTTTCTAGATTATATAGAAATTTTCATCAAACCAATTTGTGTTGGAATAATAATTCTTTGCTGGAGCTCTCATTCAGAATTTTGATTAAATTTATGCCAATCTTCAATCTGAAAGCTTTTGTCACATGTTCATAATACGGGGGAGTCAAAAGTAAAGGGAATTTTGTAATTTTTCTTTCCAATGTTTGCCAACTGCGCTAGTATTGTGAGGTATTCACCCGTGGATACCTTACTTCTAAGTTATCTTCGTGACATTCAGGGGTGGGAGTGAATGAAGAACCAGGCGTTGCCATGATCTTAAAATGTCTTTATTAAGATCTTAACTTAAACACTAACAATGATAATATTTATATTATAACTTAACGGATCTGAGGTGAGAAAACACACAATACGTATTACCAAATAAGTGCCATCTTAACCCCTATATTTAACTTTCCGGTCTATTCCTAATCTCTGTTTATATCACAGTTACTAATAGATGCTATAATTACCCTACCTTAATCTCTTGTTTAACAGCAATCCTCTCGGATCCTAAATATCTTTTGATTAACTCGCGTGGAATTGTATCCACCTTGACTTGATCGTCCTGTCACGGATAGCTTCACACTTCACGGCTTTCTTCTCTTCCTTCAGTTCACGCGTTTAAACCAGACTAGCATAATCACTTCCCAATAGGTCATACGCTTACGTTAAACTTCTGCTATTTAAAAGGTTTCTAATTTGCATGTTCATGTTTCACTTTTGGATTTGGTTGGAAAGAATTTGCCTTTTTCGAACCAAAGAACTCAAGAGGAGTTTTAGTAGAAAACGCGATCAGCCCGTCACAGTATCCAGGGCTGAATGAGGGGTAGTCGGAAACACTTCTTGCAAGATGTCGCTCGTTTTCCCTTGTAGTCGTTGGAATGTAGCGGACCTACCAACACGGCAGCTCCATTGTCGATCTACACCAAGGATGAAAGGAGGACAATGATTCACTTTATGTTTGAGGAAAGTGTGACATCTTCGGAAATTATTTGTCGCCTGCAAGCGCAGTATGGTGACAGCTGTTTATCGCGAGGCAAGATCCAAACAGGAAAGAACTTTATGAGACGTCGAAAGATCGGGCAATCCATCAACGTCAACTACTGAGGTCAACGTGCAAGTCGTTGAGGGTATAGTGATAGAAGGGATGGCTAGTATCCAGTGCAGGTTTCACACTTTCCGTAAGCAAAAAGCTAATCACTGCTCTCCTTTCATCAGTGCTGATCGTCAATGGAGCTGCCATGTTGAACTGTCTGCTACCCAATGATTATGGGGGAAGACGAATGACACTTTGTATAGAAGTGTTGCCGACTACCCCTCATTCAGCGCTAGATACTCGCGCTGTTGGTAAACATTGAAAAAAGAAATTCCAAAAAACTCTTTACTTTTTGACTTCCCTTCAAACAAGCAACGATGTATGTTTCCTTAAAAGTTATTTAAGTATTTAAAAGCATTTTGTAGAATTTTTATATTTATGAAATGTTGCTCAATTTTTTTTATATCTTCTTCTTACTTTTTTTTTTTATCTAAAATGAATTTGCTTTTAGGTGTTGTTTTCATGATTCAACGGTATATGATTGTACTCGAAAAAAATCGTGAGAAAAGCAGCCTGGTAACTGTCATAAATAAGTTAAGTCTCTTCACAGGCATTGTGTCTATGCTTGGTATTACTTTAATCACTGGATATCCTGTGAACTTTTATAGAAATAGAGATGTATGGGTAAGTGTGTTATACTAAATTAATGTTCTTCCATTATAAAGTATTTTCTTTTACTTTCAACATTCAGTCTAATTTCATTTGTAAAAAAAATCAACGTAGATATAAATTTTAACGGTATGTTAAGTAGTTTTCACCAGTTATCGAAAAATTTACTTTTGATTTATTTGCTGTGTGTTAAGCGATATGATTGGTATCATTAATAGAATATGGTATTCTTCGAGTTAACTCAGGGAGTGAGATAGGATAAAGCAACAAATCTATTGGCGATGAACCTCATAATTTGAGCCTCGGTCAAGTGATGCGGATGACTTCTGAACTGACACCTTCTCTTTAAACTATCACACTACGCCAATGAGAGGACTTTGAGCTCCGAAAGAGTTAATGTGCATCGGTCCTCTCAACACGGCGCGTCTTCAAATACACCAGAACTTGAGCCCGAAACATGCCGGCAACGAGTTTGCGACTATAACTCTATTATAACTATAACTCTAACTGTAACTCTATAATTATAACTATAACTCTATTATAACTATTATAACTATAACTCTAACTGTAACTCTATAATTATAACTATAACTCTATTATAACTATCACTCTTGCGACTATAACTAACCATTTGGTTATCGCGGCCACACGAGTTAGCTCACAAGTCCATTGTATTTTAATTCTAATGACAGGACTATAAAAGATAAATGTAAGCATTTTACTGAAACTATAATTGAAATTGCCCAGTTACGTTTAAAATTATATGCATAATTTAATCTAACATGCATATCAAAATTAATAGTGATATTTTAACCCAATATATAACCCAAAACTATTAAAATATAATGCAATATTTGTATACAATGTATCAAATACTCATAAAAATGAATATATCTATTAAAATATTCTTAAAATTTAAATGAATAATTTTATTATAGCTATATATTTCTTTTTGTCGAATATCAAGATCGCTTAAAGTTACGCAACATCTTTGATTTGAGATGAACGAATTATCCCTCCTAACCCACACTCAGATAAAGCTCCCATTTGTTACCATGCCCCAGAGGAAATTTCAGGTTGACGATTGAAGAAAGTAGCGAAACTAGTTTTAGCTTTCACAGCGGCCATTTACCTGATTTTCGGAATTTGTTTATATGAGACCTTTGGAAAATGGAATTATTATTATTCAAATACTACAAATTATTGTATATTTTAACTGTTCAAAGTTAAATAACAGTTAAAAATATGGTATTATTTTTGAAGGGAAAAGTCAATCTTTTATTTGATGACCTCAAATTACAGAGTTCAGGAAGATGAAATAAAGGGTATTTCAATTAATGGTATTACATTTAAGCCGGAAAACGACACTAATGCAAATTAGATCACAAATTTTAATCTTTATTTCTTTATATAATCTCTAGCTAGAGAGAATGAGAGTTGTATTAACGTCGTACGATAAAACAATACGAGGGTTATTGGTGAAGGACCTCGTAATTTTGAACCTCGGTCAAGCGATGAGGACGACATCTGAGCTGGCACCCCCTCTCAAAACTACCCCACCCCGCCAATTGGAGGACTTTGAGCTAGACATGGTTATTGTGCATCAGGTCCTTCTACACATCGGGTCTTCGACACGAATCCGCGACACGCCAAGCGCGAGTTCGTGGGCATAACGACTAGGGTACCGCGGCCACAACTCCAAATGGCAGCCTTGATGTAAGATTCAGTTGTTGTTTATCATTTTTTGTCAGTTTATATTAATATCGTACTAGAGGCCACACGAGAGCTATTAGTGATGGATCCAGGGATTTTCAGCAATAGCAAGCAATGAAACTGACTTTTGAGCTCTGGTATCTCCCTCAAATAGCTAGAATGATGGCACTCTGCGAAAAGGGTTCACTGAAGAACAGTGGGTGTATTTGAGTTTTCTGTATTTTATTTTCGTTAATCATAGATGTAATCAGCTTCTTATTGGAAAAATATTTCCAAGAGGTACTTCACTCCTTTTTTGAACTTTTTTTTCGTAATTGATTTTGATACGAAGTATTTCACAAGAAAAACACGACTGTGACGTAAGTGAAACAGCTCTCATTTATAACATTAATAATGGCAATTAGACCCTCTCAAATTTTGACAGCGGCAAATATGTTCCCACAAAAAATTTCAGTATATAAATAAAAATCTAGCTCAGTATGTAAGTTTCATTGATTTTTTGGGCTTTTATTCATAGGTAATTTTACTATTTTAGCTTCCGGACAATTTATGAAAATATTCTTTTTTTACTTGCTGTCATTCGTATTGAAACGAAATAAAAAAATAAAATCCCCAAATAAAGAATGATGGCTCTAAAATAGTATTAAGCTTTTCTCTACCGCAGAAAAATGTATAACTGAACTTATGAAATAAAATTGACTTTATTAATATTTTTTATGTTGCAAAGAATACTTTTTTTTCGCTAACCTTACATTATTCCTACTACAAAAGTTTCGAAATTTAAACACTGCGTTCTTCAAAAGTTATCTACATTGTAAGATGCTACATTTGCAAGATATCTATATCTTGCCGAAGATATATGCAATGCATAAGTATGCTTTTAGAAATAACTAAAGTACTTCGTCACAATTTTTCTCGCGAATATCGAACGCACATATAATTTTTAAGAAAAAGTCTATTTTAATAAGATATATATAAGGAGTAAACGAACCCTTAGAAAACTTCACACTAGTTATCACCAGAGGCGTAGCTACTGCCATATTAGCCGTATCAATGATACAGGGTCCCAAAATGTGTAAGAAAAAATCTTAAAATGTTAAGGGGCCTCTAAAGAGGGCCCCTAGGGAATTTAGATTCAGGGCCCGCTCAAGATTAGCTACACTAATGGTTATGACAATATACAATCTGGGAAGAAATCAAGCTACAATCACGATAATATGCAAATGATTAAAATTTCGAAGAAATGAGACAGGCTAAATATGCGCATATTAATGCATAAGTATAGTGCAAAAGGGGACGAATTTATCGAACGACAATATATTGATTTTTAAGACGTAACCGGCGGCAAAAATAAGTAGGCCTAATAAATAATATAAGGTAAATGTACCGTCGGATAAACACAAATGACAATCAGAAGAGTGTGCTTTCGATTCAACGTAAATCAAGATGACAGTTGGTCCCGCTAAGACGCTTACCACTGACCCCACATCATAGGCAGTGTCGACTGGATTTTTGCCGACCTCGTGACAGACTGGAGACGTGTCATCTTCAGTGATGAATCCCGATTCAGTCTCAGTGCTGATGACCACCGCACGTGTTGGAGGCGCACCGGCCAGCGATCCGATCCGGCATTTATTGTCGAGCGGCATACAGCAATTTCAGGTGTGACAGTGTGGGAGAATTTCTTGGGACACACGATCATCTTTAGTGGTCCTTCAAGGCATTTGACAGCTAGATACGTGGACGATATTTTAACGCCGATTGTGCTACCTATGCTATCAAGTTGCCCAGGTGCCATTTATCAACAGGATAATGCTCGTCCACATACTGCGCGACTCTCCCAACAATGTCTTCAAGGATATGACGTCCTACCATGGCCTGCCAGGTCACCAGATCTTTCGCCAATAGAGCAAGCGCTGGGAAGGTAACTGCAGCCGTCCCGAGATAACTGCGCAGATATATGGCAGGATCTTCCACAGGGGTCATAAGATTAATTGAATCGATACGCCGAATTTCGATAGCTGCCAGAGGTGGCTTTACTACTTACTGATTTTTAACCTTTTGCAAGCTGTAACCGCTTAATAAAATGATATTTTGTTCTGAATTTTTAATCATTTGTTTATTTTCATATACACTACATGCATACCAAATTTCGTGAATGTAGCAATTTCTTCTGGGTGCATATATTTTTTGCGACAGAGTGTATTATTTTTATCAACATGTTTTTAGAGTACTAATAAATATACGAGAGAAGGATAAGAGCTGTGAGAGAAGTGTGTTTTACATTAATATACAGAACAAGACATTGAGAGGAATTCACACCGAGTTGTTTATTCTTCAAGAATTTTCTATGCCCTGGAGGCAGTAACAGTGGGACCAAGGACGTCAAAGCGCAGCGCATTTTAGATATACTCTTACTAGAATGCAGGTCTTCTGTGATGGCATGCTCTATTCTTAGCGAATTTTAATATTTAATCTGTTTCCAACTGATAAATATTATTGTATAGTATTATTGTATCAGTTTTAATTGAACATACTCAGAGACATAGTTATTCTAAGTAGAATTTGCGTTAGAGCTGTCTTTAGGTGTATAATTGCGACACAACAAATTGAATTTTCAGGTTTAGTAAACAAATTAAAAGTTTAACATCCTAAGTACCGTATTACCTGTATAAATACCATACTTCTTTCAATCAATTGAAATTTCATATTTTTTCCGATAACTGGTTGACGATTCAAAATAATATTTTGTTCAAAATTTAGCTTGATTGATAAATAGGTATGTGCCTAAAAATTAATTCCATTTGCACATTGACGGTATTTGTTAAATATAGACAATTTTAATTACAGATAGGATTATAATAAATTAACGGAATAATCACAGAGTTAGAATTAGAATAGACAATATATACCTATAATGATAATCACTTATAATTTTATAAGTAATTATTTCATTTGTATACACATCTCTCTCTCTCTTTAATTTTGATTTTTTAATTATTACGTGAATGCCGTAAGTGTGTGTGTGTGTTCTTGGTTATAAGTATATATTTTATTTCTAAATACCCTCTAATTCATTAAACTAATAAATTTTTTTAAATTTAATTATGTTCTCTCATAGCATTTTTTTTTTACTTACTGCGTATGAAAAAGTTTTCATACCCTATATTAAATGCCTCCGCATACTTGACTGAAAATCGTGCTTGGAGGTTTTCATCATGGTTGTAAATGCTGCTATTTCGCAAAAATGATTAAATAGTTTGTACCGAAAAAGATCCCTTGATTATCTTAAGCATTGAAGTCAGTGTACGAAGTACATAACTTCTACGAGAAGCTGCTAAATCTTGGTGTTTTTACATGCTTATTATCACCTTTACGTATGCTTGGATATGTAGTTATTTAATATGTATTATTATCTAATATAATTATAAATGCAACGCAAAAGAGGGAAAAATGTTATGAGAATTAAGATTTTTTATGATTAAAATATTTTAGAGAGTGTGAAATCTAAAATATATACCAATTGATCCCTTTTTACCACTGAGCAATGATTATAGAAGACATACGCGTAGAAGTGATTTTAACGCTGAGAATCGCAATAGTTTTGTTTAACATTAACTTTTCATCCTACAAATTCTAAGCCATCTTTATTTACGAGGAAGACAAAAAAAATCCATAACATACACTAAAAATATTGAGAATAACGCACCAAGAAGAATATGAACTACAATCGAGAAACTTTGGAAAGTAGTTGAATGATGTCCGATATGGAAATGAACCGTTTGCTGCCAATGCGTATGACCACACACTAAGCAATGACGCTCGCTACAACTAAGAAGTGGATCCTATACAAACCGAAGTATAGTGGAAGAGATTCAGTTCACACAGAGTTAAACAAGTTTGAGAGGGGCTTGATCATCGGCAAGAAAATTGTAGGCTGGTCGATGCGTCGTGTTGCTTCCTCGGAGTGTGCCGTCTCAACATGTTGAGAACAATGGACAGGACATGGTATCTACTTGCAGAAAACCGGGTTTGGTGTGACCAGGAAGACGGCGAGGTGAGATGAACGAAGGGTAGCGTGGATCTCACAGTGAGATCCACTCTAGTTCCACGACACAATAAGATGTAGGGCTACTAGTTGTTCCACAAATCATTTCCAGGCGACTTGAGAAAGCGAATGCAATTCAATTCCCAGTTTGGCAGAGTGCAGAATTTAGGTATGAGTCCCAGTTCATTTTAAAGACACGATAATCCGGTACGGGTGTGGAAGCACCCTGGTTAACGATACATTTCCACCTTTGCTGTTGCACAACACACTGCCCGCAAAGCAGGTGCAATGGTCTGGGAAGCCATAGCCTACGATAGCCTGTCCACTCTAAGTATGTATATGGAACCTTAATGGGCCAGCGTTATGTAGATTATATTCTTCGTTCCCATATGGGACCTTTCCTGAATGGCCTTCCAAGGACAACTTTTCAGCAGGATAATATCAGCTTACAACTCAAGTAGCTCAAGACTTTCTTCGTCATGTTCAAATTCTTCCATGGCCAACCCACTCTTTGGACTTACCCCTATAGTGCATTTGTAAGACCAGCTGAAACGCCAGATGCCACCGTGTCACTCTGTACGTAATTTGGAGGTAGCTGTTCAATATTTATGGGCCCACATGCCTCAGTACAACATCCGACGTCTAATCAACTCAATGCTGGACCGTGTTGTGGCATGTATTGCAGCAGGAGGTGGGCCGCACTAGTACAATATTTGGTGAGCTATTTTCAAAATTCATGAAGAGTACTTTAAAACGTTTTAATCAATCTTAGAGCTATACTTAGACATTTAACGGTCTTGTGGACCAAAACAATAGTGTTAAATCAGAAAGAAATGATTTTTTTTTCATATAAATTTCAACGCAAACAAATAGAAAAGTTGTACGTAAAATAATTTTTCGGTTTATACTAAGCGAATAAACTGTACAGTTCAAAATTGTGGGCTTGATCTATTTAAGAACCTGATTTGTAATTAACAATTTTTTGCATTCTAGAACGAATTAAATTGTTCTATAAAAACTTTTTCTAGAACTAATTCGCTGATTTTTGTTACAGCTGATGGATGTTGGTCTACCACACATGATTGGAGGAGTGACACTCCTGTCTCTAGGATTACTCTACATTGCCTTGCAATGTATTCTCACTCTTTTCCTGAAATCAAAGAACGAAACAGTTCTTTCACTTAGAGTATTGTTGCTATTCATCTGTACTGCAGCTTTTGTGTATCGTATCCTTTATTTGTATTAAGTAAATATGTATTTTATTTGAACTAATGCATTGAAATGTATGTATACATGCACATTAGGGTGAGGCAAACTTTTTTTATTTACTTTATTTTACGATTGCTATACTGTGGAAAAGTTACCTTTCGCCTAGCTAAGTAATAAAGAAAAAGGGAAAAAATGAAAAATGTTTTAAAATTAAAAAACAATATATTTTGCTCACGCATTACACTCGTAATTTTGAAAAGTAGAATAATTTTTAGATTTTGTTAATTTATTATAAGTATTTAACTTACCATAGTCGCAACGCTATTGTTCTAAATTTGAGGTTCGGATATGAGGAATAGAAAAAAAAATTAACCAGTAAATTCATAGTACTGTTTGTGTAAAAAGCTGAAAAAAACACATTTAAAGAAACAACAAAAATACTTCGTAGTTTTAATCAAAATTACCTTTTTACCTTTAAAAATAAACTTAGGAAAGGGATTCATTTTAAAAACAACATCATTAGTCAGCGCTCATTTTGGAGTATATGGCCGAGAAACATCTGTGATCACAATATCTGTCCTTTAAGATTATCGTAAAATGAATGACTCAGATACAGATTTCTAAAGCTTTTTCTGCCACATCCAAGCAGTGGAACGCTGTGTCAAACTTGTGACCAAAACATCTCGAAAAGTGTGTGGTGCTAAAGCAAAAAATGACACCATTATGAGGACTCTTTTTATGAAGATTAATAACATCTGACACATTTCTCGAAAATCACACACATACGCACAAGCTTTCATACATCTAACTTAAAGTATTAAGCTATATACAGAAGTGCAACAAGATAGTAAAAGTCTGATTTAAATTATCCCAATATTAATACCAACAGCATCAACAAAGTTTTATTCATTTCAAGGAAATTTGAATGAATAATAAGTTTTATACATTAACACTTAAGATCTATAAAAATCATTTTACTCGTTCTGCTAGTGCTATTTTAATCTATAGAATTGACACATAATATCTTTACATATACTATTGTAATTTAATCGTATTCTCAAGCTATAACAAACTATTTACCAAATTACTTGTTAATCCAACGGATCAATTATGTATTGGTCTTTCAATAAAGGTACTTTTATATGTTTGGTTACATACTGCGACAAAATTGTAAATAAATCACGTAGAAAAAAAGTCTCTTAATTTAATTTCTGTACTATACAACTTTTTAAAATGCAATTAGCATATAAGTGGTATTAAATAATTTACTAAAAAAGAGTGACCGTGACTTCCTCTTTTCTATTATTTAAATTCTCCTTTTTTACAATTTGTATGAGATATGCGTAACTATAATTTTATAAATTATTTATGATACATGCTTGACATTGAATTTAACATAATTTATTCATGACTATAGAGTTAGTGTTGTCATTTTAAACGTATGTTTCGGACTTCACAGCGATTTTTAGATTGCTTTTAAGTTAAGAATAGCTTCTTATATATAAAGAAATATTATTTATATTTATATTCAGTTAAAAAGGTTTTTGTAAAATTATAGTAGTTGATGGTATTTTATTGATATGTATCCTTTTCTAAAATAGTTTTGAAGATTATGAGAATTTGCTTTGAGTGGATATGAAAATTTTCTTAGTTCAATTACATAAATATAAATAATTTTCTTTATTTTGCTTGAAAATAGCTTAAATTAGTTCAAAAAAGCGAAGCATATCTTATATTGCAGATTTTTGCCTTAATGATTTCGATTAGATATGATTACAGTTCCTGAGAACTTCGGGGGAGTTTCACATCTTTATTATGTTAACAGTACTGAAAATGAATTGAATTATACCGGTATCTTGGTGAGTAAATTTTAAAATTTACTAGTGCTAACACCATTTTCAGTTTTGGAAAGAAAATTAATTTAATTAGGAATCTACATTCAAGAAAAGGCAATTTCACTATTTACGTGACCAATTTACTTTACGTGTTTTGCGTTTAATGTAGTGGAAATATGTTTTTCAAATTATACAAGGTTGAAAGAGGGTTTGAATTTTTAAGAAAAAATTAGAACAGTGTTGTACGACCTAATAAAAGTAATCTAATGAATTAATTCGAAAAAAAATGTAAAGATGACTTGCAGCATACAATTTCACTTTTATTGTGAAGGGAAATACTTTTCACATTGATTGCTAGTGACATCAACAACAATACTTGTTACACTTCCTGGTAAACTAACTCAAGCTTTGCAAAGCAAGCAGTGAAATTTTTGTATCGATGAGGCATAAAGATGAAAGCGGTTTCTTAAAAATGACTTTTAATAATAATCAAGGATAAAGTCAATGTGCTTGTCACTGGAGCGATCAAAAACAATAAGTTGACTAATAAAATCTTAGATAAAAAAATCAACATTACCAGACATCCGATTTGAACCGTCTTCTTACAGTCTAATATTTAAAACGTATTTATCATTTTAAAATGGTGATGCAACATACAGTTGCATAGCCAACCAGCCGCTCTCTATTTAAGAGCTAAAACACACTTCTTATATTTCCTTTCTTTCTCCCTGAAAAACTAACACGAGCCGAGTTTAAATAGTCGCTCGATTTGCATTGCAGTTGCTGCCAACCACAAATCACGAAACTTGCAAAAAGATCGGGTTCGAATCAGTTTGTTTACTTTCATTGAGATCATGGAACGGGATTGGAAAAACAACACAAGGAGACCATAAAAATTCGGATCCGAAAAATATTTTTCGAATGGTTTTTCTTTTTAAATGTCTAACAATACTGATGTCACACAATGCTTGTGATTCCTACAGTATTAGAAAAATTGGAATGTTAACAGCTTAAAAATACAGTTCTTTCTTTATATTCTGATTAAAAATAAAAGAAGCTTAAAATGTTTTATTTTATTTCTTTGAAGAGAGGATGGTTATAGTTTTAGGACTCTTTATTCGAGGTGAAATAAGTCCTTTAGAAATAACAGAAAATCATAGAAGCAAATGTAGTTTTTTTTTACTGTAAACTTTTTGATATACTTTTTTCCGTGATTTAGGACTAACTTTATTTTTGAATTGTTTTTAAGAAGTCAATTTCTATAATAGCAATGTATATCTTTCATATTTGTATGTTATTTTATTTTATTAATTTTAAAGATAACTCCTGCTTGTGAATATGACAATTTTCAATAGTTAATATTTAATTGAAATCAGAGGATATTTTTGTTTGAAGTTACTAAAAATATTTTTTTCACTCCTTATTGATGGAAGTTAATACTCCTCAGAGTTCTTTAGATTGATATTCTTTTCCTTTAAGAAATTAAACTATGTTTAATTTCCCGTTTACTAAAACATCTTTTTTCTAGTATGCCAATTTTTCGAGAAATATCCACACAAATACGCGTTCCCCTCCACCTCTCCGAAAAATAACATTCATCTTTAAAATCATAAACATTTTGTTAGCAATATGAATTTTAAGTATAATTTTAAAAAAATTTAACCTGCATATATATATATATATATATATATATATATATATCTGAACTTTCCGAGTTGTATGCTTCTTTGAAATGGAAACTGTTAAATGTGTTTTTGAACTATCAATATTCATGAAGCATTTTTCTATCATTTGATTAAGAACTTTTGATTAGTGCTATAAGAATAATATGAATTCAGTAAAATATTAGTGTTTATTAAAAATAATGAATACAATCAAGATTAAGTATTTGATACTTCGTTTATCGATTTATTTTAAAATTAACATTTATTACTGCTTATTTTCTATTTGGAGTTTAAATGCTTTTAATACTGTTTAAATCTGAAGTATTTTTAGATTCATGGATGTTAACATGAAATTATACCAAATGGAAAAGTGATATACATTACAATTCAGTTAAGAAAAATAAGTTTAAAGAATATTAAACAAATTACTCTCAAGATTAAAACAATGGCTTATAATATATTTTTTTATTCAAGTGGTTGACATTTTTACGGAATATATTTAATATACTATTAATTTTGTGATCTATGCAACAATTTATTGTAATTTTACAATTATTACAGCCTTATCCACCGACAATGGGGGCAAGTCTTAAATTACCTATCGATACAGGAGGATCCTACGTAGCTAGTGCAATAGCTGAATGGGTTTTTGTTTTCTTTTTCTGCTGTTTCTTTTTCACATTCTTTCATGAAGCGCAAGAATATTCATTACTCATTGTGATAGAAACACATACTCCACACGAAGTCGAAACTGAAGATTCCAAGGCTGACTTTCGAAAAGTGTCCATGGCTCATGCTCACAATGGCAGCCAGGTAAGAAAACTAGAATTTTTGTAAAGAACATAACATAAAAACTGCATTATTTTTAAAACGGTCCTCTCTCTCTCTCTTTTCACCTGTACAAATTTTTTTCATATAAATGAAAAGTAGTTTTACGTGATTTAATATTGTCAAAACTGACTTGCGCTTTATTTAGCTTCTGAATAAATATATAAATATTCATTTCCAGTAAAAAATTCTATCTAAATTTTGAAATCCAAAACGAAAAAGAATTTAAAATTTTTATTATTATTACATTGTTATAAAAGTAAGTTTCTGTTAAGAAAATAAATCATGCTTTTCTTTAAAAAAAATGTAGAAATCATTTTATTAGTACAAGACAATTTATTTTTCATTTCCTTTGTTTAGAGTGACACCAAACCACCCCCAGAAGTTAGAAAAGTTTTGAGACGAGACAGTACATGCCAAACAATGACAAACGTTTTGGAAGATGTCTTGAAAAGTGCTCCTAAGCCTTTGAAAGAGGCTCCTCTAACATCTTCAAAAATCAGTGACACGAATGGCACTGATAAAGTTGTATCGAGTTCTGAAGTTGACGCCAAACTTACTCGATTGCTAAGTGAATGTGATTCTGCCGCAGATTCTAAAGATTATAAAAATGTTGCTGATCAACAGCTTACACCAAAAGATGATGACTTAATCACATCTAATGGAAACACGAACAGTGCAAAAGAGGATGAAGAAAAGGAAGAAGAAAGAATTGCTATTGAAAAAATTGATGTAGTCGTAAAACATGCCGAAGATTCTGCTATCGAATCAGTAACAAGTACGCAACAAGATAACAATTCATCAGTTGCAAAGAAAACTGAAGGTGACGATTCTCAACCATCAGCTTGTCCCCTCTCTGTTCAATAGCATTAAATAGTTATAGAATTCATATTTCACATTTTCAAGCCATAAATCTTGAGTCGCATCCTTTTGAATCTTTTTTTTTATTTAATGTTTGTGATGAGTTTTGAAAGATTTACATAAGCACTTAAGATGAGACATATAATTTATTTTTCGATGTATGCCATTTACTCATTAAAAATAAATTCGAAATGAACAGCTTTTTTGTACTAACAAATTGGAATATTGAGTATATAGATTAAAAGGTATCTTGGTTTATGTTTTAATTTGAACAATATATTCAGTTTTCCACGATCTAGAAGATATATTTCCCATTAAGCAGATTAATTTTGAATATAGTCTTAACTCCTAAAGCAAAGAAAAAATTTAGAACTATGACAAATAAAATAGAGAACTCAGGGAAGTTGTTCGGGAATTCAAGAACGAAGAATGCTCTAAAAACAGAAATGTTGTTTAGTGCAAAGCGTTAAAAAAAACTGCATTGTTTGTATTTGTCTGTATTGTTTGTAAGGGAAGAAAGAATACTATGCTATAGAATACCGAATGAAGCACATATTATAGAAATAAAAAGCAATAGTTTTTTTTAACAATTTAAATATTGCACATTACTGATTTGTTTCTTCCAACCCTTTTATCTCTTATTTTGCTTCTGGTTGTTATTTTTATACTATTGAATACTATAATTTTTATTCAATTAGGTGATCTAAAATTTAAAAAACAAACAAACGAGAACGTGCTAAACTTGGACAAAACAATGATACATTAAAAATTGATTTTCTATAAATGAATTGATATTTTATCTAGAAAAAAAGATGAGCTACGTAAAACATATTTATACAGCATTCGCTTTATCACTAAGTGAATATATATATATTCACTATATATTATTGAAAAAATTTATTACAGAAATTCATTTTTTTAATTGCACATTTATTTTATTATTATTATTATATTATTTTATTAAATGCTTTTAGGAATATAGTTTTAATAATAGTTTGTAGGAATATAATAAAAGCATTTAATAAAGTAATATAATAATAATAAAAAAAATGAATGTACAATTAAAAAATGAATTTCTTTAATAAATTTTTTCAATAATATATTTAAAGTAAAAATAAATCTAACTAAAAAAATAAAGTAACAAACAAATGAGCACGTTAAAACTTCCCACTGAATTCTAAGAAAAAAGTTTGAAAATTCTACCGTACCATTAGTCATGTCATTATTCAATTAAAATACTTTCAAACTCTAATGCAAAAGAATAAACGATAACTTCATGACAAACGATATGGATGTACATGAGTCAGATAAAAGCGAAGAGATAGAAAAGGGGGAGAACAAATGCGTCTCACTTTAGTTATTGTGAAACAAGATATCTCATTATACGAGATTATTTTTAGTTCCAATGGCTGTTAACAGTTCAAATAGAATTTGCATTGCGCGAAGTCATTAAATTGTCATATTGCGTTTTTCTGGAGAATAAAATTATTCTTTTCATGAGATAATACGCGTATACTTAAATTCAAATTTGCTTTTGATTGTAGAAATTTTATCTCAAATGGTCCTAACACCCATATTTGAATAATGATTTTTTTTTGCACTAGAATTCGCCAATACGTAATTGATTAAATGTATTAGGAAATTCTACATTTGTCCTTGAAGATAGTATAAATATACCAGTTGATTTAAAAAAATGCATATTTTTCATTTTATTAAGATGTTCTGTTCTTTGTTGCTCACAAGGAAACTAATTTCAACTTAAAATAACGACAAGAATTTCTTTTATTTTTCCTTGTTATTTCAGACGTCACGTGTTTACATCCTTCCGCATATATTCTCTGATAACAGTGTTTAATATTAATGCTTGCTTTCACTAACAGGTTTCTCAGTGACGAAAAAAATATTTATTACACATATCCATGAAGGAAGTATTAGTATGTTTTAAAGAACATTTTATATGTTAGGATTTTATTTGTTTTATAAACAGTATATTAAATTTTTTTCCCGTATGAAGTTAACTCTAGGTCAGCAATTTTATTTAATAAATTACATAGTCTTATTAATTTATTTTACAAATTTAAATTTTAATTCAGTGTTAAAATATTTGACACACACCTTAAGAGTTGAGTGTTTAATTAAGGAGCATTTATTTTACCTAATTCTTGTGAAAAGTTTTAAATACTGAAAGAAAATGGCAATATACAAGAATTAACAAGTAATATAAAAGAAATTTTTTTAATTCAAATCCTACTTAGATCAACAAAGAAAATTTTTATTTTAGATACTTTTAATTAAATAGTTACAATTAATATAAATATGTATATACATTTTACAAAACCACAACATTAAGTGGTAATTAATTTTTATTAAATATCATTAAAGTATCGTATTGTCATCCAAAACAATCGTGTATATAAAATTTCAGTGCAACTGAATGCTTTAAATGAGAAAAAAAAACCTTTTCAAGTTTTGACACAAGTCGCCAAAATGGTCGCTAAGTCGCCAAAAATGATGCCAACGTGGCTGTATTTGTATTTCTCTAAATAATTAGTTTTAATCAATTCATTTTTATTAATTATAATTAAATAATTGTATTTTCATCCAAAATAATCCTGTATATAAAATTTCAGCTCAATTGAGCCCTTTAAAATGTATTTTATTAACGATTGAAAATTCCACCAAGATAAATAAATAAATATATAGAGAGAGAGAGAGAGTGAGCTAATAGTAGGAATTGAATAACCAAATGCAGTTTTATTATGATTAAGGAATAGCGAGGAATGACCATTACCAGCTTTAATATGTATCCTATTTGACGATATATTAAAAATCTATGAAAAAGAAGGCATTTAAAACTTTTTTTTAATTGATGATTTTCATGAATGTGAAAATAAAATGGATAGATAAAATCAAAGTAAATTTTTATTTTAAACTGGGGAGGGGATTCCCCCTGTCCACCTAACTGTGGACCAACATCCATTGCACAAATTATACAACTGTTAATTCTCATTGCTCAAATTCGCTGGCGTAGCTAGTCTTGAGTAGTCCCTGAATCAAAAATTTTAAGCAGTGGCGTAGCTAGGTATTTAAAGACCCTGGTGCAAAAAAATTAGGACCCCATTTTAGTCATGATCTATCATATATGATGCATATATTATGAATATGTAACAATATTTGAAATATACAAATCTATTTTAGCATCAGCCCTGTATCATGCTCTGTATAACATAGGGAAGCAAAGATTCATTCTACCTGCATATATGAGTATATGCTTTCTTGTGTGAGTTTTAGTGATCGCCAAGGTTCGATTTGACACCCCGACAGACCTCTTCCAGAACAGTTGTGAAGAGCTTAGACTGCCCGAACCGGAAGACGAGAAATAACGCAATAGATAATAAGAACAAATAATAACGAACAAGATTACAAATAATAACAGGTTTTAGGGGAAAAAAAGGATTTTGATAAAGAATAAAATGTTTATTACATGAAAGTCAGATTGAGACCTAATCAGAACAAATTATCAATTCTCGGTTTACAATATTTTCTTAGCTTTAGTTTTGGCAAAAGTTTCAGTAATTTCGGTTAAATCCAAGCTTGATGCGACTTAGTTTTCAGCTGCTATTAACAAAAAATATTCGGAGTCGAGCTTGGGCCACACCGTTTCTTGAACAATTTTTAATTTGCTTAATTTCGTTGGGGAATGAATGAGTACTTATCTCTGTTGGGCCTTACCTGATATTTCATCTGCTGCTGAAGTGATAGGCATTGTGTAGAGTAATAGCACTGTTGTAAATACTTCTGTTCAAAATTATTATAATTATTCAAGGTATCCGTCTACGTTCGGAACCGTGATTTTGCAAAAGCGTATAAATGGGTAATATTTATGATATTTAATGTCACTTAGATTAGAAAAATGTGTTTTAAGAATATTATTACAATAAAAAAAATTTAAGAACAATATTTTGACAAAAAATGAACATAGAATGACCAATTTTCAAAATATTCTCCTTTTGTGAAAAATGCTTCTATTATAATAATATTTTGCCTGTATATAGCTCAGACCTCTCTACAGAGGCTCAATTAGAATTTTTGAAATATATTAAACTTAGAAGTGGGTTTTTATCCATATTTTACGACAACAGAGGGGAGCAATTTTAAGAAAAAAACGCAAATAATTCTTTCAATTGGTGGTAACTCTGAAAATATTGTGAATTTTTTAAAAATTCTAGTTGAGCCTCTGTAAAGAGGTCTGAGCTATATACAGGCAAAATATTATTATAATAGAATCATTTTTCACAAAAGGAGTACATTTGGGGAAAAAAGATTATTCTAAGTTAATTTTTTGCCAAAATATTATATTTAAATAATTTTTTTTTGTCAAAATCTTAAAACAATTTTATGCATGTATTCTTATCTAGGTGACACTAAATATCATGAAAACTATCCATTTATGCGCTTTTTTAAAATCACGGTTCCGAACGTAGTCGGATACCTTAAAAAAAACACCTCTGCAAAAGACCAGAGGAGGGGGGTGGGAAAAATTACATCAGTTTATTACAAGGGTGGGCAGACTTATGCACGGAACGGTATACTTTTAATTTTTTCAAACTGTTGCGGTTCACCCAGTGTCGTAAGTGTGGTGAGCTAAGAAAAGCTCAATAATATTTATAATATAACAATAATAAATACAGAATACGTACAAAGTAAAATATATACATTCTGCATTTGAAAACTGAGCCATCCATTTAGAAACCAAAGATAAAATTTAATTAGAAAGAATATAAAACCAATTTTTTTTTAAATTTTAAGATTAAATCGGCTATAATGGTATTTTCATTTAGGCCTATCAAAGAATTCAAGAATCATTTCTCTAAATAAAAGTTTTTTAGTTAAACTCAAAGGTGCAAAGTTCAAGAAGGACCGGGCCTACTGTGCCCATCCGAGTATACGTGACCATTGGGCGCGGAGGTGCATGAGCAGATATCCCGATCAAGTAGCCAGTCTGAAACGAGACCCCAGTGTTTATGTCCCCAAGCGAGCTTGGTACGGTACTCATTTATCGACCCACTGCCGCAGGCATGAAAGGCTGAGTCGAATTTGCCCAGCCCGAGAATAGAACCCCGTACCTGTGGTGTGGAGGCGCGATACGCTACCACTCTACCACTGGGCCATCACTTACATAGCTAGAATAAAAAAAACACTTTTAAAACCACGTTTAAAGCAAAACCCAAGATATAAACATAATAATTATACCCAGAAATTTAATGGTATCAAATGATGCATTTATTTTAAAACAATTCAAAATACATTAAAAAATAAATCATTTTAATTTAAAGTTTGTTCTCGTAGTAATAATCTCAGTAGAAGACTTCGTTTGCATGCAGTCCGCTCCAATCATGAATGTTTCGGGTGATGCATTCAAGATTGCCAGTAGCCAATCCAGTGTTATCGCGGGAAGAGTTGATCAACGTTTATTTCCCCCTTTAATCGGTGTGTGAGGGAAAACCTATTTCTGTAGCTGGCGTCGCGGTGATTATATTTTCCTCCTATAGTCACACAGAACGTGTTAAGCGTCATCGCGTGCGCTTCCAATAATGGTACTTGTGTCGTCTACATAAAGGGGACTTCAAACTTTCACGCTCGAGGGTCAAATTAATACATTAAGAATAATCAGTGGATCACATCAATAAATTCGCAAAGATTAGAAGGCCACACGACTGCCAAAAAAATCAGGAAATTTATATATAAAAAAAATTCTCAAGTTAAATGGAAGTTGAATTAGAATGCTTTGCAAACTTGTTAAAGATAAGTTCACCGTTTTCCGAAAATTTCTGAGATTTATGCAGTCAGATTCTTTATATTTAAGATACAGTAAAATTTTTGAAACATTCGTCATTTTCAGAAAGTTTTCTTTTCATATAAATATCAAACATATCAGTGAAATGCTTTAAATATCAAGAATAGCAAAATAAGTTGAGTTTCTTACGACAAAACAGACAAAGCTATTTTTTTTAAATTACCTCAAATTCAAATGAATGCACACTAAAATGCCTTCAGTGGGCTATTCACTGGCTACGCGTTGAAGCCCCTAGTCTACAAATAGTCGTATGCATTGTTGAAGAGCCCATACTCCAGTCTAACTAGCGTCGGTGTTCCAGAAATATATATCTTTTAGTATACGAGTCTTAGTTCTTACGTGAAGGTAGTCACCCCAAAATGTCTTGGCGATCCACTTAATGCTCACCCCAGGTCTATTGCATATACCAGTAGATTGCGAAATATTGAAAGAAGAAACTAGCTTATAATGAATTGTATTTTTATTAAAAATAGAATGTAACCAGAAATGAATTGCTCCCTGTGTAGTTTTTTTTAAATGTAATAATAAATATGGCAAGATTTTATTCATACCTTAAATTTGTGAGAAGTTATCCAATTTTGGTTTGCTTGGTGATCAGGGTTCCAGGGCCTCTTTGAGCTTGAAGGCCCCGGTGCACGGCATCGACTAGGGCGTTGATAGCTACGCCACTGTTTCTAAGAGGCTTTTTTGGAGGCCCCTTAACGTTTTAAAAAATTTTTATCTGACTTTTTGGGGCCCCGGTATCATTGATACTTCAGTAGCTATGCCCCTGCTTAAATTGTAATACTGTAATTTACACATGTATTATGTATTTCAAAATTATTCGTAGCCAAGAAATTATTTTAAAAAATCTCCTGGCGTCATCGGTTGCAGTTGATCTCAACTACGTCAAAAACTTATTACAGCATTGTGAAAACTTTTTCCATATAGGGAGATAGATAGAAATCTTTTAGAAAATGAATCTTTTGGGATTTTAAATACTCGATGGAACAATATTTACTATCTTTATTTATAAAAATTACGTGTCCCAGTGTTTGTCCGCGATGGGCGCAGAAACTACTCAATCGATCCTGGCATCATTTTGCATATTGTGTGTCATTTCGTCCAACTTAAAATATATGAGGAGTTTTATCTCAATTTTTGACGTCATTATCTTTTTATTGCCGGAAATGCGTAGAATCCGGGAAACGGGAAAATTCGCAAAATGTTGGAATGCGTGTGTACCTGCGGAAGCGGATTTTGTGGACCAAGGTGCGTGTAAAGTCACTGACTGGTGTATTTCGGGTAATTTAATCCGAATTTTGAATTGAATCCCCCAAATACCCGTAACTTTGCCGAACAATGCCAGATGACCGTATTTTAGACACTCCCTGGCAGAGCTTTATCTTAAAAGCCATGGAACGTGAAAACTTGGTCTCTGGCGTATTTGAAAACGGGCAATCTGAATGTGATATAAAAAATTGTCGCAATTTTGCCGTATAATGCTTTAGACAAACCCTATCAGGGGCTTAACTTAAAAGCCTTGGAGCGCGAAAACTTGGTCTCTGGCGTATTTTGAGACAGGCAATTTGAATCTGATATTCGATATGAGAAATTGTCACAAATTTGCTGGATAATTCTGGACGACTGTCTATTACGCGGACCATGAAGGAGCTTCCCTCAAAAATCTTGAAGCGGGAAAAGTTTTTTTGTAATCATTTTCGAGATAGTGAACAAGAATATGAGATTGGATATTAGAAATTCCCGTAAATTTGCCGGATAATACCGGGCGACCCTAACGTCCCTTTCCAGCGAATGAACTTACAGCCTCAAGGGAGCCAAAAGTAGTCCCCGGTTGCGTCTAGGGGTAGGAAACGAGAATCTGAAATCAAATTTCAGAAACTATCATAAATTTGCAGGATATTGCCAAAATTAGGTGGAATGGTTTCACGTTCGAGTCCTATTGACGAATTGTCATTCCCTCTAGTGGCTGAATTTGCAAGCGCTAGGGCACCGAAATTCAGTCCCGTGTGTGTTTCGGAGCAAAAAAGAATCTGAAATCGGATTTTAGGTGTTCCGGTAACTTTTATTCGAATAATGCCGGACGACCGTAATATGCGCGGACAGTGGTGTCAGTCTAACTTGTAAACGTAGGGATGCAAAAAAGTGGGTCCCTGACGTATTTTGAGACGGCCGATCCGAATATTTAATCCAATTCGAGAAATTCCCGTGTTAAATAATGCCAGACGACAGTATTTTAAACAACCATGGCAGGGTCTTACCTCAAAATTCTTGGAGTGTGCAAAGTGCTCTCCCGGTGGGGAACAAGAATCTGAAATCCGGCAAAGTTACTGAAGTTTCTAGACTCCAGTAACTTTGCAGGATAATGCTGGATGATAGTACTGCCCTCCTTTGAAGGAGTAGGGGCGTCAAAAGTGGGCACTAATAGGTGCATCTCGGGATGGGGAACGAGAATCTGGATTCGGATTTCAGAAACTCCCTTTCTGGATATTGCCGGAATTAGGTAAAATCGCTTTGCATTCGTATTTTTTATTTCCTATAGCTACTAAGCTTTCAGGCACAGCGTTACGAAAATACGACCAACAGAAAATTTCATCTTCAGGCATGACTGGCAATTTGTTAAATGGTGGACAAATGCACATTCAGCACTCCAGCTGCCATTAGACAATCATGAGAAACCTGACGCAATGTGTAATATTAAAAAAAAAGAGTGGAATGGCTACGATATTGCAAAGGAGTTCAAGCATAATCTGCATTGAGTGTACTACGGCCCATAAGCACTCGCTCGAAGTTTTACATAAAAATTTGTAAGACTTAAACGACAACGAGAAGAAAATATTTGGTGGTGCTGTCCTATTACTGTCTGGTGATTTCCGACAAACATTGCAAGTCATTCCTCGCTCTACTTTTGCTCACGAGATTAACGTAAGTTTAAAACAATCGTTTTTATGGCGAAACGTTGAAACACTTCGATTGAACATAAGCTCGTGAGTTCAACAGTAAGATGATCAATTGGCGCCAATATTTTTTAACCAACTACTGGATATTAGAAACAGTGAAGTAGAATTGCATCAAAATACACAATGTATCAAAGTTCCAGGCAATTTATGTGCTGTTGTTCAGATAAAAAAGGAACTGACTGTGAGTGTCTGCTCGGACAAACTGTATAATTTTATCTAAGCAATGACTGGCTCTGTAACCCTGTTACTTCGGTAGAAAAAAATGTTGAAGTAAAATTCCAGATACAGAGGTGCTGACAGGTGATTTAATGCTTTTTAAATCTATCGACACTATTGTTGATGAAAACGAAATTAATATTTTTGTACTCCTAGGTATATTAAGAATGCCACCTCACAATCTTCGGTGGAAGATTGATTCACTGGTTATTCTGCTGCGTAACTTAAATACACCTAGATTATGTAACGCTACACGTTTGTGATCACCAAAAGAATTACCAGGAATCTTCTTGAAGCACCCATTTTGATTTTGAAATTTAAAGGAGAAATCGTCCTGTTGCCATGTATTCCACTGACACCGTCAGAATCTACAATACCATTCAAGAGGCTTCAATTCCCAATTCGTTAGGTTTTCACACGATGACCATAAATATATCTCAAAGCCAAACAAGATCAGTTTGGGGCTTAGACTTAAAAAATCCATGTTTATCGCATGGGCACGTACTATATGTTGTATGTTTACGTATGGGGAAACCACCAAATTTACTTGCGTAAGCAAAAGACAAGTTACCAAAAAATATTTTGCACCGATAAGCTATTAATTATATAAAATTTTTTATTCTTATGATTGAGAATGATAAAAATAATATTAGAAATTGCTAAAAATCAAACGCTATTAACCTCATTTACAAATTAAATCTTCATATATGTTGTTACTAACAACTTCATCCATCAATAAATCATACATTATACTATACTCAAATAAGAGATGAATAAAATACAAAATTAAAAAAAATTAAGTTTTATACTTAAATTCAACTCTCCAAAATTATAAGCGCAAAATAAATTTGACTGCATTGAATAGCTTAGAATATTAAATTAACATATTAAAACAAAGCGACAGCAACGCGTGGCCGGGTCAGCTAGTTATATACATAAATCTATTTGTATTTTGAAGGTTTTCAACTGCATACTTTTTTAAAAATGGAATAAAAACTGCAACTTGAGTTTTTTTTTCTATACATTGAGTAAATAAGGAGGAAAAAAGTGATTAATTTATATCTTTGTTATCAGTTTTAGCTCAATTTCATAATGTTTTTTTTCCAATTAAGATTGTTCTGTACAGCGTTAAATTTCAGAATATTTTTGGTAGCCTGAATGTTAAATTTCAAATTATATAAAGAACTCACTCTTTTTTTTTGTTGTTGAAAGCCTTATTAAATGTGTGTAACTACCTTAACTTAATAAATTATTGATTGATTTAACACAGTGATATTAAACTAAACATCGTTTTTCAAATGTTAAACATTTACTTTTTAAATTCATGAAATCCTCTTTAAAGTGTCCAATGCATTGAATATTAAAATTATGTTGTATTTAAATCTGTAAACTCTTATGCTAAACACAAATTAATGAAATCATTTTTTTAAAATTAAGTATAAGTAAAGACTTGTTTTAAGAATTCAGAAAAACTGAATGTTGCAGAAACAATTGAACACACACATCTTTGGTAAATAATTTTCATATCAGATTTGCACAAATTATTACATTTTTATTAGAAGTAAAACATAATTTTAAAGCCATCCTGAATCAACTTATAATTGTAATTCAATTTTTCACCAATAGATTGAAGCAAAAATAAAGAATGTATTTATAAAAACAAACAACAATTAAATTCATTTGATATATCTCCTATAATTATATTCATACATTTTTAAATTAAAATGTAATGACAATAATGCTGCATACATTAAAAAATTCGAATAATGAATTTTTTAAAATTGAATTAAAGAAATTTTAAAAACAGGTAGCAGAAATAAAAATTCTAAGCTGCTTTATTTCCAAGTGATAAAGCAAAATAAACCATTAATAATACAATAAAAAATGAATAAGTTTCAAAAATAAAAAATAAGCAAACCAGATAAACAAAATATTATTTCACTTGCAAAATAATACAAAAAATGCATCACAAATTTAATAATTAAAACATTCTATATAAATTTTCGCTGCAAATCACAATATCTAGCTATATTTAACAAAAACGTTTCTTCTGTTTTTTTTAAGATATTCTTTTTTTAGCCTAATCATATAGTATTATATATATAATCATCAAGTATTCTCTTTAAAATATATAAAATAATATCAAAGCTCAATATTTATACCACTTTATAAAAACAATATAAAAAATAATTTACCATATAACATAAAACTTTCTAAGAAAATTTAATACTATATTGTATTGAACGAATGAGTTATTACATACTATTTTTCATAAAAAAATAAGTGTATAATTATTAAAGTGAATTATGATTTTGGAAAGCCGCAAATCGCAAGTAAAACTTGTCCTGAAATACGTGGATTATTCCTTATCATTATCTGCCACTTATGGGATCGAACTACAGTAGAATGATGCGAATTAATGAATTTTAAACAAGCATTCTTAAGATCCTCCATGTTCTGTTCTTCAGAAAGTTGCAGTATCTCTGTGACGTTTTCTACAGTAATATTTATTTTTAGGAAATTGACTAGAGTTTGTTGAAGTTGATTCAAACATAGCTTTTTGGCAGCACTAAGCATATCTACTGCAAAATTAGGAGTCAATTCACGTGTTTTACTGGTGTATAAATAATACAAGACTGCTTCCATGACAGCACTTTTAACCTCAGGTATTTCTATAGTATTATTGATAGGTCCTTTTCCGGAGCAAAGCATTTTGAAATATTCCGAGCGAGCTGATAAAATCGCTTTGTGTGCAAACATTTGAGTACCTTCAGAAAGTATGATAATATCTGCAAAATTTTTGCTCAAATACAGTCCATTAAAATCATCTGACAGTCCACTCAGACCATCGTCAGTGGTAAAGGAAGATTTTTGAAGCATCATATTACTACAATTAAGCTCTCCATTACTGTAGAAGTTATTATCGCAGTTTTTTATTTTAGTTTCCTTTACCGTATAGCTTTTAATTGGAGTCTCAGTAAAAACGTTATTGGAAAAATCATTAATATTCGGATCGTTCACATTTTGATTGGTAGCAGAAGCACATAGTAAGTTATCTTCATTTTGATTTTCAGCAAAAAGCACGTCCATTTCACAGCGAATGATTAAAGTACCGTCTTGCAAATACTTTTTTCCTTTTAAATCGGATAGACTAATAACTGAAAATTCATCATAATCATAGGAATCTCTAAAAATCTTTTCTTTCCATAGCTTTTCATTACTGGAACTTTGTTTGGAAACAGCACTTATTTTGTACTTCACGCCATGAGTTTTGCCATCGTTCGATATTTTCACCAATTTCACATTTAATTCTGTACCTTCTGGATATGATTGTTTGGGACATAAAACCAATTTCCATTTCGTTTCACCCTTTTGATCAAAATTGAAACTAGGACTGAGAATTTCATATTTGCGGTCGAGATAAGAATTGAAGTTCCCAATATTCCACTCATACAAAAATATCACATTCTTCAACTGAGTATTGCCATATAAATCAGCTTCACGATCAGGTAAGGATTTTAAAACATTTTCAGCCATTATTATCAACTTAAAACAGTTTGAATTTAGAAGGAATTAACACTGCTACTATGAAATTCTACTCAAAACATAAACATTCGAAAATAAATAGATAGCAATCCACTCGAAATGTCTTTTCGTTTCTAATGTTTAACAGTAGTGATAACTCGGCGACGATTCGTGATAAGACGCGCAGAAATGGCGCTGCATATGCAGAGGAGTCGTTTTCCAAATCATAGACTGTTCGGCGCCAAGATTTACTTTCTCTGCTGTGGAATTGAGTGACGTAGAAGCTTTGCGAAAAGTTTCAGTTTGTAATTCGCTTTGAAATCGAGTATCGCCGTTTGTATAAAACGGCATTTAATTGTGAATCCATGTACATATTGCTACACATTTTGTAATTTTTCTTGAGAAGATCTCGTCCCAAATTATTGACTTAAGTTTCTGCTTATTCGACAGATTAAGGAAATCACACACTTGTAATTCAAAGAGATAATGTTTATTTGAGTGATAACACTTTTCGGTTTCGGTTATACTGTCTACAAATGATTGCTTCGAAGAGCAAAATTTTTTTATCTTAATTCTTAGAGAAAATTGAAACATTCGTTACGAAAATTGTTAATTAACTTAGCTCTTTTGATTGTATATAATTCTCACTGGGCTAAAAAAAAAATAGTTTTAATAATTTACAATTTTAATAAAAAATTATTTTTTTTCCGAATTGCTTACAATCACTTTAAAAAATCAAGGCAAAAATGTATTAATGTAAAAATAGAAGCAAATATGAATTTGTATTAGTGGCGTAGCTACTTCCGTATCAAAGATCTAAGCTACAGGGGTCAAAACATGTGTAACTACCATCCACTTACAGGGCTTTTATATCTAAAAAGGGCTCCAAAGGAATTTTGATTGAGGGCGCCCTCAGAGCTAGCTACTCCAGTGATTTGTATAAAACTTCATTCTATTTGTGGTTATTTAAGACGTAATAAGAAAGTGATATACATGATAGCAAACAAAGATTCAAACTGAATGAAAAATATTAGCTTATTCAGAAAAGTATTGTAACATAAAATGTAATTTTTTTTAAATGTAAGTATTAACTTGTTTTTTTTTATTTTCATGGAGAAAATGGTTTTTAATACTATTTTGCAACTGTCAATTTTCACATGATTACACGAGAATCGTATTAATCCTAATATACACTGGCCTCAAAAATTAAAATAATACAACTCAATTTTTGTGTCTAATTTGCAAATGAATGAATGTAGAAACAAAAAAATTTGGAGGATATGTGCATTAAATAGTTTTTTATTGAATGCGTCATAGAAATTTGTATAAGTGTATTGCAAAAACGATTTATAACAAAAAAAAGCAATCTCTGCGGAAAAGTCCATTCTTGAGAAAACAGCACATCACAGTGTTATGTGGTAAAATGGCATAAAAACAATACAAAAATGGGTTCTAATAAGGAATGTGTCCACCCCTAACTTGAATGCATTGGCGGCATCGATTTCCCATGCTGTTTATTAAGTTGTCGGACACCGGAATAGGAAGCGAAGACCAGACACAGAGTAAGCCTTGTTTCAGCTCATGTAACGACCTTGAGGAGGATTTAAAGCAGCAACCTCTCTGCCAATATAGTCCCAAAGATGTTCTATCGGATTCAGGTCTGGAGATCGAGCTGGCCATTCCATTCGTTCCAAACCGTGATCCTCCAGATACTCCTCAACAATCCCAGCTCGGTGAGGTCGTGCATTATCATCCATCAGAATGAAGTCGTTACCAAAAGCAGCATCATATGGGCGGACATATGGATCAAGGATCTCATCCCGATATCTAAGACCAGTTACGGTTCCTCCATGGAACACATGCAGGTCAGTGTGGCCACCGAGCGAGATCCCTGCCCAAACCAGGATTCCACCACCTCTATAACTGTGTCTTTCAACAGTGTTGGATTGATGGTATCTAGTGCGCTGTTCCCTCCAGATCAGTAGACGCCCTGAATCACTCTCCATTGTAAATCTGGACTCGTCTGTGAACAGCACAGAAGCCCATTGTTGCTGCGTCCAAGAAACATGTTCTCTTGCCCAGCATAAGCGATTCCTTCGCTGTCGTCCGTTGAGGGGAACGCACACAACTGGTCTTCTTGCATACAGACCTGCATTGTGAAGACGATTTCGCACCGTAGTAGCGGAGATTCTTCTTCCTGATGCTTGAAAGTGGTCTGCAACGAGCTGCGGCACAGTAGTGGTTCTTCTCCTTCGTGCCGAAAGAGCTAGAAAACGGTCTTCTGCAGGTGTTGTAGCTCGTGGTCGGCCTGGAACAGGTCTTCTGGACACAGAATCTTCGGATTGGTATTGATCCCAAAGTCGCTGAACAACACTACGAGACACATTGAGACGTCTAGCAACATCAGCCTGCGACAATCCCATTTCCATCCATCCAACTGCCCGCCACCTTAACGAATTGGGTAAACGACGTCTGAGACATTTTCTAAACTCTATTGACTATTGTCACCGAAACTGCCAACAACTGTTGAAAATCAACACAACTTACACACAAAAGTACGAAAGCTTGATATTTGCATATTTTTCTCTCTCTCATAAATATACGTTCTTTTCTATAAAATAAAAGTTGTAGCAATCGTTTTTGCATTAATGTTTTTAAAGTTCGTTATTATCATTCATGTAAACTATGCATTTTATTGTTACTGCCATTTTTTTTTATGGTGAGCTTCGAAAAACATGTTGTACCTTAACTTTTTGAGGCCAGTGTATATTATAAACGCGAAAGTTTGTGAGGATGTTTGGCCGTCTTTCACGCAAAAACAACTGAATGGATTTTAATGAAACTTTACAGTAATATAGCTTATACATTAGAAAAACACAGGCTATAATTTATAACATAGGCTATAATTTATAAAGATATTGTGTGAAGTGTCGAAATATAACGATATTTGTCAAGTAAGTATGAAAAAATTCTGCCATCCTCAAGCAATTATGGCGTGCGCTGCAAAAAAGCCCACGACAGCATTATCTATCTTTTATTTATGAAAAAATTTTTGTCTACGCAAGGTGCTGGCTTGTAATTTATTGCTGTGATCAATGTAATCCCTATTTTTTTATTTCAAAATAAAACGAAGTTTTGAAGGGAGAGGTTGTTTTAAATCTCTCTTTATTTGAATAGCTACTATTGATTTTTTTCATGTGTGAGCCATAAGAAATTAATGCTTATATCAAAATAAATACTTTTATCGCTTCTGGTATTTAAAGTAAATAAACTTTGTCTTTCATACTGCATAATTTGTTTGTGGTTAGTAGTTAATTATAACGCTATAATTTTAATTGAATAGGCAGATATTGCATTTTTTAAGAATAAAAATAATAACTACTGTATTGTGTATTTTTTGGAGTGAGTGAATGAATATATTAACGTCGCACTGTTCAGCTACACAAGAGCTTTTGGCAACGAACCACGTAACTTTGAACCATGGTCAAGTGACCTGAATGACACCTGAGCTGGCACTCCCTTCTCCTAACTACCACACCACACCAATCTAGCAAGAATATTCTTTGAAATCCACTCTTCCAAGATGTATGGCAGTGCGGGTTCTATGATGAGTATTTTAGCGGGGAAGGCGAATAATTTTATAGAAGAAATTGCGTTTTCAGCGGATTGCGAAGATTGTCATTTTTGTCCCGAAAAAATGGTTAATGCCAAAATTTAAGTGTCTTATGTTTTTTGTATGTTAATGAAGACCTTAGAAAAACGATTTGACTATTTATTTTAAGTGAACGGTGTATATAATTAATTTTACAGTTAAAGATGTTTAAGTAATTAATTAGCTCTAACGGATTAAATTTCCCAAAGTTGAGTATTTTGCTTATGTACATCCCTTAATTTTCCATGTAGTGATCCAAAAAAAAAATTACTGCATGAAAAAAACTGCACTAAATCATAATGGGGAAGATAAAGGGTTAACGTGTATCGCTCCCCTACACGGTGGGTCTTTCAAAGCTCTAATAAAGCTCGAGCTATGAAAGTAGCTAGACATTTGCCAACTTGACTCTATTGTCAACATTTCGCTATGTTTTTCATCGAATCGCCATTATAATTTAAGAAACGGCATTGCTTGCGAATATTACAATTTTAACATAAAATAAATAAAACAGAAAGTAATATTAATGTATTATTATTATTTACTCTATTTTAAGCGTTCATTACACAAAACTTTTAACAATGTGCTACTTTTGCTGAGCAGAGATCAGCTTAGGAAGGTATTTTCAAAAATCGACCCTCAAGAGAATTACGGGGAGTTAGTTATAAATAAAAAAAAAATCTTTTTTATCAGCTGTTAGATCTACAATCTTATAAAATTTAACAAAGGTGTTTTCCCCCCTTCTTTTTTTGTTCAGCTGAGATATGCAAAAAGCTTTTTTGGTTTAATTTGCAATTCACTTAAAATTAACTCATTAAAAACTTCTTTATCCTTCAATCTGTATGGTTTAATTTTTCAGTTCACCCGTGCGAAGAACGGGTATACCAGCTAGTTATACTCATAAATCATATTATAGTGTGTATGAATTAACTTTAATATATAACTGCTGCTTCTCATTCAATATAATGCAAGAAATTGTCAGCTTAATAGGCTCCTGTTGGAAAATTGATCTTTAAATCTTTATAATTGTTACAACATATAAAATTCGGGAATATATAGCAATTCTCTTCCTTAAAAAGTATTGTTCTGACTCACAGTATATTTATAGGGTTTTTTTTGATTGAGCTTTCTATAACGGATAATGCTTTGAAAAAGTTACATTTGACCAGCGATTTACTGTACAACTTGGCATCTTTTTTTTTCTTTTGTACTTCGAGTGCGAATGAAAACCTAAAATAATTCCGTACTCCAAAATGTTAAAAATTTGAGTCTTTTTTGTTATAGAATCAATAATGAATGAGTGAATGAATTTTTACGTTGCACTATTCAGCTACTCGAAGGCTTTTGGCTACGGACTTTGTAATTTTGAACCATGGTCACAAGTGACGAGGACGACACTTGAGCTAGTACCCGTTCTCCTAACTTCCACACCAACGGGAAGACGTTTGAACTTCGACAGATTTAACTTGAATCTCCTCCTTACACGGCGGGTCTTCAGCGGTATTAGGTTCGAACTCATGTCCGTTACGTTAAACACTAGGCTACCGCGGCCAAAGAATAAATAGCTGAAAATAAAAAATGACATTTTTTTTTATTTACTTTCACTAGGTATCAGAGTCATATATAGTGAAAATCGTTTAACACGAAACTATGGGTACTGAAATATTTTTTCGTGTTAAAGGATATTGTACAAAAAAGAAGGGAAAAAACCCTAATACATTTGACAAAATTAAGCTTATTAGAATACTTTTTATTTGTATAGATATGTATAGATGCATGCAGTAGTGCACAAAGGAATTCTTCAGGGGGGTCCGGAGTCGAAAGTTCACCATTCTTGTATCATGCTCCTTTTGATTTTGTCGATTTTCGGGAACAAAACACAGTAAAAAGCTAATTTTTGAATAATTAATTAGCATTAATTAATAAAATTAATCATTAATAACAAGTAATTAATTAAATTTTACGTACTATATACTTAGAATTATAATCAATCGGGAAAAAAATCAAGGGCTATGGGCCCTTGTGTGCGCCACTGGATGCATGTATTTCATAAAAATCAATCAAACAAAACATTCACAAGAGCATAATGAAATTAAATACAAAATTTTCAATTTTTTTGTAAAACAAAACACTTATTGAGTTTATGAAAAATAATACATTTTTCTTTGCTTTGTCTTTTTTAGTATCAAATTGTTCGATGTTGTCCATTTTGTTATTCATTTCGCCAACGGAATGTGCATCTTGATAACTGCGTACAATATTCACGGATTTCCTCATTTCCAAAATTTTTTTCGAGTTTTCCTCCGTCCAGCCAAATTGGCACTTTAAGCTGGAACACCTTCATACAAATTTGACCGTCACTTCCGAGGAGTACATAAATAGTCAGTAAGTAAGATCATATAAAATAGATGACGGTACTGAATAGTATATGCTTGTGGACGATATTGCCACATTAATTAGTTTCTGAATTATAGTTTCGCAGCTACCGTAAAACCCAGAGCATAACGCGCACCTATACTTTCAAGCTGCAGTTTTTTATTTTTAGGTATATTCGCCGTATAGCGCTCACCCCCTTTTTTACGACCTGAAATGTACATGTGCAATGCCCGTATGCTTTGAAGTCATTTATTTGAAGTATTATTCCAAAATTTAGAGGAAAATTATAGACTTTTTTTTTTTATAATTATACAATCCTTTAAATTCATTGAGTATGTCATTTTTTTTAAAATAAAACGTATTTCGATACACATGCAGAAGTCTAATATTTTGCTCAATGCTCAGCTTCTTTTATTTTTAAAGCTATCATTTTTATATCCTGTGTTGTGTATAACGTATACCCGTAAATTTTGATCTTATTTTTGTGTTAAAAGTGCTCGTTTTACGCCGGATTATACGGTACTTGAAAGTTAAACGATCTCAGAGGCAAGTTGGCAAAGTTGGCAAGTTTGAGAGATTGCATCAGATAAGTAACAATTTATTCTTATCCTTTAGCTTGTCTTTTCCGCATATTGTATATTCATTGCTAACGTTTAAATTAATAATAGTATATTATTTTATACTTGTTCGTAATTATTTCGTGTCCGATTTAATAGCTTCCTTATCCACACTGTTTTCGGATACTCCGGGAACCCCAACGATCAACGAGAGCTCTCCCTCATATCTCTTCACGGTGTCTCCAGACTCTAATCCAACTATCAGCATCTTGATGTAACGGACAGAAGTGCGATTCGCCTTAAAGAAAATGCTGCTTCATTCGATTGTCTATGTCCGCTGTTCAAAGCAATGCTGCAGATGTAAGCAGTCTGGTTGTGAGACGAAGGTAATTTCAACAATGGACGCATTGCGGACATTCTGTTGAGTTGTAAGCGAAGCCGAATGGTGTGTTCAAAATCTGATCGCGTTGTGCAAAAGACCGTATTTGTTGTGATATGGTTCCTAATGTTACAGAGCAATCCATCACTGTCATACGTACTAAATGTCTATCATTATGTGTAGTGATAGGGTGAGACTTAGGCAATCGATGCTCCTGATTAGCTGTTTTTTTTTACTAATAACAGATTTACTTCACTGTTGCTTGGTTACGTTCGACACGATCTCCAATTTCTTGGAAGAATAATTTGAACTCTATATAGCTAACAATTCTTCCTAGGTAGAATTCAGAAATGAACTAGAATGACGCTTATATTTTTTCCCTTAAAATATTGAAGCTTTTTAACATAATAAAACCGCATGAAAAAACGATTATCTAGTTGTAAAGCGAGATTCTGTTCTTCCCTTGTATAGTGTTTGTTGGTGGAATTAGAGATAATCATGTTGTGTGTCTGCTCTGAAATACTAATTATTTGCGTATACTATCTCTAAACATGCAGAGTGAAAATCTCATCCGATTTTGATGCTTTTTTCATGGTGTTGCAGTTTGAATGGTCATTAGAGTAGCTGTAAGTCCTTCAAAACATTTCTTCCCAGCTTTGAATCAACTTATATACACAATTTTTGCATGCATATACAAGAATCTAAATTACAATCACATGCAAAACTATTTCCGAAGAATGGCTTTACAAATTTCTGGAAGTCCCTTAAGCTGTTCTGTTGTAAAAATAAGTATTACAATATGATTTTGAAATTGCAAAATGTGTTTCAAGGGACTATCTTTAAAAAATGTCATATAATATTTTCTCAATGATACTAATATTTCTTTCTGAGTTATGTATATGCGAGGAGAGGTCATTAGACCGGCATTTAGCTGCGTTAGTTGCAGATTTTGTCTCACTATTCCAAGAATTATAAGAATTGATAGTTATTCAACTTTTTAAAGAGTACAAATGGTGTGAATAGATTCCAAAAAAATTGAGAAAAGTCATATTAATTTATTTCTTTATAATATTTATCATAATTTTGTTATTTATGTGTTTATAATTAACTCAATTATATTTATCTGCCCCTTTCGAATTAAAAAATGACCAGTAAATGTTACCAGAAGCTTGCTTACTTATCATGTTTAATTTTCATCGTACTAAATTTAAAATAATAAAACAAGTGAAATAATAATAAAAAATGAATAGCATGCAATAAATAGCTTCATTATGTAGCTAAATTATTACACTTAAATAAATTAATTTAAGACTTATATCAATGAAAATTTTTCTATCTAAAAATAATATCTCACTGAAATCTAATTTTATTACTAATTTTGTAAATTTAAATGTTTCTTTCTGGTTCACACACAAAAAATAGCTATATGCTAATTTTAAAAATTCACATGTTTAGTTTCTTAAAAATATTTTAATGACCAGACATAGGGTTGAATCGTTTGACCTGTGGGGTATACAAGGGGTGGAAGTTTGACCCCTCCAATAGACCTACAGAATTTTTTTAATATTTACTGTAGAGATACCCCCGGCATTTTCGTCAACGTGTTTTTTTAGAATGCAACCCCCTTCCCCTTAAGAGAGGTCTGAGTACGCCACTGCGTTTGGCTCTTGAACTTCAATTACTTATTTTGATTCTTGTCATGTAAATATTTCTTTTTGATATATATCCTACATTATTCCGTAAACATAAATTCACATAACTTAAAAATGTGAATAAGATGTTTTAGAACTTTTGAATATATAATACACACATATATTATTTTTTTAATCAAGATGTTAACTTATATAATGGTGTGATTCTCAAATTAGTGAAATAAAGTCAGGAAAACACACATTTGTCTTATAAAAAATACATCATGATATAATTGACACAAAGTATAGTATTTACTTATTTAAATAAATTGAAGATAAGCAGGATAATGTATTTTGAATTTTTTTGCGCGCGCAAGAATTTATTTACATAAAAGAAGTTCAGAAACGGTTAACCAGTTGTAAATATATTCATCACATTGTACTTGATGAAATGTTCTCACGCATGAAGAATTACATCGTGAATAATTACTTGTGAAATCACAGTTTCTTAAAATTTTGTAGAGATCAATTTTTCATATCATTTGAAGTAGTAGTGGAATGATAAAGTATTATTGCTATGTAAAGAGGGGTAATCCCCTTGCCCAAACCGTCAAATGTTCGGTAGATGATCAAATCTGTTCGTGGTTCGTGACAGGGAATTATTTTTTGATTCAGGTGAAGATAATGAGTTTGTTTGATTTGGTAACTGAGGCAGCAAGAGTGATTGGTATTGACCATACTGAAAAAGAGAGAACACATCAAAAGTAAAAAAGTAACAAAATATTGAAATTACGCAGAAATAGGTAAAGGTTATTAAGAAATTAAAATAAACTATTAGTTTTATACTATTTTATTTAAAAGAATTTTCAGCATCGAAATATCGCAATAAATAAAAATAATAAACTAATACTAAAATAAACCAATTATTTTTAAATGGAAAGCAAAAATAAATAAAACGCAAAGCTAGAGATAATTTTAATACTTAAACTATTATTTTTAAAAATCTTTTTAAATATGGGCCCTTTTTTAATACAAATTTGTAATACAGATTTTGTTGAATTCATTCATATTTGATTATAATTATATTAAATAAATGGAGAGAGGAGCGGGAAACCAGTGGGACTACAATAAGTGAATTTTAGTATTGGTAAAATCCTATCGGAGTTTATATTTAATTTTACGGGACGTATGTGTGCCATTGATAGTCTTAAGGTTAAGAGGTCCGGCACATGAATTTTCGAAAAATTATAGATTTTCACTTTTTTATATTTTCTAAATGATCAAACATTTTTGTTTAAAATGATATATGATATGAGGAAATACGATAACTAGAAGTACTTTTTAAATTTTTAAAGGAAGCTTTGACGCGCATCAAATGAGCTCTGCTAGGAGCACCTGTGTTTCTCCTTGCATATGTTTCTGATGAACGGAAATACATATAATGTTCAAGTGGAAAAATTAGAGCGTATTGGGTAAACCCAAAAGTGTATGAGTACACGCGTCTTTTGGATCTTAAAAGCAAAAACAGAGAAAAAAAGTTAAGTGGTGGAAAAAGCCTAAGTTATCGTAACAGACTCCTCGATATTTTAATATAAAAAATTCAAAGATATTATAGTATGGATACTAGAAAAATATCAATGATATACACAGCATGAAAACTGCTCTTTGGGTGGTTTATTTTCATCTTTTGTCTTCAAACGACAGCTCTCAACAGGGACTATGTCCTGCGGTTATAAATGCCTGGTGCAAGTTTCAAAAAACAGAAGCTGAATGTAACAAAAGGCACTATGATCATAAACACATACCATATACCACAATGAATTGAATGAAGCCCATTTTTATAGATCTAGGTGGTCCTTTGTTATTAAGAAAATGTTTACATGGAAAGACTCTGAACCCAAATGAGTCAGTCAATAACAACTACATTTGCGCAAATAAAAACTTTAAAATTGGGCGTAAATATGGCTATGCACAGTTCAATATGAGTTATGTAGCAAAATTACTGATCTTAAAACATAGTGCTATTGAACTAACTTATAACTGTGTGTCACATGCTTCAAAAAACTAGATACACGTAAGATTCGTGCAGCATCTTAAGATCCCCCTCAAAAGGCAAAATTGTTAAGAATAATGAAAAAAAAAAAGAAAATTAGAAGAGAGTCTTTTTTGTAGGAGCAGAGAATAAAAATAATGCTTCATATGCTTCTGGAAAATAATAAAAAAAGTAAATGCTCAAAAAATTACAAATTTTTACTATAAAGCCTGTTTTCTCAAAATTTAATATTTTTCACTTTGTGTCTGTGTATGTGTGTACCTTTTTCTCAAAAACTACTAATCATATAATCCTTCGATTCTCACAGTGATCAGACTTTTAACATATTTACACATTTTAATGGAGGGAATTAGATATATATAGCATACTGTTTTAGATAAAGTTTTTTAAACTAAATTTTAGGAAAAAAATTTGGACGATTTTTAAAAAATTCATAATTAATTTAATTTTTAACAAAAAGACAACTCTCCCATTAAAGTGTTATTGATAGTACACATAACCAACTGTAAAAAGGTTATCTGTGAGAAGTAAGTAGTTTCTGAGAAAAAAGTACATAAACTTACACGATTTAGCATGGGCTCCTATGGACGTGCCAGACCCCCTTAAATACGTCATAAATTTATAAAAAATAGCGTTATAGTCTACTGTATATCGTACAAAAGTTTCAATACACTGCTTTCAGAATGATATATCTCTAAAATATACCATTCATATATAATAAAAAACATGTACAAAGATATGTCAGTATTCTTTTAATTAAAAATATCAAATATCTTTACCTAGAAATGAAATTTATAGTTCCCACTAAATCACAATAGCGCATAAAATTGATTTTAGCTACCGATTAATTTACATTGAAATAAAAATATCTGCGAAAGTGAAAAGTCTATGTGAAATGAGTAATACAACCACCCACACATACTACATAACTGCGAACTTTATAACTGGGACAAGCAATATCCATGTATGCTTCCGAAAGCAGTAATCACATATGCAAGAGGCTATAAAACCGTTGGAATAGGTATTTGAAAAGAGGGACAAAATATTACGAAAACGACTGTAAGTACTCGTTTTTTTTAACAGGAAAAATAGCAAGTCAATACTCTTTCCAGTTAAAAAGTGGAGAAAAACTACAGAAACGAATCACATCTTAAAAGAATCTCACAAGGATTCAGCATTATCCCCGATTGGATTTTCTTTTATAAGCACGTTTAAATAACTGAGTATTCTTTAAAAACAATGATCAAGAGAACTAACTGTCAACAATCCACACCGTAGGAAGTTTTGCCATTTGCCGTTGATTCGTTGAAATTATCTTTCAAATATTGACTGAAGCACTTAACGTTTATAAGCAAGCACCTGCCATTCTATGCAATAACCTTTTTAAAGACACAACTTAAACATCAAACACCTTTAGACCAGTAGTCCTGTGATCGTTTCTTGTTCCCAAGGATGAAGTGATTACCTTAAAGGGCTGCAGGCTCAAGTGTAGTTTGGGGGGCTTTGGATTTAGCGAGTTTTATCTAGATATTATGGTGAAATAATGAATTAATTCTGGCTTCCGGATACCAATCGCTAAATGACCCCCCCTCCTATAATACACTTTAACTGGCCTGCATATTTATGCAACAAGGCGTGTAAAAGCAACTCGTTTACTTATATAAAATATTCTTTTCAAAACTACGCTGGAAGCTTTAATCAGTAAGATAAATCTTTTGGACATAAACAAGTTATATATAATTGTATTTAACTTTTAAAACTTTTCTAGTGACATTCATTGAATCTTTTGAGACATATGTTATATGCATAAACAAAGTAAAAAGATAAAACTAACCTTTGATTTTTCTCTTTTATACCTTTGTGATTCCTCTGAGCTATCTAGCTCGGGTATCTTGAAATTATCAAAAAACGGATGTTTCAAAAGTTGTGCACATGTATATCTTTTTTGTGGATCTTTATCTAAGCACCTCTGGGAAAATTAAGTAACGTAAAAGTTAAAATATGCCTTTATAATAAGATATAAATATACTGATGATGATTAAAATGTGTTAACTACATTTCCATTTATCTTCAAAGTTTGGACAATAATTTCATTCATGTTCACATCTTTAACAGATGGAAAACAACCCAAACAATCAAAAGGGTTACTAGTTAAGCTACTTTGGGATGAGATCTCACTTTTATCATTTAGTTAAAAATCTTTTACTTAGCATCTGACTGCAAAAACTTAGCATATTTTATTATATATATTATTTTGAAAAGTAGTTATATGGTCAAGAGTTCACTCCAAATAATGAAATATTTTATTTTTTCTAAGTAAAATAATTATATCCTATACAAGTTAAATTACAAAATTCAAAGAATTCTTTCTAATTATATATGCTTAAATTTATTACTACTGTAAAGAGGTACACTAGAAATAGGAATTTTACACTTCTAGCATTATAAACTTCATTTAATATGAAGTACATTATAAATAAAAAATTACAGCAAAGAAATGCCGTTTATGAACATTTACTCTCGAGCATTAAGATACCTACACAAAATATCAAGAAAAAATGCAACCATCATAAAATTTCATGATTCCTGCAAGGAAAATGCTCTCCACATGCTTTCTAATTCTTAGTCATTATTACTCGTTACTGGTTATTACTGGGTTGTTCGGAAAGTAATTTCGTTTTTTCCCCAACAGAGCATATAATTGTATTTTTTTGCACCCAACTTCACACTTTAGCCACATAATAGTTATATTTTGAGAGCTGATATAGCAAAGCTTGCTTGTGTTTGGTTGGTGCCCTTTCAAATTGGAGAGTGAAAAGCAGCATTTTTGGCATATTTTACTTTTTACTATCGTACAAGTAAAAATGCTGTTCAAGCAAGAAAAAAATTAGCCGATGTGTGTGATTAGCCGATTGTGCCAAAACTAGTATGGAAAATTTAGATCCGGCAATTTTGATGTTGAAAATGTACCACTTTCTGGAAGGCCAGTCGAAGCTGATAAAGACACAATGAAGACAGTAATTTATGCGAGAAATGACGAATAATAACTCGTGAGATCTCTCACTGAGAGGTTAAATTTATTGAATTCAACTGTTCATGACCACTTGAAAGACCTAAGTTTAATCTCAAAGCTCGGCATATGGGTTCCTCATGTTCTCACGGAAAGAAATTTGTGTCGTCGAGTTAACGTCTATGATTTGCTTCTCAAAAGGCAAGCAAATGATATATTTTTGAAGCACATCATCACTGGGGAAGAAAAAGGGATTATTTATAACAATGTCAAACGTAAGAGATCATTGAGTAAAAAAGCTGAACCAGCTCAAAGCATTTCGAAAGCCAATATTCATAAAAAAAAAGTGATGCTATCTGTTAAGTGGGATTTCATAGGAATCGGGTTTTTTTAGCTTTTACCGGACAACATAACGATTACTGTCTCCAGCCGGACAGGTTGAAAGATTCAATAAATAAAAAAGACCAGAATTATATAATCAGGAGAAAAGATGTAGTGTTCCATCAAAGGTAATGTGAGATCTCATGCGAGTTTGGTAGCTCTCTAAAAGCTTTTACAACTTGAATGGGATATACTGCCACACCCACCACATTCTCAAGATCTGGTACCTTCTGATTATTATTTTTTCCGGGATCTACAATTTTTTTCCTTTTTTAGACGGTAAAACCTTAAATTCAAATGAGGAGGTCAAAAATTACCTGGAACAATTTTTTGCCAGCAAAGAGCAGAAGTTTTAAGAGCGTGGAATTATGGTATTGCCAGAAAGATGGCAAAAAGTATTGAACCAGAATGGATAATATTTAACTCGACAACACAATTATTCGTTACATGGAAATTGTCTTTAATTTTCACTCAAAGAAACGAAATTACTTTCCAAACAACCCAATATTTAAAAAAATTTCAATGGCAGCAATAAATTACAAGTTTTAATACGATAAGTTCTTCTCCACCTATTCTTGTATTTTTAAGCCATCTTTCGAAAGGATAATGTACGTTTTCATTCTATCGAATTCCAATACATGTTCTACGGACTCTTTTTCTTTTCCTTAGCTTGCCTGGATTTGTATCCCTTAAACAAGTGAAAACAGGAATGACAACACCATGCTAGTAAAACAAAGAAAAAGTTTAAACATGGTCATTTTACGGCTGTCAACTAATAAATAGCGAATTTTATGTTATTTAATATATAAAAGGATTGTACCCAAAGAACTATCCAAAATCCTTCTTTTCATTGTTATCCATCTGTAGGCAAACATTACTGATAAATATGGATTGCTCGCTGATTTTAGCATGTTCCCTTTGATTTGATTAGTAATAATGATTATTTAATTCCCTCGCCCTTATTTTGCTACCTTCCATTATTTAGAAAAATTAAAACGCTTTGATTCAAGTTTCTCTATTGATACAAGATTTATCTGAATATATTATGTTCCTCTTCGATAAAATGCATGAAATTATCCTCTTTTTATTATTTTTTGTTGATAAAAGAGAGAGAGAGATACCTTTTTTAAAAAATATCCTTCTATAAAAAGATGCCTTCACACATCTCATATCCTTCACATACATAGAATAGTAGTCATTGATGTCTTCTTTACGTAAATAACCTTCATTGATTTTGACTGAGCATAAATTATTCAGAAACAGTGTTTAAAGTTTTTCAGAAATAACTACTATGACTTGTTTTGTATGGTAAAAACTGCCAGATTTTAATCTTTCAGAATTTTATCATAGTTACTTTTTATATCAATTCCAGCGTTATACAAGCTTTAAATATGGAAATAACGCATTTAACATGAAAATTGCCAAGAATTTTTTTTTGAAAAAGTTATATTTGAGGTTTGTAAAAAATTAATTCCGAAACATTCTTCAGAACCCAGCATTACTTTTAAATCACATTTATTAGTTTTAAATACAGTTCACATTGGGTAAATGATGTTCGTAAATACCCTTAAAATATCTACATCATGAGGCTCTCTTCACATAAACTACACATCATATAAAACCGCGGTTCTTAAACTGTGATCCGTGGACCCCGAGGGGTCTGCAACGCCTCTCTAGAGGGTCCCCAGGGTCTCTCATGTAACGTTGAGATTTCCCTCTTTTGAAAACTCTGAAAGGCTTGGTGGAAAAAATTGAAAAATGTGCTATACTATACTACATTACTAAATAGTCCCCAATGAAAACACTCTATTAGAATTTATATTTTTATCAAGAAAATTAAGTCGGGGAGTGATGTTCAAAATCTTGGGAGTCCGCGATGTCACGCTGATTACATGAAGGGGGGCGATCGGAATTATAAGAACCACTGATATGAAATATTATTGCCTTTATTATAAAAATTGTCGACACATCTTACCTGAATAAAATCTAGCCCATGCTCATGAACATGCTTTGGAATTTTGCTCTCTAAACTTTCCTGTAATTATCATTGTTTTATTAATTTTTAAACTTATTATAAAGACAAAAAATATCATATAACCGTTGATAATAGCAATTATATCTAATCAATAACATAGTAATAACGTTATTGATCAGATAATTAGAAAAATAGTGACAAATTAGTAGTAGTTATATTTGAGGTCAACCCAAATAGAGAGGTAGAGATATCATAGTTAGATATAATTATCATGACATATTTTATTTTCTAAAATAGTGCTTTTTCTTTATTATTTCTAATCCTTCTTTTGGGACATAGTTTTCGCGAGTAATTTTTTTTTAAAATCATGCTTTTTGTACACACCATATTTCTTAGTGGTAACAAGAAAAAAGGAATTGATTCTACTCAGAATGACTCATGTTATATACATATTATTTTTTCCTGTGAATAATCTGTTTTTTGAAATCATGAATATTTTTAAAAGTTGAGGCAGTTGGTTTGAATTATCTTGCGTTTTTTAATAGGTCTAATTCAAATAAGCTTCAGTCCACTGATACGTCGATTTCTTATTAAAGTGCTGGTTATGCTTTTTTTAAAAAAAATTGTGTAAAACGTATCGTGTAAGGAAAAATTTTAACGAGTTAAACTGTTCAATCTATATATGAAATATATCACATTGTAAAAAGATTATCATAAAAAATTTAATCTTTTGAAGCAAATATACATAAATTGAGTCTGTTTTAAAAAATGAATCTAATTATTACTTATCTTTCTTTTGGATTAAGCCTACATTTAAAATACATCATCTAATGATATATGCTTGATATATTTGTAATACTTTTAATCAACTAATACACTCATAGACAAAAAATTAGCGCACCAAGAAATAATTGAGGAATCGTAACGAAACTTGGCATGAAGGTACATGTCGGGGAGATATGAAAATGATTAGAAATGTAGCGTGATTGCGCATTACGTATAGCCGGTAGAGGGCATTTAACGTCGTTCTCCGTGGAGTATAAAGGAGGTAACCAAAGCTTGTTTGAGTGTGCAACCCGTCATGATCCAATCAGAGAGCGCTCACTCCACTCGCACCCAAGTATCCAGAACCATCATGAACTTGGAACTTTTCCGAACGAGTGGCTCGACCAATCAGCAGCTAGCTACTCACCAACATGAAAACATCACAGTCGCTCCACATCTACTTACCAGATATGGGATGGAGGCTCGCTTCGTGAGCCATATGCCCAGTTATTGAACCGTAGGCACCGTGTTTGAGTGTGCTAAATCGGTTACAAAGGAAGAGCTGAGGTAGACATGCCATTACGCCATTTTCGATGACAATAAGAGCAGCTGTCGCAGTTTGAGAGGATCGGCATGATGGAAGATGCGTGGTCAACTAGGTGAGTAGCTCGTCAATTAGGCCGCTCTAATTGTGTTGTGAAGTACTGTTGGGACCAGTGGATCCGAGAGATATCATTTACATGAAGACCAGGCTCTGGATGCCCTCGACAGACCATTCGTCGAGAAGACCGCCACATCGTAAGGAATGCACGCTTGCAGCCAACTGCTTCACCGGCCGCCATCCAGGTAACACCTTCATTAGGGGCCCCTGTGTCTTCTCGAACTATACGAAGGCACCTGGCTGAAGGACATTTGAGATCGCGGCGCCCATTACGTGTGCTGCCCTTGACGCTCACCCATCGACGTCTCCGTTTGGAGTGGTGCCGCGCACGAGGAAACCAAACTGCAGCGGAATGGAACCAGGTCGTCTTTAGAGATGAATCCAGATTCAATCTCAGCAGTGATGACAATCGTGTTTATGTGTGGAGACCCCGTGGTGAACGCCTCAATCCTGCCTTTGCTTTACAGCGACACACCGCTTCCACAGCTGGTGTGAGGGTATGGGACGCCACTGAATACAATTCACGGTCACCCCTAGTATTGATCCGTGGAACCACATGACATCCTGCAACCACATGTGTTGCCACTCATGTAACGGCTCCCAGGAACCCTTTTTCAACAAGACAATGCTCGGGCTCACACAGCAAGGGTGTCACAAGACTGTCTCCACACCGTTACTACCCTTCCTTGGCCTGCCCGATCCCCAGATTTGTCTCCAATCGAGCATACCTGGGATCATTTAGGTCGGAGAGTTGGGCCCATGAGTTTGAATGCCCTAGAGGTAAGGTTACAGCAAATATGGAACGAAATGTCTCAAGAATTCATACAGAACTTGTATGCCTCAATGCCCGATAGTATCACATCGTGCATTCGCGTTAGAGGGGGTTCAACATGGTATTAAGTCTTCCATTCTTTTGCCTTTTTTTCTGAAATAAATTATCCTTTTTCTCTGATTTTCTAATCATTTACTTATATCTAAGTAATCATTACGTATGTAAAATTTCATTTCATTTTGACGACTCCTTCTTGGTGCGCTAATTTTTTGTCCATTATTGTATAATAGTTTTTGCGTCTAAACTGAGTTTAAAAAAAAAGCTATTCTTTCGCAAATATTCAGAGGTTCAAGAGATCAAAATAGTTATTCAGATAAAAAAAATAGACAAAAAATATTTCTGAAACTCTAAAATAATAAATATTTTTTTATTTTATTTTGGAATCTGTAGTGCATTCTCAAAATAGCCGTGCTAAACTAAAATGCGTTTTCGGTTAAAATCTTGATGCAAATTTCTAAGCAAGTCTGTATATACTGTTAAAAAATACATACCCTCACATCTGTTTCTGGAATTGTAACCCCTGCGAAAAAATCATTTGATCGAAATACTTGCATGTGCCTTGGTATTAAATCCCCTGTGAACCAAAGAAAGTTTAATGTTATTTATAATAATGATATCAATTTTTTGCATATTTATTCCAATGGATTTTTTAAAGTAAATATAAAAGTGAATTTCATTTCAAATTCATGCACACATTTGATATTTTTAGCATTAAATTCTAATAATATCTCATACTTAATAAATTTACATATTATTATATATTTTTGAATAATATAAAAAAACGATTATCAAAATATAAAACTTTTGCTAGTTCTTTTTTAGGAAATATATTTTTAAAAAAAAGAGTAAATGCTTTTCTGGTATACTTATCATTTTATGACAAATTGCTTGAGAGTGATTAAAAACAATTTGATTAAGATGAGATTGATTAAGCCTTTAAAAGAAACTGATTGCTTTTAAGGTCAAGCTGACAACACAGCGCAGAGAACAATTCAAAAATAATTCTCAAGATGTGATAGAAAAAAATATCAAAAAAAAAAATCGGGTCTACATCTTTCACGTCTATTATTTTTCCATTCGTACTTTTATAGAAAATTAAATTTTAAATTAATTATTTTCATTAAATTTATCATTAATTTTCACTTCGGTTTTAAAGCAAAAAGTTGAAAGAATTTTTCAATCACACAGAACAGTCGCACTGAACTGTCAGTATAGATCTTCTCGCATTTTGGAGTTTTAAGAATCATACCAAATATTTATAATGTAGGTAATTTCTTTTTCTTAAATATCTGTGAAAGCACACTATTCAAGCGATATTTACATTGTATTAGTATGATAAATCAGTAGTAAATTTTTTTAATATATTCAGAATTTAATGCATATCACAAGAAGATAAAGAATTAGATTAAAATTAGATTATATATGGAATACACACATTTTTACTTAAGTCCGTGAAATATTTTTATAAATGCCTTTTTAATATTTTCGATGCATTTAAACCAAACCAAATATTTCAACCAAAAAAGTTACCGATTTAAACAAAATATGATTATTAATTAAATTTAATTATATTTTTTGCTAATATTTTATGTGAATTTATTAGTATCGAATCAGAATTTTTGAGTTAAAATATCACTCATGCTCAACAAATATCAAATAGAAATTGTATTGCAACGTATTTTTGAACAATATTAGATATATAATATAACATTAGATTATTTTACATCGAGATAAAATTTTCTCCGGCAATAAAAGTTCCGAATAAAAATCTCATTGAATTTACTAAATTCTTGGAAAACTCAATTAATAGTTATCGTGAATTGATTTTTCCGAATAAGTTTCGAGAGGAGGAATTTGCACTGTTCAATAAATTTTAGCAATTATATCAATTAATTAAAAGTTTTTATATTAAAATAACGATTAACAAGTCAAAAATTCTTACCTAATGTTTTCCGGATAAGATATAATTGATCAACATCCGATTTTCCAGGCCAAAGGGCTTCACCTCTCATAAGCTCTGCAGTAACGCAACCTACCGCCCACACATCAACAGCTGGTCCATATTGAGTTTCACCAACCAAAAGCTCTGGAGCTCGATACCACCTTGTAGCAACATAATCTGTATAATTATCACCGGGACCTGAGGTGAAAAGTATATTTGTTGTATGAGTACAGAGAGTAATATGTAAATCTATATATCTCTAATGGAAAAAATATATATACATGTAATATAAATATATGTAAATGAAGTTTATACTATAGACCAGGGGTCGGCAATCTCTTAGCTACATATGCATGCCAAACCAATCTACCAATATGATTCAGCATGCCACACAGCAGGACATTTTTTAAACAATTCGATTTCCGTGATAATGCATGCAGAATTAGAGAATAGATGTCAATAATTTAGATTTACAGTTTTATTATATATTAATTTTGTATCATTTAAAGATTTTTCTTAGCATAAAAATCAGCAGCATAAAATATAACTATTTCTTCAGCAAAAATAAAAAAACAAAAATTGTAGTACACTGGTGTGCAAAAATTAAGGACGAAGTCGAAAAATTAGCATATCAGCTGAACGAAGAGGCAGAGCGGACAGAAAGACCAATCAGGAGATTAAGTAAGGTGATGTACGGTAGCACATGCGCAGATATGCAGGTAGACGTAATGGGGGAGTGTCTGAGTAGTATAAAGCATGTTGTCGGTGTAAGATCAGTATTTCTGGCAAAGAGATTGCACGCCGTATAGCAGTTAAAATCACACCGAGTTGCTGCCTCAGCGAGAAATGGCGAATAATCAATCTGTTAGACGACATCTGGATGCTTTTACCCGAGGTCGAATCATTGGGAAGTTGGAGGAAGGCCGCAGTGTGACAAGTGTGGCTGCAGAGTTCGAATTGCTCACAGCATCGCTTCACGACTTTGGAGACAATTTCAAACTACAGGAACAGCTATCCGGGGGTTCAGTAGTGGTCGTCCACGAGGAACCACACCCGCAGATGACCGGTACATTGTCTTACAGGCCAGAAGAAACAGGGGGCAGACCGCGGGAGAAATCGCTAGACACATGACACAGGCGACTGGACGACCGATATCGCGTTTTACCGTGGCCAGAAGACTGCACGGTGGTGGTCTGTTTTCACGACGCCCTGTACGGTGTGTACCTTTAACGCCTGCCCATCGGAGAAGGCGTTCTCTGTGGTGCCGGGAACACCGAAATTGAGAGACAATGAATGGGGACGAGTACTCTTTACAGATGAGAGCAGATTCAGTTTGAGTAGCGATTCTCATCGCATACTCATCTGGAGAGATCGGGGAAGCCGCAATCATCCCTCGAACATCATTGAAAGGGACAGGTATGGAGGTCGCGGTGTTCTCGTTTGGGGAGGCATCATGCTTGGTAGTCGTACAGACCTTCACATCTTCGACGCAGGTTCAGTCAACGGGACCCGTTATTGTAACGAGATTCTTCTTCCATATGTGCGTCTTTTTAGAGGCGCTATGGGTCTGCAGTTCCTTTTCATGGACGACAATGCACCATGTCATCGCACAGTAGCTGCCGAACAGCCCTTAGAGAGTGAGGATATTGAACGTATGGATTGGCCGGCACGATCTCCGAATCTCAATCCCATCGAGCATGTATGGGATTTTCTAGGCAGACGCTTGGCAGCTCGTACCTTACCACCAGTAACGATTCGGGAGCTTCGATTGGCGCTGCAAGACGAATGGGCAGCAATGCCTCCACAACTCATTGACACCCTCATTCTCAGCATGGGCAGACGCTGTGAAACCTGCCTAGCAGTCAGGGAGATCATATCCCCTACTAAAGACCGAATGTTTCTTGCTGGACACCCATCACAGGGATGTTTCGGCCTTCAGTCGCATTGCGCTCCATGCTACTTTTTCAATCAAGCTTCTTTTTATCCCTCTGATTTCTCTTTTTTAGTAAGTGTTGCTTACATATTACACATGTCCTTACGTATTGGGGATCTTACGGTTAAATGTGTTGATTTGGAAAGCTTTTTGTACAAAGTTATATTGAAAAAACCGTCTCGTCCTTAATTTTTGCACACCAGTGTATATTATGTATTTTTAAATGTATTTATTAAAATAAAAAAAAATAGACGACTTAAAAATCTAAGTATTTCCTTTCGATACAGTTAAATAAAAAGGCAAATAAAAATTTTAATACGAACCTAGGGCTTAGAACGCTCTACTTTCATATCACAAAATCAGGGGTATAATGTATGACTTTCAGTTTGACGCGATTCTGAGCATTCAGTTGTGAAACAATTTTTTTTTGCGGACTTGAAATATTTTTCATATGAGGAAAGATTTTCTTTTACTCTGATATGCAGAACCAAAAGCAGAATGCATGCAATTTTTTCTATTCAAACAGTTAAATGACTTTCAATAATTTTCAAAATAGCTGTAAATTTATCTTTTGAGTTATCTTTCAGATTTTTTCATAATTCTGTAAATGTTCATAATTCTGAAGATGTTTATCAAATAAGGTCCATTACAAATTTATCAACTTCCATCACATTAGCAATTGACAAATTTGTAGAGTTGTCCTGAGTGCCACTGAAAATTGTACGGCTTGCCACAGGTTACCGACCCTCTGCTATAGACATTTACATGGGATATATATATTAGGCTTTTATCACGTTAAACATCTAAATACAAATTGATTACTTGGGTGTTTAAATACAGACTACAATAATATGAAATACACAATAGAAGATAAATGTTTCAAAATACCATACGTTTCTTTTTTCTTATCTTTTTTTTTTGCACAACCGAAATAATAGTAAATAAAATAAATAAACAAATAAATTGCATGCTGATAAAATGTGAAAGTCCTGGACATGCTACATCATAAATTTAAATTCAAGTGCAAGTGATTTTATTCCTGCTTCGTATTTGTTTTAAAAATCAAATTTTTCTCGAGTGTCTCTTAGTTCTAAAACGGTAATGGTTTAACTCGTTAAAAATAGAGTGACATTTTCAGTCAAGAAAGTTGAAATGTAATAGCAGGAAGGAGCGCATCTCTTAATGTATTAATAATAAATAGTTCGATATAATTTAATCAATATTTCGCATTAGAAATAATATTCATGAAGGCTCAGTAGTCGAGTGGTAGCGCATCGCGCTTCCACGCCACAGGTCCGGGTTCTATTCCCAGGCTTGGCAAGGTCGACTCAACCTTTCATCTCTACTGCAGTGGGTCGGTAAGTGAGTACCAAGCTTGCTTGGGGACTTAAACACTGGGAGTCTCGCTTCAGACTGACCACCCGATCAGGACATCTGCTCATGCACCTCAGCGCCCAATAGTCGCGTATACTGGGATGGGCACAGTAGGCCCTGACCCTCATGGGCTGTTGCGCCACTGAGTTTGAGCTTTGAATAATATTCATAATGCAAGTATTTCATTTTCTAATATTTATTACTTTAAACAAATTCATTACTTATATAAATCATATAGCATGTATTCATTTAGAGCATTATTTCATTACATACTATAATCAAGCATATATAAGAACTGTTTTGTGAAACCTTTTTTTTTTTACTGTAATTGCACCTCGCTTTTTCAGTTAGAATGTAGAAATAAATCAGGAAGTTAAATAAAGACTTTTATGGATGTGTTATGCAATGTGTTAGCATTACAAATTTTAATTAGCATTAAAATGTGAGTCTATTAGAAAAAAAGTCCATTTTGCAACTTATCTTCTGTTAAAATTCTTTGAAAAATCCAGATTTAAATTTTAAATTATTTGGACGTTAAAATTTGAACTTAGGCTGTATCATTTATATTAATTTAAAATTACATTATACACTTTTTTCAGAGCAAAAAAGACTGGCATTTATTTAAAATAAAACATGCGTTAAAGTACCTAATGTTTAAAAATTGCATTTCTGAATGCGTCAGCTTTTTATAGCTAAAAGAAGAGTTAATTGAAATAAATATTATTATATTCAATAAGTATTATTACTTGATTCTAAATTTGACTAGTTTTACTTTGATTATATTTCATTCAGTTTGTAATAAATTTGTCTAAATAATTTTATTGAATTACATTGAAAATTCTAAATTTTTATTCAGATCACTTAAAATATTCAATAAGGAATTTTCTTTCGGGTAATTTAAGATAATACTTGCAATCAATGGCGCATACAGGAATTTTTCAAGGGGGTGGGTCGAGGGTCGAAAATTCACCATTCTCATTTCATACCCAATACACCGCCAAACATATTCTTTTATCAATTGCCAGGAACAAAAAACAGCAAAAAATAAATTATTGAATAAATAATCAACATTAATTAATAAAATAATTTTTAATAAGTTAATTAATAAAACAAATTTTTATAACTTAATTAATAAAATAAATTTTTTTAATAACTTAATTAATAACACAAATTTTAATAACTTAATAAAATAAATTTTATAAATAACTTAATTAATAAAATAAATTATTAATAACTTCATTAAATTACTTAAGTAGTGTTATTAAAATACTTAATTAGTATTTATTAATTATTGTTACCTTTGTTTGGAATTATTTTATGAACTATATACATAGGATATAATAGGTAAACCAAAAAATATCAAGGGCAATGAGAAAGTTGCTCTACCTTCTTCCTTGTGTGCGCCACTGCTTGCAATGTGAAATTCAGAAAGTTTTTTAATGCAAATATATTTTAAAGTCATTTATAATTTATCATTGATTATTATATCATTGATGGTAAATATAGTTCATATACTTTACACACTGTTATATCGAATATGTTACATATATTATCCAAATAATTTAGTTTAAATAATACTATATATTCATAAATTTTACATTTATTTTATAATAAACTTACTTAATGTCCTGGCAAACCCAAAATCGCATAATTTAACGACTCCATCTTTGGTAATAAGAATATTTTCTGGTTTGACATCTCTGTGTATACACTGTATTCAAATGAAATAAAGTTAGTAATGAAACACAAAAATTAATTTCTTAAAAGTAAAGAAATTAAAATGTATGATTAAACATGCATCTCTAAAAAAAAACTTACGTTTTTCTTAAAAATGTGTTTTCAGATATGTTTGATTATTTTCCTGCTTTTAAATTGCGTAACGTATATCAGTAGTCTAAATTTATATCAAAGAAAATTTATTACAACATTAATAAACTAAGGCAATAAAAGTGGCCACGACAACCGAATGGTCACGGTAGCGAATTCGTGACCGGCGTTGCGTATGTCCTGTTTCCCTTGTAGATACACTATGTAAAGGGGAACGTTAAATCTATAGAAGCTCAAAATCCTCATGCTGGCCCTGTATGGAAGTTTAGTGAGTGTGATGTCAGCTCAGATGTTGCCCTCGTATCTTAAAGTTATTCCTTTTTCCTAATTATATTGTTTTCCGTTTTAAAATCGACCCCAAATAATCGGACATATCAAAAGAAAGTTACTCTAAGGTGATGTAAAATAAGATTATAAACCAAATTAGATTTAATGAATTGTTGCATATTTTTTCAAATTATCTGACTCAAATTTGCTGTCTCATTTAACTTCAGTATATTGTAGATACATAACCTATCTAAGGGTTGTTTTGGAAGCTCCAAAAACCAATTTTTCTTAAACCTAGATATTATTACTCCTATCTCGATACTGAATGTGGATGTTGATTATAGACTGAAAAGTAAAAATGTATAGTAGATTTTACAGAGTAATAAGTCATTTAAAATTTATTATTAATAAAAATTATTATTGTTATAAATTCTCTCTCTCTCTCTCTCTCTCTCTCTCACACACACACAAATTCATTTCACATGTTTGTCATAGCTATATCTTTTGATTATAGCTAAATAAAGTGATACCTAAAGGTCTATTGAAGACATATCTCACAATTAAGAGCCTTATTCAAATAACGAAGAATAAGGTTGCATTTTTACCTCACTTGTCAGTTTTCTACATGAAGACTAGATACTTTATTATACTTAACACGTAGTAGCTCTCTAGTTTCAAAGTTAATGAGTTTTTGATCTCTAAAGTCGCGTCCTCTTATGAATAATTCATTGAATTGAACTAAATATTTCCAAAAGGAGTATACTTTCATCTTTCATTATCATTAAAATAAACATATAAAACTTTATGACTAAAAAAACAAAACCAATATATTGTTATCTAGAAAGTATTTTAACGTAATTTTTAATAAAATTTTTAGAAATTAATTTTAGCAATTTTCAATTATAAACATGATTTTTAATAACATGCCAATCATTCTTCGATAGTTAGTTTCTAGAACGCACCTAGGAATTTGTCCGATTGTTATAATTGTTTTCTTAGGCAATTCATTTCAAAAAGAACATACATTTTAAAAAATGATTTACCTGCGGCTAACTTGCATTTAACATCATATTTATTTGACTCTATTGACTCCCTGAGTTTGGCAGATTTCTGAAAAAATATCTGCAAAACTTATGCACTTAAATTGAATTAAAAAAAATAGTGAAGCACTCTGCCAATTCAGAAAATCATCTATCCTTTGCTAATATCCGTAAAAAATTGCACGTGATACCAAAATCTTTGTTGTAGATGAAGCTAAACTTTTTCTGCTAAGCAATGTCTTATTTTAGATTGAGTATTTGGTTATTAGTGTCGCAACACCAAAGCTATTGTAGACGAACTTCATAATTTTAAACCTAGATCAAGTTACGAGGATGATATTTAGACTGGCAACCAACTCTCCGTACCTCTACACCTCGCTAAGGTGGGGACATTGAGCCTCGACAACTATAACGTGCATCAGAACTTATGCACAGTGCATCTTTATGGCAAAATAAGTCTTTGTTTTAGAGATGCCACCCCTGGAATTCCAGGATTTTATAAGTAATTTATGCATTACCTTCAATACTCTTCCTCGTAAAGTCACCGAATTTCATTAATTCAATTAAATTAAAGCTAAAGTTATCAGTTTGATTATACATTTAATTATAAACTACTATTCTTCATTTTTTAAAGACTTTTAGGCGTAGCAAACAGTATTTCACAACACACAATTGTTTTAAATCCTTTGAGTTTTGGATTATCGTAATTATAAAGATTGAAAAATTATTTTTACTGAGAAAATTGTTTTAATTTATTCTATAAAAAATTGTTTTGTGCTTCCAATTAAACAATTGATTCTTGATTGCAGTACTGGATGTGATGCAATATTTTCTTGAGGAATATGAGCAATATGTCTTATATTCTGCAATATACTATCAAAAAATATTGTAATTTATTTAAACGAGAAAGAAGGTTTCAAATTTTCCATTTTAATATAAGTTGAAGATTGTAAAATATATACTCGACTGTATGCAGACATGTTCAGTGACAAGTCTTGTTTCATAATATTCACCTACTGTAAATAGAGAGGATAGTTGAACACGTAAAAAGACACGAACTGGAACACACAGACTCTTAATAATTATAACACGATACACCGAAAAAAACTTTCAATAAAAAAGTTTCATTCGTGACTCCCCCCCCCCCGCACTTTATACTTACAAACGTACACAACAAAAGAAGACGGAAACACAAAACGGACGAGACTGTATGCTTATATATATACTAAATAGAAATTTGCGTAATGTATTTATTTCAAAACTCATTGAATAAGTTGCAGACATATGATATTGGCATATCGCAATTATACTTACATTGTGTTCGTGACAAAAGTTAACTGCTTGTAACGTCTGCCATATTATTCTTTTTGTTAAATTATCTGGAACCCTAAAAGAAACACGAGCATGTTATCCAGACTGAAATTTCTGAAATTTCCTATATATATATATATATATATATATATATATATATATATATATATACTATATATTATATATTATTACATACAATGTCAAGGCCATTACTAGAGACTTCAGAGCCCCCAGACAACAGATTAAATGGGGTTTAGCTTTATTTTGTTTCTCCCAACTTTAACAATTTTCGTTTCCAACTATGATTAAACATTTTCTTAATAAAGTATATTTATACACTTAAATGGAACGAATTTTTTTTTGGAAGATGTGTCTTTAATGTGTATTATTATAAGCTATTTATAATTCATGTTTGATTCTGTTTAGTTAAAAAAATATATGAGAAGAATGTTATTTTTTTATTTAATTAAGAAAAACATTATTTCTCTATTTGATAAAAATTTCAGATTTAAAGATGAAATGTAAATATCGTGAGCAAAAAAATTTAATATTTTTGGTTTATGAGGATAAAATATCTGCATTACAAATATAAATATATTTTTTTCCTCTCTGGAAGGCCCCGTTAGCTCTAGGCCTCAGGGGAATTATCTTAACCAGTAATTAGTTTTTATAGGGATTTCATAGTTTAAATGATAACTTATTAAAGATATATAAATTTGTATTTAGAATGAGAATTTGTAAAAATTAAATTTGTTATAATAATTTAAAAAAGGTTGTTTCAAAAACTCATTAAAAATAACTGACACTTTTTGATGACGTTACTTACCCTTTTGGATGTTTTTCTAAAATATCTAAAACAGTGTGCTCACAGTATTCAAACACCAAATGAAGTTTGCGTTTTCTTCGGAAGACCTCAATTAAATTTACAAGATTCGGATGCTTCAATTGCTGTAAAAGATGAAAATTTTGAATATGTTATTAATGCCTGAGTTACATATAAATACTTTCAGTTTTCTCTCAGAAATATATATGACCTCTAAAATAAGTTCAGGAAAATTTGGACATAAAAATGCAGTTTAGGAAGAAAATTTCCAAATTAGCAACTTCTGCTTTCATTTTTAAATAATGAACTTGGAGAATAAACATTGTTTTGAAAGCCCAGTGACCGAGTGGTAGCGTATCTCACCACATGTCTGGGGTTCCATGCCCAGGCTGGGAAGGTCAACTCAGCTTTTTATCCTTTCAGTAGGTATATAAATGAGTATCAAGCTTGTGCTTAGGGACTAAACACTGGGGGTGTCGCGCCAGACTTAACACCTGACCATAACATCTGCTCATGCACCTCAGCACCCAAGGTCATGAATACTGAAATGAGCACAGTAAGCCTTGGCTTTCATGGGCTGTTGCGCCTCTGAGTTTAGTTTTAGTTTAAATATTGTTTTAGTAAATAAACAATAAAAAATAAATAAGAAATATAAGGTACGTTGAATTATCATTTCGACTTTTTACTTTTATTCATACACTTTACAACAGTTAAAGTAATACTAGCTTTTTATTTGTTCATTTAATATTATTGCGTGACCTTATTTTATACTCATATGACTGAATTTTTATTTCCATTGTGTTTTATACATGTCTTCTGTCTCTCGTTTCTCCTTTTTCTTCCAATCACGAGTAAAATAAAACTGATAACAAAATATACTTTTACATACTTTTCTATGCGCAATATTAACAGAATTTTAATCTCTAATTTCCTATACTAATTATGAGAAAATTAAGTTGAGTAAAACTTTATTATTTAACTTCATTGACAAAGATATAAATTTCAAAGGTATACATTTTGATGATTACATATTTTATATTTTGGACTTCTTTAATTGCTTAGAAATTTTATCGACTTATGAACATATAGGGTGAACCAAAAGTCTTACCCTGATTATAAAAATTCATTACAAAATAACACTGTTTGGTATAATAATGTAATTTTTGTATCATTGGACAGGTCAGTTGAAATGGTTTTTTCTATGTACAAGATTGTGTGAATGCTCCTTCAAGAAGGACTCAGGGGGAAAATTTGTGAGGAAGGCATCGTGTTTTGCCTAAATGGCGTCGATTCAAGAGAAAGCCCAATATGTGCTTTAGTTTCACGAAAGGAAATCGCCCATTAATGTTCAGTGTAAATTTCGATGTTGTTATAGAAGCAACTCTCCTGATGCAAAATTAATAAAGTGATGGTGTGGAACGTTTAAAGAAACAGGAATCGCATAAGAAGACACGATGAACAACAATTGACGGGGACGGGACTACTGCCTAGACATTCTTCGACCTACCAAGGGGGCATGTGTTGCAAATAACCGAGGTAAATCCTTACTAATATTATAAACGTGAAAGTTTGTGTGGATGTTTGGTACTCTTTCACGCAAAAACAACCGAATGGATTTTAATGAAACTTTACAATAATATAGCTTATACATCATAATAACACATAGGCTATAAATTGTTAAGATATTGTGTGAAGTTTCCAAAATATAACAATAATTGTCAAAAAAGTAGGAAAAAATTCTGCCGTCTTCAAAAAAGCCCGCGACAGTATATATCTATCTTTTATGTGTGAAGCAAAACTCTGCATTTTGATTTGTCTACGCCAGGCTCCAGGAACTGTGAAAGCTTGAACAGGTGGAGTGTGAGGCTGATTACAATTTTAACACGAAATAAATACAATAAAAAGTAATATTAACGTATTACACTTCCAGATATAAATTATTTATACTATTTTAAGCGTTCATTACTCAAAATTTGTAACAATGTGTTACTTTTGCTGAGCAGAGATCAGCTTGGAAAGGTGTTTTCAAAAATCAACCCACAAGAGAGTTACAGGGAGTTATAGATAAAAAAAATATCCTTTTTATCAGCCATTAGATTGACAGACTTAAAATTTAACAAACATGGTTTTTTTGTTCAGCTGAAATATGCAAAAAGCTTTTTTGTTTAATTTGCAATTCACGTAAAATTAACTCATTAAAAACTTCTTTTTCCTTCAATCTGTATTAATTTTTCAATTCCCCCGTGTGAAGAACGGGTACAACAGCTAGTAGTCTAATAAAAAACTCATATTAGTACTCATAATATATCTGAAAAAACACATGTCCAATTACAATAGTCAGAGCGTAATAAATATTTATAATCCGAGCAAGACGTTTAGTTCACCTTATGTAATGTGCTTTAAAACTTAGATGAAGCTACATTGCTATTAATTCTTAGTTATATTCAATATTTATAATTGCCCTATCTTCTCCTCTATTAGTTTCTTATAGGTATTTTTTTTCCTCCTTTCCCATTTAATTTGCCTGTGATGGTTTTTGGCAAGTGCGTTAGATTTTTAATTAAAACTTACTTTTAGCATTCGTATTTCACGTAACGCAATTTTCTTAATTAAAGGATCATCTTCGGTCTCCACGTATTTCTTGACTGCAACTATTTGACCGTTTTCTCTGTTTCTACATTTAAAAACAACTCCATAGGAACCTTCACCGATCTTAGCCAGTTTTTCATATTTTTCCATCATTGGTGTGAGATGGCGTCTTTCTTTTCTAAAAAAAACATGCAAAGATACTCATATTAGTTTAATACGACTATAGCATGTATATTTTGATAGTTAACATTATGTGTTACATTTATGGCAACTGTGATAATAGAAAAAGAAAGAAATAAAAGCTCAAAACATTGCACGCTAAAAACAGTTGATATTCTGGAAAGATAAAAACTAAGAGATTATAATATTGAGGTAGTTAATTAAAAAATAAAATGAAATTTTATTATTGATAAATTATAGTATTGAGGTCGTAAGCGCAGAATATCACTTAGAGCTACAAAAGAGTCAGATGCTTTATTTAATCATTAAAAATCTAACGATAATTGCCATCAATATACGTAATGGTTTTAAGGATTTGCAGCGTTTTCAAAAACGAGTATACATATTTCTATGGATTCTTCAACATTGATAAAAGAGACTTAATTAATTTATGAATTTCTCAGTTTCGTTTGTATTGTAGGAAAATATAATGTAGACTTATAAAATAATGTCCGAAGACGCTGTGTCATGACATGCACCGGTGAATGAAGAGTTAATGTTTTCATTTTAGCTACTTCATAAGAATAGATTCATAGCAATAATGATTTTTAATATAAGAATTTACAGAAAGTCCCCAAACATCTCACGCATTAATGCTTTCATATGTTTTGGAAACAAAAATTCCACTTGTTTAAAATATAGAAAGTATAGAGGTTGAATTTAGACCTTGTCACTTTTTACTTGCGCTACTATCATATTTCTATAGAATATGTATCATACAATTTAGCTATTCTAATAATAAAGAATCTTTATTTGCTTCTCAAGCATGCATGAATATCATTTCATGTCTTTAAATAATATAAATAATAAGAATATTCTCAGCACTTTCAAATATTCCCAAGGTGAAATTTCAGATATTCCTTTTTAAGTTATCCGACTACGTTCGGAACCGTGATTTTGCAAAGCGCATAAATGGATAATTTTCGTGATATTTAGTGTCACTTAGATTAGAATATATCCATAAAATTGTTTCAAGGACATTTTGACAAAAAAAATTATTTATATATAATATTTTGGCAAAAAATTAACTTTTTCTAATTCATTAGAATAATCTTTTTTCCGAATGTTCTCCTTTTGTGAAAAATGCTTCTATTATAATAATATTTTGCCTATATATAGCTCAGACCTCTCTACAGGGGCTCAACTAGAATTTTTGAAATATATAACTTAAAAATGGGTTTATTATATTTTACGGCAACAGAGGGGAGCAATTTTAAGAAAAAAACGCCAATAATTATTTCAATTGGTGGTAACTCAGAAAATAATGTGAATTTTTCCATAGTTCTAGTTGAGCCTCTGTATAGAGGTCTGAGCTATATACAGGCAAAATATTATTATAATAGAACCATTTTTCACAAAAGGAAAAAAGATTATTCTAAGTTAATTTATGCCAAAATATGATATTTAAATAAATTTTTTTTGTCAAAATATCCTTAAAACAATTTTATGCATGTATTCTAATCTAAGTGACACTAAATATAATGAAATTTATCCATTTATGCGCTTTTTTAAAATCACGGTTCCGAACGTAGTCGGATACCTTCAGCAAAATGGAAATTTTGGTTTGAATTTTAAAAACAAAAATATCCCATTTTCTAAATTTTTTATATAATTTTTTTTTATTTATTTAATCTTAATCCCCATTAAGAAAATTTCATATTATCCATTCATGTATTTAGCTTGATTTAATTTTCTTATTTAATAAATATCAACTCTTTTGTGTGATACATTTTATATGGATAAGTGGTTGATTATTTAAACAAATTTTTCAATTTTCCAGGTTTTATAACAGTTTATAGATATCCACCACAAGACTATTTTTTATCAACCAACATGTGACAGTTTATTATTTTTTTAAAAAAATTCAGTCTTTAAATTTACTTTTTTTTTGAAAAAATCTATAAATAGAATTAAAAAATGCAAATCCTACATCCGACGTTATTCAGTTAAGTGATCCTAAGATGTCTAATTGGAGCACAGAGTTGTCTTAGCTATTATTTTTATGCAGTGTGGGGTTTATTAGGGGCATGAAAAAGCTCGTTCCCTCTATTTTAATTCCACACTATCTTGCTTTAATTTTTTCTGTTTTCAGCTGCATTACATTCCTGGTGCATTTGATTAATGCTCATTACAATCATTCTTTTATACGTAGATAATAATTGTAAATGTTTTTAAGGCGGAAAATTTGTTTGAATAAAATTTTTGATATGTAAAATTTCTTATTTGTATGAATACCCTTGCGTATTTTTTTCTCCGCAAAGAAAAACTTTAAATTAAGTTTTTTACCGTTCTATTGAAACCTTTAAAATTATTTATATTACCTCCATTAGCATAGACTTTTGGTTAATAAACGTTTTATTTTAACGTTTAATTTTGAAATATGTTCGTAATCAAGCCTTAATTTATCAATGAAACTTGAGCGTACTCAATAGTATCGTGATGTAAGACCCCTTTGTGTTCTTTAATCACAAGGTATATTTAGGTATATAAGGTATACAAGGTATAAAAGGCATATTTACATAGTATATTTTATTACAATGATATCGCTTTTTTAACTAAGAGAAACTTCTGACAGTTTATATAGTCAAGAAAATTTACTTTCCCAAGTCAAGTAAAGTGATCCATTTACAATTAAATATTGTAAGATAAACTAGTTATTCGAATTCAGTGTTTTAAAATAGGCTTGTCCAACTTGTGGATCAAGAAGGCATGCATATAGCTCACCAAAAAATCATAAATTTGCAAATTTTATTCTACTGCGATTAAAAATAGCATTTATGTACCATTAATTAGCACGTATGGTACTGAAACACAAACGACCAATTTAAGAGGTAAATTATTATTTAATGTAAAATCAAGAAAGAAAAAAAGCTTCTTTAACGCTATTAAAACACGTCAAAATGATGAGTTTTACATTAAGAAGAAGCGAAAATACTTTAAAGTGATTATCTCTTTTCCACTGTGAGCATGTCTTGTAAAACTTTTGGAGAAGTATGATGATGGGTTGGAAGAAGACATTAAATTTCTATAATGCGTGTTCAGAACATTTTTGCTTTTGGTTAAAACGATATTCCACAAATCATAAAAAAGCAAATGGATTTTAATGTTGCTTGTTACTTGATAAAACATGTGAGACACATTGTAACACGATGTTTTGCAGAAAGGTAAAAGCATGGAATTATAATTTTGTGTTGCCAAAGGACAACAAAGAAATTAACAGTTATATTAGTTCGTTTCACTTTATGTAGCCAGAAACTAATCAATGTTCTTTTTCAAGCTTTAACAGTGTTTTAAAAAAGGCTGCATTAAGACAATATGAAATTAAAGCAAGTAGTAGAATTTCATGCATTTCGAAAAAGTGGATATATATGGTTCTGCGAACACAACGAGAAAAAAATAGTCTTTTGATTTGATTAAAAAATTTGAGAACACAGCAAAATTTTAGAAAAATCATCAACCTTTTGGGAAGTCTTAGTAATTCCATTTTCTATTAATATAGAAGTATGTTACACACCAATTTTTGAAATGGAATACAGAGCGGTATCACTAACATTCAACAAAAAAGTGACCATATCTGTTCTTTTTTTCTTTTTTACTGGATTTCTTTCAAAAATATATCATCTTGGAAAAATATCCATCGCTTAAGAATCATGATTTATTTATACCCTCAGTATGTCTGAAAGTACTTATATTTGTGTGAGCATCTATTTTGAAAAATGAAGCACACACACACACACAAGAAAAAAAAATATTTGTGATGAATACTTTGAGAACTCATTGAGAACTGTTACTTTTTCCATCAAACTAAGTATTGAAGCTTTATTGTCTTAGAAACATCATCAAGCATCACACTAATTTTCTATTGTTCTCTTTTGTCCTTTATTTTTCTAACAAAGTCTCAAATCACAAATTAATGAAGTTTAAATTTAGTGAGAATATATTAATGGTATATAATCCCCGGCACTTCTCTCCATAAGTCTATCATTAGTAATAGAGAATTTGAAGTGTGGGTGAGAACAGCTAGTCTTCCTTCAATGTGATCTGAAACTACTGATCCTTTAATATGGGCAGGGCTAAAAATATAGTAACTCCTTTTTTCCGAACAGCAATCAGTTCTAGTGTAACACCAAATGTTTCTCAGAATCATAAGGAATTTTCAACTGCTAACAATTTTCGTAAACATCAGCCCTTTTTGGTGACAGTAGTATTTGGCACTATCTGACTAATCAAAATTTAAAACGTTCCAAAATATTCTTTTGGTAATTTTAATGTAATTTAAATTTTTTTAAATATTTATAATTACTTTTCTTATTTTTCTTTCATTTTTGTTTCGCTGCTTATTTAGGTTTTTACAATAAGATTTGTGTTGAACGAAACTATTCTGTTTTTGCTTAACAGTTTGCGTATGGCAGATTTAGAGATAAAGAACAATCATCCTCGTTATCATGGAATCAATTATCCATGTTTTCATCTCTTTCTAAAAAAGGTTTAGTTCTAGATTATCTATTTTCTTTATCGTTAGATCATATCGTTTTTTTATACCGATAACGAACCAAATGTTTCTACAAACTGCTACTGAGTATTCGTTCATCAAGTTCTTAACGGATTTATGAAAAGATTTAACAATATTAAACATGTTCATATAACTTTTTTACAAATAATTTTAGCCTGTCTCTTGAAAAAAAATTCCTAAATATATTTAAGAAATTTATCCTGAAGTTCATATTTTTATGGGAGGTAAACAAATTTTATTCTCTTGATAACTTTCTTACTACTTTTATAATCCCCAACCGTATTTGCTTAGTGTTTTTCAAAAACAATAAAAGTCGATATAATTCAGAGTGAAGTTTTATTGATTTTTGACAATACCTCACATAAAATATTAATTTTAAGGAAAGCAATTTAAACAGAGATTCTCAAATTTAAAGGAAGAAATAAATATACATACAAAAAGTTTTTAGACGGTTCTTATGTTTTTTTCCCCTTAGTTTAATTAATAATATATTATTTTAAAGAGATTTTAACAATAGAAAGTATGTCATTGTTTAAGAGCTTTTAACAATATTTCCTTGAGTGCACTTTTTTCGGATGTTTGAGGGGATGCATGTTGAAATATTCGATTAAAAAGTTGCAGTTTTGATTTATTTTTTACACCTTTTCTATATATTCTTTGGATTTTTTTTCTTATTTTTCATATGGTACGTCGTATTTTAGTTCATGACATTTTTTAAATCTTATACTAATCCTACATGCACATTTCTCCCTTTCAGACCAGTGATAGGAAAATTTAGAGGAATGTTGGTTGGTCTTAAAAACATAATTAATTCTTTAATCTGAGTTCCTAAGACTAAGAGTTTGATGATATATTACTATGGCCATTTAATTTCGGCTGATACTGTCTTGTTATACTTTAATTTTTCATTTGGCTTTAGTTTAAATTTACAGCAATTAAGTAATATTAAAGATTATATATATTATAATGTTCGAATTACGAACCTCCTCAATCTTCCTAGAGGTAATGTGATTGATCAACCCTGACTATAATTTACTACTTTGATTGGTTTTGGTGTATCATTTATCCAGTTGTGAGTTTTTTAGTGTGGCAGCTGGTGTTATAATTTTGCGTTCCTTGTAACACGTATAACTTTTACTTGTTCTAAGATGGATATTACTCTAAGAAAGCGTTCTAAAATGATCTCTCTTATTGAACACACTTCTAAGACTGTGAGAGATATAGCTACGGTAGTTGGTGTGGGCAACTCAAATGTTTCAAAATTTAAAGAATATCTGAAAATTCCGGAATATTGTCTTCAAAAAGAAAACGTGGGCTCTAACGGAAAATTACTCCAAGAACTGATAAAATTCTAATAAGAAATAACAAAATTCCGAGAAAGATAAACAAAGACCTTCGAAGGGTTTATTGGATTATATAGTGTTGAAGTCAGCCCCTCAACTACAGGGAAAAGGCCTCTGAAAGTTAGCCGTAAGGCAACAAAACCGAGGAAAAAGCAATTTCCAGTTCAGAAGAAGGTGAAAAAACGTTTAGTACGGGCCAAAAAATACAGACCCTGGACTGTTAACGACAAGAAAAAGGTGATTTTCAGTGATGAAACACATTTGTTTGTGCAGGGGTGCAAATTAGGTGCAGTTAGACGAAGTGCAGAGGCTGCTACCAGATCATCCCCAACAGATTGTAAAACACCCTTCTAAACAAATGTTTTAGGGGTTTTCACAACAAATGGTACTAGAAACTTAGTCCCTCTTAAGGTATCCGACTATGTTCGGAACCGGGATTTTGCAAAGGCGTATAAATTGATAATATTAATGATATTTAGTGTCACTTAGATTAGAATACATGTATAAAATTGTTTTAAGAACATTTTAACAAAAAATTATTTAAATACAATAGTTTGACAAAAAATTAGCTTAGACTAATCTTTATTCAAAATGTTCTCCTTTTGTGAAAAATGTTTCTATTATAATAATATTTTGCCTGTACATAGCTCAGACCTCTGTACAGAGGCTCAACTAGAATTTTTGAAATATATAATCTAAAAGTGGGTTTATCCGTGTGTTTTACGACAACAGAGGGAAGAAATTTTAAGAAGAAAACACCTATAATTATTTCAAATGATTGTAACTCTGAAAATAATGTGAATTTTTCAAAATTCATAGTTGAATCTCTGTACAGAGGTCTGAGCTATACACAGGCAAAATATTATTATAATGCAGGTATTTTTCACAAAAGGAGAACATTTTGAATAAAGGCTATTCTAAGTTCATTTTTTTGCCGAAATATTGTATTTAAATAATTTTTTTTACAAAAATGTCCTTAAAACAATTTTATACATGTATTCTAATCTAAGTGACACTAAATATGATGAAAAGTATCCATTTATGCGCCTTTTTAAAATCACGGTTCCGAACGTAGTCGGATACCTTAAAGCTATGATGATTTCTGTCAAATACATTGAAATAATACGCAGTATTGTTATTACCTTGATGGACATATTTGATGGAAAATTTCAGCATGACTTGGCATCTTGTCAAAATTCGAAATTGATCCAGACTTTTATGCGGGAAAATAAAGTGAAAGTGCTTAATTGGCCTAGTAATTCTCTAGACCTAAATCCTACTGATAATTTATAGCATACTCTCAAGATTCGTTTAGCTAAGATGCGTTGCACGACAACTGAACAAATGATAAAAAGTGCTATACAAGTGTGATTACACGATGGTGGAGACAAGAATATGTGTGTTACGCTAATGAAGTCAATACCAAGGAGAGTTGAAGAGGTCATTTCTGCTACAGGAGGACATATTTCATAATAATATCGAGGTTCTTCTGTATACTTAAGGTATGTAAGGATTAAAAGCTAAGGTTTAAAAAAATCGTTTTCTTACCATTTGTCCCAATAAATTCGAACAGTATAGTATATATAGAAGGTGTTCAGAACGTATTTTTACAATTTTAAGAAATAAAAAATCATAAACAATTAATGATAAGCACTTAAATTATTTTATTCTATAAAAAATTAAAGTTTATTTATTTATTTTTAACTAAGGTGTAGGCTAGTTGTGTGCAGTTTTACACGTCAGAATTTTGCAACATTTTCATTTCAAAATTAGCTTCCATAGAACAAGCACAAGTTGTAGTGTGGCTTATCTAATTTGATTCTGCAACGCATATAAAGAGAAAATTTTAGATTACCTACGAAGTCCTCTATAAAAATGCAAAATGAGTGAATTTCTTCTAAAAAACTGTAAAAGCATTTTTCTGTCTGTTTAATTTTAATTTTTTTATGGACTAAGATACATTTTTTGGAAACTTTTGTATATATATTTTACATATAATATATAATATATATATAATATATATATATATATATATATATATATATATATATATATATATATATATATATATATATATCTCTTAGGAAATGTTTTATTCAAGAAATGCAGCTGAAAGAGAGAGAAAAAAATCAATAATGTGATGACCCTCCTTTGGCCCTGATGCAAACTGTTATTTGATTGGGCTTATGTTCCAATTGGTAAATTAGATCGGTGATATCTAGGGATGGTTGGAGACGCCTACTCATCGGAGCTAAAATTTGTTGATAGAAAAACATTGGGTATACTTGAGAACGAACAACAGAACGGCATAACGTATGCGATCGAGTGTTATCCTGATGAAATGTTAGCCCAGGAGTTCATGAAAGAAAGGGCAACACAATAAAGCAAAAAAAAAAATTTGTCGACAAATCGCCGGGTTGCAAAAGTTTCATGGATGAGACCAAAGAGGTTCGGCTATCAAAGGAAATGACATGCCATATAATAACTATTGGTTACCAGATAGAGTGGCAGATGGCAGTTAGGTGCCTCTGTTCTGGATGCCTCTAAACATATCTTCGTTGATCATTGAGGCTCAGTTTGAAGTGAAACTTACCACTGAAAATTCTTGTGCAGTCCTTAATATTCCAGGCCGAATGTGATCAGCACCACTGCAAACTCGCCAGAAGATGAGCAACGATGCTGAAAAGTCGGCGCAATAGCCTCCTTAACCTCAACACCCGTCCACTGAGATATTTATCGGAGGTCATTGCAGCCACTAGTATCTCGGTTACACGTCAGACTGACTCATCAGGACAAGGATAAAGATTCATCAAGAGCCGTGAGTGCCAAGCAAACATTCACTCTTTTTTCGCGTTCTGTCGCTATTCCCGATCGACTGCTACTTTCTTCGTGCTGTGTACAGTCATAATTCACTCCTTCATGGCAACATAGTCGAATGGTAGCGTAGCATCTCGAACGGAAAACTCAAGTGATCCTGCTTCCCTTACAAGTCCTACCCCTTATTTTACACGATCTACCCTAAATTATGACACCTGCGCTCATACTGCTTGCGAATCCGTTAGACAGACTTTTGCACAGTTCTCGTGAAACCTCATTCACATGGAAGTTATGCTTCAGCACTGAAATGCTTTTTTTTTTCATCATCGAGATGCTTAGTTATAAAACGCTGAAATTCCAGCTAGTCAATAATTAGTTGCCAACAGTTAATCATTTGAACATTCTATTGTAAAGTAAGTGCATTAACAGTTTTTATGTTACAGAGTATTTCTTTCTCTCTCTCTCTCTCTCTCTCTCTCTCTCTATATATATATATATATATATATACTCATTCATATCGTCAAATTATACGAGGGTCATCCAAAAATAGTGAACGATCATGCACCACACCCGACGCTGACCTTCTCCCCCTCCATCTTTCTTCGTGGACGCATGTGTACCAGTTATATATATATATATATAGTTCCTTCCTTCACTTCAGAGGAAGCCAAGTTTTGCTGTTGAACAGTCGTGCGTCTTTGTTCTGTAACCTTTCAAAATGGTTGCGCTCATCAAAAATCCCACCAAATCTGAAATGCGTAGTATCTTTCGTTTTTTGCATGCACAAAGCATTTGACCTATCAAAACTCTTCTACGCGCCGTCCAATACGACGCGTGGAATGTTGTCTTGAAAGAAATTTTGGTTCCTAGCAATGCTCTGCCTCATGCATCGTCATGAATGCAGCGAGAATTTCAACAACATACGTGGAAACTATTTGAATAACCTCCTTAAAGCCCAAATTTGGCACCAAATAATTTTCCCTCATTCTAAAGATTAAACGTGTATTTGGGAGGAAGACACAGCTCGCAAATTGAAACTTCAAACAAGAAGTAACATTCTAGCTAATATCTTTGGCGCTTAAGAATATAACATCGGAATACAAAAACAGTTCTCACGTTACGATAAGTGCCTTGGCAGCTACTGCATTTATATCGGAAAGTATAATTAGGTACATTGATTTTGTAAATAAAGTTTGTGTGTTGAAATGTTTCGCTTTTGTTTAGTTATGCCCAAACATTCTTTACTTTCTCAAAGACCTTCGAATATGCGAGGAATCGTTTACGCTAATACTAACATCGTTGAAGCCCATTTCTAAATATGTTACATTTATCAACGTGATTTCTTTATATTATTTAAAAGATAAAAAGGAAAGAACCCCAAAAGAGAAGGAAACACAAATGTTTTATCCAAAATAGCCACTGAGAGTGAGACCTATAAGAACGTCACACTATAAAGTTGCACGAGAGCTATTGGTGACGGACTGCGTAATTTTGAACCATGGTCATGTGACGAGGATAACTTCCTGAGCTGGCCCCCCTCTCCTAACTTTCACCCCACACCAATGGGAGGACGTTTGAGTCTCGATAGATTTAACGTGCAGTGGCCCCCTCTACATGTTGGGTCTTCAGCGACACTAGGTTCGAACTCATGATAAACCAGACACGAGTTCTCTAAAATAGTATATTGCTCTTTTAATTGAACTATATAAGTTATTATATATAGTTTAAGGACAAGATATCTTTTTTATCTCAGAATTTGTTAATTGTTCATTAAAAAAGCAATATTTTTTCACTCTCCTTCCAGTTAGAAGGACAGAGTGATATTTGCCTTTAACTCCTTATAACAGTTTCATTTTTTAAAAAAATTCGATCCAAAAATTGTCATGTTTTTTACTGCAATTTTTAATTAATTTTATAATTTTAAGTAGGAAAATTTTATTAAAATTAATATTTTTAATATTTTTCAGTATTTAGGAAAACTTTTTAAAACTTTAATAAAAATAATAGCCTGTAAGCTGTTTTTTCCCTACGTGAATGCCAAACACGAAAACTACATTTAGAGCTGTAAATATAAAAAAAAAAGTACAATAACTTTACAGTTGTTTTTATTGCATTTACTTAAACTCTTTTAATGAACCACTATCGCAATCTATAAACTAAATTAACATTAAAAATTGAAAAGATACGAGCGAAACAAAAGAAATGATAAAGAAAAAAAGAATGTCCGTACGCCGTGCGGGCAAAGCAGTAGTGGACCGAACATATACCCGTACGGCGTATGAGCAAAACTGGGAAGGGGTTAAAGTCATAGGAAAGTGATAAATTGATTCATATTTCTCTTCTTTTAACACAACGTGACAAGTGGAGAGATAATTAAAATTGAAAAAAAAAACTATTAGTACATGTTTTCTAGAAATTTACGATTTCTGATTGCAATATCAAAATTAGACATTTCAAAAGCTTTGGTTTGATTTGATTTTTTATTAATATAGAACTTTGAAGCTACACTAGGGCTACTGGTAAAGGACCTCGTGATTTTGATCCTCAGTTCAATGACGAGGACGGAATCTGAGTTAACACCCCACTCTCCAAACTACCACACCCTTCTAACATAAGGACTCTGATTCCAGACAGATTGGACGCGCATCGGTCTCTCTATACGGTGAGTCTTCAGCGGCACAGGGAATCAGACAAACGACCCAGGTGTCCACGCAACGCCATCCGTGATTTCACTCCCACAATGCTTCTCAAACTTTCAATATTTGCGACTCAATAATCAATCATGATTTTCATCGTGACCCCCCCACCCTTCCATACAATAACAATGTATTGAATTCATTAATACTATACTTTGACGCGCTATAGCTACAATACTACTTTAATCTCTTGTGCCACCAGCGTACAAAAACGTCTCACTCAGCCAAAGCGTTAATTGCCCCGGACGTATATATACGTCTTTCCGAAGTACGATCTTTACTGTGAACTGCTATCCATAAAATTATTCTGAAGGCTTTGGAATGCAATAAAAGGACCTTGACAGTGTTTGCAAAGAATTTATTTATTTCAGAGGATTTGCTTATTTGTATTCCTTTTCTCCCCCCCTCAATACATCATATACGCTCGCCTGCGTGGAAAACGAAGGCATTGAAGAGCGAATCGCTTAAATTTTAATCGGCAGTTAAGGGATAAATTATAAACTGAAAATTATCAAGATAAGTGTTAATTTTTGTATATAAATTTGTATATTTCAAGCCCATGGGGTCACTGGTAATTATTAAACTTGTTCTTAACTTAGTATTGTTTAATTAATTATCAAATAAAATGTATGCTGACTGATACATTTATAAGTGTTTTATGTAAGTGCAAATGTGTATTTTATTTTTTATTATGTCAGAATCTATTTTGTTTGTTTACTTTAAGTGAATTGATCATTTTCTTAAATATTCTTTAGTTTTCAACTTGCGTGCTCCCTAGGGGGCACGCCCCACAGTTTGAGAAACGCTACACTACCAGGATCACAAAACTACCACACACTGAAGATTATTTGGAAGGGCTTGCGTGAAATGTTGGGTTTAAAGGTTTCATGACGTGAAATCCAAAGAAGCAAAAAATTTGTATTTTACGAATCCATTTTTTCCCTTTGCTTGTATTTATAATTTATACTTTTCATAGGGGCATCAATTAAACGTTTTTTTTTCTCTTTTAGGCTCGAAAAAAATACGTATTTCATATAGTAAAAAATATTTCAAAAGTATTAAGTAAAAATTCTTTATCATCAAACATTTAAGGCACTCATTTCACATGAGGGGAGCCATTTTGACAAATTCTATAACTCAAGATACTTCCAGGCTGAGTTTTGCGAAATTTAAAATTTCGGCTTTTCTATGAGAAGAAAGTGAAAAAAAAATCGCTATCAATAATGAGAAATTACATAGGAATATTTTAGATAGTAATAAACAATATTAATTTAGTTAATTAATTAATCTATATATATCAACACCCTAATTTATTTCCCTTTCAGCCATTAAAATTGATAACAATTTTGTTCAATTGCAAATTCCAAAAGCCATCGAAAGTGTCCTATTTTTTCAAAGACTGCATCACCTTGAAAACTATTTGCTAATACGTACGGGAGAATACATTTGGTAGAGGTAAGAAAAAAGTGTTTAAACTCTTATATAAATATTTTTATTTTATTACAAGCTAGTATACCCGCTCTTCGAACGGGTGAAAAAATGAAAAAAAAAAAAGTTTAGACTGAAGGATAAAGAAATTTTTAATGAGTTAATTTTAAGTGAACTGCAAATTAAACAATTTTTTTTAAAAAAAAAAGCTTTTAGTAAATCACTGCTCATAAAAAAAATCATATCTGCTAAGTTTTAAGTCTGCTGGTCTGATAGCTGAAAAAAATGATTTTTTTATTTACAACGTCCCCGTAACCCCCTTGTGGGTCGACTTTTGAAAAGTCCCTTCTAAGCTGATCTCTGCCCAGCGAGAAAGTAGCATGTTTTCCAAATTTCAAGATTGTAGATTTAGTAGTTCATAAAATGATGTTTTTTAAATACAAAACATATTCGTAAAACCCCTTGGGGGTCAATTTTCGTGAAACCGTATTTAGCAGATCTCTACTCCATGAAAGGAATATGCCACCTTAACTTCAAATTTGTAGGTCTAATAGTTCCAAAACGGTAGTAATTGTCTATAACGCCGCTTTAACCCCTCACAATCCCCATGGGGACCAATTTTCCTAAAAATATCTCTTATCGTGGTTCTCTAGTCCAAGAAAGGAACATACCCGCCAAATTTCAAATCTGTAGTTGTATAGTTAAAAAACATGAATATTTATCTATAACGGTACTTAACCCGACGCAATTCTCCTTGGGTGTCGATTTTCGCTAAACTCTTTCTTAGAGGATCTCTATTTTATGAAAGGAACATGCCTGCTAAACTTGAAGAATGTGGCTCTAATTATTCAAAAATGGAATATTTATCCATAACTCCCTTTTAACCCCTTGCAACCCTTCTTGGGGTTCTATTTTTGCGAGACCCTTTTTGTAGCTGAAGTCTACTCCGTGAAAGGACACACCTGCCAAATTCAAGTCTGTAGGACACTCTTTTATTTATAACGCCCCTTGAAGTTCAATTTTTGTGAAAAGCGAAAGAAACATACTTGCCAAATTTCAATTCTGTAGGTCTAACAGTTAAAAATGGAATATTCTTTTGTTGATAACGACCTTTAACCTCTCTCACTCTCCCTTGGGGCTCGATTTTTGCAAAACCCTTTCTTACTGGATTTCTACTCTATGCAAGGAACTTGCATGCCAAATTTAAAATCTGTAGGTCTGATAACTCAAAAACAGTATTCCCTTTTATCTATAATACTCCGGTAACCCCTCGAAACCCCCCTTGGAGGTCTATTTTGCAAAACCTCTTTTGTAGCGGATCTCTACTCTATGAAAGGAACACGCCTACCAAATTTCAAGTTTGTAAGATCTAATAGTTCCGGAGATATCGTGATGAGTGAGTGAGTCGCTTTTCTCCTTTACATGTATAGTTTCATAGTTGATTGAATATAAAGTAAGCATTTCTAACCTCCATTTTTTGAATCTTGTAAATTGAACTGAGAATTCAAGGAATATCTGTCACACATAACATAAACAGTATTACATCAAAATTCGGAAAAGACCCATGCTATACAAGGAACACAATATATACATATAAACTCGGATTAACACTGCTCAGTTACAACATTGAATTAAACAATTGCAATTGGTTAGAGATTTTTTTCCTGGCAGTAGACTACATAACTAAACAGCATTAAAATATCAATAATTTTCACACGCTCACATACAGATATATATATCATGTTTGTATACATGTATATGTGCACACACACACGTTACTAAATTGTTGCTTGTTGCTATTTCCAGCCCTTTTTACTTTTGCACTTAAAAACTGGATTTTATTGGTTATTGTTGAGTTTTATTTGTGATCCTACAGAAAACTTTGAGAAATGTTAACTTTTTAAAAATAATTTTTTTCAATATTATTAGTTTTTATGTCTAGAAAGATTATGTTATCACAAAGTATTACTTGTCATTCAGAGAATGTTATGTATTAAAAGCTGTTTTTCTAAGTGTTTACGACTTAATATTTTTAATTAGATATATATATTTTTGTTACTTTTTTCTTATATTATTTTATTCAATTTTCATATAGAAATGCCTAGCTTAAATAGGAAATTAACATTTTATATGAATTTTTAAAAATAAAAACACTTAAGAAAAAGTAAAAATAAAAAATAATACAGAGGTAATAATAGAGGTACACACACACACACACACACACAGATAAACACAAGATAAAAATATCTACCACTATAAATAATACTGTCATAATTGCCAGATGCATAATTTACTTCAATGTGTAAATGACATTCATATTTTAAATTATATTTAAATTCTTATTTTAGCTAACTAGTTTGATAATATTTTATCTAATAATAAACACAATAAAAATCATGACAAACAAGCCTTTTTAAAACACCATTATATTTAAATAACAAAAGAATTTAAAAATTTAAGAAAAATCCGATAGAAAACTTTTTTTTAAAAAAAAAAATGTAGTTTAAGTAAATTTTTGGGCAAATGTTAAACATTATATTCTAACCAATATTTACAATCTATTATCAACAGAAAAAAGTTATGACACCCCTATACTGCTTTTATATCATGGTAAATAATTATACAATAAGAAAAAATAGCAAAGCAACTGCTAAATTCGAATATGATTGCTTCTGAAAAGTTAAAGCAAAACTTTTTTTAAAAACAATTCGTAAGCAAATTAAAACAGAAAAATATTTTTAAAAATCTGACTAAAATTTTTTAAAATAGGATAGAAAAAGTAACTGCTTTCGTTTCATTTACAAGAAGATGCCATGCTAGAAGCGAACAGTAATATTTTCTGCAACGAAAATCTAAAATCAAACAGACCTTGCATTTGTCCACATAGCAAGATGTGGGCCAGCTTAGGTGCCTAAGCATATCGAGATATTTTTAACAGGTAGAAACTTGAACCTTCCAACTAGCGTATAGGTTTGTAAAATCGGGCCGTCTGCAATGAAATAGCTCGTCCAACTTAGAAAACAAGACCTCCATAAGTGCAGCTGGTTGTCTCGTAGTGGTGCTAGAGCAAAGATCCACTTACCAACCGAAGAAGTCTTGATTTTATTCGTAATTCGCGCTGTGTGATGATTGATACCAACAAGTGAAATGTAAAAAATAGTCGAATATCATAGCTGCAGCTTCTTAAAACCGAAGGGGGAGGGAGGCATAACATGGGACACGTGATCTACGATTACCGAGATCCTTCGCGCTGCTTTGTTGCTTTACTTCGTATCCACAGCAACGTACCGTTGACCAATACATCAGGCTCCGGCTCGCTAGCCGACTATATCTCAATAGGGTACTTGAATAGCTCTTTATAGCTCCACCCACGAATAAATATTAATTTATTTATAAATCTCATTAGAAGACAAGAATTTAAGGAGAGAGTACTATAAAGTTCATTTCTCCCATAAAAAGAATCGTGAATGATTCTATATTTCCGATTTCTCGTACTCACACCTTTCCATAAAAAAGACATGTATCTCACTCACACATCGTATTAAAAATAATTATTTTAATTAAACTGAAATAAGATTTTTAATTCTAGAAATGTTAACCAAAAATAGTTCATAATTTAGTGCCATAATAATAGAAACGCAAAAATGTAGGTGATTTTATGATACTTCAAATAAATTAACTATTTTATTTCCTTTTAAAGAAGTCGAGAGTGTCAAAAGAGCTCTCACTTGATCACAGAAAAGGCTTATGTTAAAAATGTGAAATGTCGTTTTCATAAACTTCTGAATTGGTATTATTAAAATGGTGGATAACACAATTTATACATTTTTTAATAATTAATTTATTACTTTCTTTATTGATAAAGAATTTTAAAGCATTGAGTGTTAATTTGAAAGCAGAAATAATTTTTTTTGTCTCCAATTAATCCGTCTTTAGGGACAGAGAAATCCAAGAAAAGTACTACAAGGTTAAATTGTCTTGTAAATGATGAGTTCCATGTATAAGCACCAATCTAACAAATAAATATAATTGTTCTCTTTCAATAATTTAAACATAAAACTGCTATTAACTATAATCTTATTTAAAATAACCCTTTGAAATTCAAGTCTTAAAATGATTAGAAGTTGATTGTGTCATGAGAATTATGAGTTTTTTTCAATGCTTTTGCAAGATGGAAATGTTTTAATTTAAGTTAAACTTTTTATACGCATTTATTTAGTGAAGTAGAGCGTTTATTTTGTTATATTTCGTAAAATGTCAGATATTTCCCCTCTTGATGTTTGATACAATATATTTATAACTTTCATGTATATTTCAAACACTTTTTTATTTGGTGTATTGTATCATAAGTCAACAGACAATCACACAGAATTTGAAAATGGAATATAAATGTATTACATTTTTAGTTGCTCCCATTACAAAGTCAGCTTATGGAATTTTTTACAACCTATATTAATTTTTGAAAAATTCTCTTTTTTTTTTCCCAAGAAGGGTTCAATTTATGTTGAAACAGATTTCACATGGAATTACCCAGATAAATTTAAAATGCTTCAATTCTTAATTCAAATTCTCAATAATTTATTGATCGTTCTGCTGTTTAATTGTTTTAATTTATAAATTCGTTGCTGCAATAGGTCATTATACATTTGATCCCTTAAAAACTCCTTAGAGGTTTATTTTTTTAGATAAATACGAAATTAACGACCTACAGAAGCATTCGAGTGACCTTTCTTTTCTCCCACGGGGCTTACTATCCTGGTAAACGCAGATGACACGTTCCGCGAACACCTTAATGATCCTTTTTTTTCCCGACCCTTCTTGTCCTTCTCTGTTCTCGATTTTCTTTCTCTTTAACATTTAAAAGCGTTTTGTTATAACCATTAATTCAAGTTATTTTAATAAATTAATGAGTTTGGGGAGTAATATTGTATGAACAAATTAGGAGTTAAAGGTTATGAGATAAAAAAAATGCCAAAAAAAAACAATTAGCCAATCAGTCGAAACTTTAAAAATAGAAATTAAGGGTAGATTTGTTTAAGGGGACTTGGCACCCTTCGAGCAAACTTCTTTATTTACGTATTTAAAAATTATATTTTAGCATTTTATACAATGTTTCTATTCAAGAAAATGTTACCAGATGAAAATTTTCATATATTATTCACACAATTTTAAAATTTTTAATTTTTTCAAGAAAATTGGGAAAATTTTAAAATCCTACTCCTTGTGTAAAAATTAATTTTTTGACCTGAAATTTTTTTTTTATAATACTCTCATGGATGATCTAAACAACTTTAGGGATCTATTTTAGAATAACTTAACTTCATTCGTTTTCGAGAAAAAAAAATAAAATGTTGATATACAGGCTAAAAATCAACGAAAAAGCCAACATGTCTTACATTTTATTTTTTTTTAAAAGTATTCAGTTTATAGCAAAACGGATCCCTTATTTTATTACATGCTTTATTTTCAACACGCAAGAAAAAAAATGGAAGTGATTGGTAAATAATTGTCGAAGGAGTAGCATTTTGAATGCACTAAGATTTCGAAAAACACAAACTGAGAAAAACAGGTTTAAAGTTTATAATTCTGAAAAAATAATTATTATAAGCTTAATTAAACTTAAAATACCACTTTAAGATATTAGTTATACGTTTTTCTTTAAAATAATTGCATTTTCATATGTTTTCAACCCACACATTTTTATAAATGATCAACTTTTAGAGAGTACTAATTGCCCATGAAAATTCAAGAGAAATGTTAAAAAAAATATTTTTTCTGTCACGACAGAAATTTTAGCTGTTTTTCTTCTTATAATATTAAAGTATTACATTTGTATGAAAAATATATCAGGAAGAAGAACTGAAATTATAAAATTATTAATATAAAATGCCTTAATTTAAAAATTTTACATGCACACATTTCACAAGGAAGAAAAATTACATTATTGTATTGCCTCGGAAATATTCTGCTTTTAATACTACACATTCTTTTTTATAGTTATTATTTCTATTTCTAAAATAGATTTTTTTATCATAACGCATTTTTAGCTTTTTTTTTTCTAAAAGGGGGTGTGGCTGAATTGCCTAATTTGTTTTCAAATGAAGTTTTAGTCAACTTCTAACTTTCCGACATAGATATATCAAAAAGATAATAATGCAAAGCACAAGTGATATATCAATCGAAAGATAATAATGCAAAGAATAAGATTAAATGAAAATAAAAAAAAAACGATATGTTTGTGATTTTTAGGGTACCAAGTCCTCTTAAGCAAACAAATAAAATTAGAATTACAGAACAGGCTAATTCAGTGTACTCCTCAGTTAATGAGATTTTTAAATTAATTTTTAATAAAAAATTTCATTATATGTGTGTATATAATTATATATTAATTGAATTTGAAAAGTTTTTTTTTATTAAGGAAAATAATAATAATAATAATAATAAATAAACAAACATATAATCTATTAGATTGAACTATATTAAGAATCTATTTTCAAAACATATTTTTTATGCAACAATTCATCTAAAACAAAAAATTACTCAAATGATACTTGAAATAAAAAATTACATGAGTAGAAAAGTATAAAAAAAAAAAGATTAAAAAAATTATCTGTAAATCGGACAGTTCTGCAAAAAAAAAAACATACTTTAGTTTCTTGGAACAAAATAAGGAAGCTCATTTAATACTTCTTAAAAAATATCTCTTCGGTAATATTCTAGTTAAGGACACACACACACATAAATTTCAATGTAGCACACACATATATATACTTCCACAACTTTTTCTAAAATTTACAAATTTTCGAATATTTATAAGCTCTTTAATTTTTTTTAAAAAGAGAGTAATGCTTTTTCTTAAAGTAACTATACTTATATTGTTTCGCAAATCATTACTAAAAATGTTAATGCGTTATTAATTATTACCGAATTAAAAATTACGAAATTAATATTTATTCAACGCGAATACAATTAATTTTGTAATATGTGACAAAAGTAAAAAAATAAGTAGAATAAGGTTTAAAGTACATTAAATATACTTATAAATTACTTTTTTGTAATGTCATCTTGTCGCGATCCTGTGATCGCTAGTGAATCTGGATGTACGGAACCAAAAGACATTTTAATAAAATCAACACTTTTATTTGACTTTCAAATTACTATCAAGAGGTTTACTTAGGCCCAGGGGTGGCGAACCTTTATGGATCAACGTGCCATTTTTTCTAAAGAAATGTTTAGTGAGGCATAGATGTGCCGTCAAATAATTTTGACTTGTGATTATACTGGGAAAATAATAAAACTAAATACTAACAACACAAAAAAGTACATTGCGTACTTTATAGAAGTAAATGTTTTAGTTATATACGTGTAATTCAAACATTAGATAATTTAGGTAGGTAACATTAGGTAAACAAGGTAACATTAGTGTGATTTCTGCTGTTGCAGATTAGATGACATATAACTTATATTCGGATTGTAAAATGGTACTTTTACTTATTTACTTATTTTGGCCCAGGGGTGGCGAACCTTTATGGATCAACGTGCCAATTTTTCTAAAGAAATGTTTAGTGAGGCATAGATGTGTCGTCAAATAATTTTGACTTGTGATTATTGGGAAAATAATAAAACTAAATACTAACAACACAAAAAAATACATTGCGTACTTTATAGAAGTAAATGTTTTAGTTATATACGTGTAATTCAAACATTAGGTAATTTAGGTAGGTAACATTAGGTAAACAAGGTAACATTAGCGTAATTTCTGCTGTTGCAGATTAGATGACATATAACTTATATTCGGATTGTAAAATGGTACTTTTAGCAGAATGCATGCTGAATTGGAGTCCTCTGCCAAGTGGTTTCTAAGCGAGTCCTTAATGTTATTCATCCCTGAAAATAATGACTCGTAGACATAGGTCGTTGAAAATATGGTTAAAATAGCATTAGTCTGCCTCTTTAAACAGCTAAACGTATCTGGAATCGAATTTAATGTTTCCAAAATTTAGTTAATGGCATTTTTACTTATATTGCTTGTTAATCTTTCTGTTTCAATCAATTATAACTTTTTCCTGGTTTCAACAAATTTTTCAATCCATATTGAATTAGACCAGAAATCAATAAGTTATATTTCAAATTCTTCAATTTCCAACCAATCGAATTGGGGCAAGTTCAGTTTATCAAATAATGTCACGATTGGGGCAAGTTCAGTTTATCAAATAATGTCACATCGGGGTACATAATAAACTTGAGCATTTCTGATAATTCATTGAACTGAGAAAATCTCACTGAAAATTCCTTGACTGAAGAATCAATCGCGGTGGATCGTTTTGATCGGTGGCGTGCCCAAAATATTGTACCACGTGCCATCAATGGCACGCGTGCCAATGGTTCGCCATTCCTGATTTAGGCGAAGGGAGAATTACTATCATTAATAAGTAAATCAAACACTCTCTCTTTTCTTTGACGATTTTTTCCACAACACTGCTGATCTTTCTGTCTGTGTTGATATAACGGCTCTACTTACTGAAACTTCGATAGCTTCATTTATTATAACTCTAACTTCAGTATGTCTGACGACGATCAACTACCTCTTTCTCTTCACTTGATTTTAAATAGTAACTTACATTAGCCTAAATCACGATCCCTCCACAGAAAGCAATTTTATAATCATACAACAGTTAAAAAGAATTTCCCTGGAATAGAACCCGTTACAATCTGTGAAATAAACAATTTTGCTGTTTTCTCAGGGGTGGTAATTTTGTCTCGAGGGGTGAAAATATAAACAATTTTTAAACAGGTATAATTCTTTTAAATTTGAATTAAATAATTCGAATCTTTTACACATTATTAACAAAGGATTATAGCTCCAGAAAAGTACAAAATGTTTGAAATATAATCATAACTTTAAAAATTATAAGCATATGAATATATAAGAAATAAGTTTGCAATAAATATTAAACAACTTTTGCATTGTACACGCTATTTTCTAAAATCGTAGGCCCTCTAATGTATAAAACTTTATAGAATTATAAAATGTATCATACTCTTTAAACCCTAAATCATTTAAAAATAATATATCATTTGTATATCAAAATATTTGAAAAATATTGAAATTTTTAAAAAAAGTTTTGAAAATGTAATTTTTTTATTTTTTTAAAAATATAATTTATTATTCTACTAATATATAAATACTACAGTGTAATGAGGGGATACATTTAACTTTATAAATCAGCTTATAGCTAGTAATTAAAGCTACTAATTTAGAAAAATAGCATGCGCAACGTAAAACTTAATTAACATTTCTTATATTTCTTAATTAACATTTCTTTCTTTTATTTCTTATATTATCTTTGTTTATTTTCATATGCTTGTAATTTTTAAAATTATGATTATATTTTAAACGTTTTATATTTTTTTCTCTGAAGCCCCATTTCTTTATAAATAATGTGTAAGAGATTCGAATTATTTAATTGTAATTTCAAAGAATTATATATATTTGGATATTGTTCATATTTTCAGCCCTCTAGGGAAGTTAACACCCCTGAGACTTCTTAGGGGTACTCAACCTTTTTCCCCGCCGTGCCGCATGCACATTATAAGTATTTCACGCGGGCCGCAACGTGAGGATAATGGAAAAAACACACTATGAAGACAAAGCAACATTTGACAAAGCAAAATTTATCAAAATATTAAAATTCTCTCTCTCTCCCTCGTTTATTTTAATACTATATTTACTTTTCGATCAAACACACACACAAAGATATTTTTTATGCATTTTTTACTGAATTATGAGATAGTTTTTTTTTCATCTAAGACCAAGCCTCTTGCTTTCGTTCTACTATTAAAAAACAAATTGATAGATTTGATTGGTAGAATTTCTGGCTAAATTTTTAGTACATTGTTCTAAAATAATAGAATTTCTTTGTGCAATGGGCCATGACCGGGCCTCGCAGAAAAGGCCAGTGGACCGACCACATGTGGCTCGCGAGCCGCAGTTTGAGTATCGCTGCTTTCAAGTGATTGCGCTTTATTAATGACGCAATACCTTACCAATGCATTTAATCTGAGTAAAAAAAAACTTTCTTTACTTTTGATATGAATCTGTTAATTATCTCTTCTTCAACATATTTGTAAAATTGATTTACGATTAATAAATCAAAGTCACAGAAGCAAAAAGCAAACTTCATTGATCCGAGTTGTAAATATTGGCAAACATTCACTCACGCGATGTCTCGATTTGCGTGAGTTCGCGATTGTATCGAGGCTGGTAAATTTTTCTCCTTTTTTGCGAACTAGTAATTAGCATTGATTTTCAATTTGGAAACAATGATTTAGCAGTAGCTGATGAATGAGAGAGTGAGAGTTAAATTAACGTCATACTACTGAAGTCGAGGAAAATTATGTTCAGTGATAATAGCCAACAAAAGGAGGAAGGAATATTGACACTTTAAATAGAGTTAATACAATTTTACTGAAATAGACATGCGTTACAATGATCGCAGAGTATAGTTGGGGTAAATAGAAGTCACACACAATTAAATGGAGATTTGATTTTAATTTTGAAATAACTTTTGTTAAGTATGCTTCTAAAAAAAGAATTTTATAAATAATAATGTTTTTTGTGATTAGTTCCGCATATTTTACCGTATATTTCCATGTAGAAACAGAGAATGTTTGGAACTTTTTTAAAGTAAGGAGGTCGGATTATATTCTGATCTGCTGATCTCTCTCTTTCGAAAAGAAAAGAAAGAAGGAAAAAAAGTAGCTTAGAGAGAAAAAACTTCTTTTTAGCATTTTCCGTTACCCCCATGCGAGTGATTTTAATCTTTTAACTTGTGATAGATGTACTCTCACATCCAGCAGTGTTTGAATGAGTGAATATTAACGTCGCACTGTTCAGCTACACGAGGGCTTTTGGCAACGGACCACGTAATTTTGAACCATGGTCAAGTGAAGTGAACGACATCTGAGCTAGCACCCCCTCTCCTAAATACCACACCACACCAACGGAAGGACGTTTCAGTTCTCGACAGAGTTAACGTGCATCGCTGCCCTACACGGGCGGGTCTTCAGTGGTACTGGGCTCGAACTCGTGACGTGCCTTCCATGATCCGATACCTTGACCACTGGGCTACCACAGCCCTTCAACAGTGTTTGAGAGTAAGAATGAAGATCAGCCATATACAAAACAATATAATTTATTAAAAAATCTCTACAACCTAACAAATCTCAACAACCCAGGTTAGAAAATGTACCTGTAAATAAGTATTGGAGCAAAAGCAAGGTAGACGAGGTAATTAATATTTAATTATGAACGGAATCACTTACTCTTAGAACGTCTTGGCAATACACGTTCCAAATAATCGAAATTACGTTCTAAGTTAATCTACTTCAAGTCGACACTATTCCAATTTAAATATCTAATTGACCAAATCGTCAATCAGCAATTTTAAATATTAAGCAAATAGTTTACGAGTCAATCTCGACTAGCTCTCTACTACTTTACGTTAATTACTAACTTCTATCATCTAGCTCCTAACCTCTCTCTATATCGAACCTAAAAGTTGATGCTTAAATATAAGCCTTGATTTACATAAGTCGCATCTTCTTCTTCGGGAGAAAGCTTTCAATAGAATAATATTTAAAGAAACAGTTTTTCCTCAAGAGGATTAGTAGGAGGTTCGCGAATAGACCCGTTACAAACTATTTTGGTGTTTTGGATAATACTTACATAAATAATTGTCACATAGATTCAATAGTCACATAGCAGTAAACTAATAATCTCATTAAATTTTTAAAATCAGGGTCTGAATCGGAATTTTCAAAGAGTTCGTGAAACTTACATTCACTTGTTATGATGACTGAATGCATGTCATCATGCAGCGAATTTTTCTACCAGGCAGGGCAGGAAACATAAGTCGACGATCACGGGCAGTATACAAATTTATTTCCCTTCTTATTCTCAGAAACAATATAATAATAATAATAATAACTGGCGCAGAAAATGTGACTAGATCAGATAGAGTGCAAGATAACAACTGAACAGGGGGGAAAAATGTGTTAATATATCAGAGAGGGCTACCAGAAATAAAACTACCGTTGTTGGCATATAGTGTTTTACTGTATAGTAGTTTGATTAGGAAATATTCCACTGTTCAACTACATTTTTGCCCTCGTGGAGGCGACATGTTTAAAAATTACAGTGAATTGAAAATTTTTTTTAATTCTGCTTATTTACGGGTTTCGTATTTCTGGTAAATTTATTGAGAAAAAACATATTCGCAGTTTATACACGGATCGGCTTGTATTTAAAATATACAGTAGTTGCTTAAATAGATACAAGGGAACTACTCGTTGTCATTTAAATTAAAACTATTGTTCGTTATCTCCTACAAACTTATCTACTGTGCCCTTTTAGTTTTAATTAAATAACCATTTGTGTGAATCATTGATATGCCTTCTTTTCAAACACATTGTGAGCGACTTCCTCCTGATGTCACTCCCTTACCGTCTCGCCTACCTAAGAGTGTGGGAGGAAACAAAGCAAGACCAAAAATTTCCATTATAACTATTATTTATTTTTACTCAGGCACACTAATCAACAACAGATTGAACCATAAGTGAATGTCCTTGAAGATGATATGGAGAAAGCAATAAACCCTAAGTGAACAAGCGCAAGTAACCAATCTAATTTAATCTAATCTGTCTTTGACTATAAATTCCCAATCCACTAATTTAATACAGTGCCAAACACCGTTCTTAACTTAAGTTGCGAAAATCAACTTTATTATATCTCACCTTCATAGCGCCCGTAACAGTTTCTGAGCTCTTTCTATTTACAATTCCAAAACTGTCTTTATATAGTCGAACTAATCGACATATCAGGGTTTCTTCTTGAGAGAGATGGCTGTGAATTAAACGCGAATACTGGACCAAAGATTCCCCAAGCGGATTATAGTGAGAAGACTCCGTAAATATCCGTCACAACATTTCAATACTTTAAAATCTCTTAATTTATCAACTTTTACTTTTATTCCTATTACATAAGGTTAAAAATCTTATGAATATTATATCGTAAAACCCGGCGTATAACGCGCATCTATACTTTAAAGCTGCATTTTTTAATGTTTAGGTATATTCGCTGTATAACGCATACACCCCCACCCCATTTTTGCGAAAAAATTTGAAATGTTTGTATGCAATGCTCTTATGTTTTGAAGTCATTTATACGAGGTATTATCCCAGACTTTTGAAAAATTAGTATATTTCTAGAACTATAACTCTTTTAGTTCATATAAGGCATGTCATTTCTTTTAAATAAACAGTATTTCGATGTGTGTAGGAGTAAATTTTTTGTGCTCACATTTCTTTTGTTATTTTTTAAGCTATCGTTTTTATACCCGGCGTATAATGGGCACCTTTAAATCTCGGTCTTATTTTTTGTATTAAAAGTGCGCGTTATACGCCGGATTTTACGGTAAGTATTTATATCATTATTCTATACTGTTTGAATTAATTGGGTCAAACATATTTTTCTTGTCTGAGTTGGTATGCGATTACCAGTGATATCCCGAACTGCCACAAATTGGTTATATCTGCCTAGAGGTAGTGTGACGGCTTGGCTTTGACTATAAGTTACTCGTTTTACTGGTTTTAGTGCATCAGTAGCTCAGTTGTAGGCATTTCATTGCGGTAGCTAGTGGTTATAATTTCGCGTTCCGTGTACTTTTGCTTTTTCAAAGATGGATATTACTCCGAGGAAGCGTTCTAAAATAATCGCTCTTAACAAACACACTTTTATGACTGTAAGAGATATAGCTAGGGCAGTTGATGTGGACAAATCAAGTGTTTCAAGAATTTTAAGAACATTTCAAGATTCCGGAACATCCACTCTAAAAAGAAAATGAAAATGTGGGCTCAAGCGGAAAACTACTCCAAGAACCGATAAAATTCTAATAAGAAATTGCAAAATAAAACCAAGGAATATAAAAATAGACTTTCTATAGGATTTATTAGAGTATAGTGTTGAAGTGAATACCTCAATTGTACCCAAAAGCCTCTGGAAGTTGGTCGTAAGGCAACAAGATCGAAGATAAAAAAATTTCTAACTCAAAAAATGATGGGAAATCATTCAGTAAGGGCCAAAAAGTACTGATCTTGGATTGCTAACGACAGGAAGAAGGTAATTTTTAGTGATGAAACACATTTATTTGCGCAGGCATACAAATCAAGTGCAGTAAGGCAAAGTGAAGATGAAACTCTGTTACAAGATCGTATCCAACAGACTGAAAATACCCTTCTAAACAGATGTTTTGGGTTTTTTTCCCCTTCAAATGGCACTGGAAATTTAGTTTCTCTTAAAGGCATGATAAGTTCTGTCAAATACATAGAAATATTAAGTAGTAGGATTGTTCAGTTCGTTATAACATTTGACGGAACATTTCAACAGGACTTGACTCTTTGTATCAGTCGACCTTCGATATCAGTTCAGATTTTTATGCGGTAAATTAAAATACAAGTGTTTTTTTACCTGTTTATCCACCAGACCTAAATTCTGTTGTGAACTTATAATGTATTCTCAAGAATCTTTTAGCTAAGATAAATTGCACGACAATAGAACAGAAGATAAACAAGTGTAGTTCCTGGATGATAAAGTTAAGAACATGCTTGCTATAGTGGAGTTAATGCCAAAACGTGTTCAAAAGGTCATTTCTGCTAAAAGAGGATATACTTTGTACATATATAGAGATTTTTCAGTGTACTTAAGATATGTAACGATTAAAAGCTAAGGTTTTAGAAAAAATCGCTTTTTCCCGTTTGTCTCGATTAATTCGAACAGTACAGTAGATGCATAAAGGTTGTGCGTGAAATGTTTGACATTTTATAAATAATGTAAAACATAAATTTTTCTACATGTATATTTAACAAATTCTACAGCAAAATTTTCAATGAAAGGCGCATTTTGTGAAGTATATGCATTGTACACATAATTAGAATGTATTTTTTTATTCTCTATATATAGTACAGCATTTTTACGTCAATTTTAAGAAAAAAAAGAAATTCCTGAAAGTTTTTTTGAAAATAAATACTTTATAGTAATACCAGTTAAAAATAATAATAAAACATTAAAAATGCGATTGTATTTACACCCGCACGTCTTGAAATAATTAAGAATTTTGGTTGTTGAAATTTCAGATAAAACATAAGCAAACTTATAAACCAATCAATAAGAATATGTAAACTCAACAATTAAATAAATTCATTCAAACTCTTAAGATTATAATAAAAGAAAAATACATCATGTTTACCTTAATTTTAGCTACAATAGTTTGTTCTTTTATTAACCGTTTCAAAAACCTTCAAGAAAATGGACAGAAAATTTCAACACTAGATCTTAAAAAGTTCCAGAAAAACTAGAGACGTATTATAAAAACCAATTAGAACAAAAATACATCCGTAAAAGAATCGAGTTATGGGTTTGTAATTAGCAATTAAAAAGAAATTTTGTGAAAAATTTATATGCGTGTGTGTTTTCACACCTTTATTATTATTATTGTTATCTAATTAATATGTGATTTTCTTGTCAGTGTGTTGTCAAATTTAGAATGTAGTTAAGACTGTAGTTATTAAACAAAAGCATGCCGGGGGATGGCGTTAACAAGTACAGGTTGAAATTCATTGACAATTTTGAAACCATACATAAAAAAGGACCCTAATTCATTATAGAAATTAATAAAGGAACTATGTGCATGTGAAAAAATGCGATAAAATAAACCCTGTGTTTCCTCACATCTTCTTAAAAGTAATTTTACTAAATCGATGACTTATTCAAACTACAAAAATACACATAAATTTAATCAATATTGAAAACCATTATTTTTTTTTTTATTCTTTTAAAAATTAGTTGAGTGCATACTTACTTAAATGGAACAACAGGTGGTGTTTTAATTTTTGGTCTGCGAGCTCCAAACAGAAGCATATCCCACAAATCAAAATCCGACATTCTGCGTTCTTCCCTAACGGTGGACGATCTAAATGCACTAATTTCAGGACTTTCATCCACGTCTTTCTTTTCTTGCATAAAGCTCAAATAATAGGCGGAGCTTGTTGTCCGAATTAAGTACCCTAGATAAAATAAAAGTGCACGTCAAGTAATTATTTATAAATCTGAAAGAGAATCTAAGGTAAAAATATCTTTTGAGGATATCGATAAAAAAAACACATATTTTTGAATGACCTAATGATCTTATATATTATTCCATATATCGACCAAAAGAAAAACTCTCCTAACAGAATAAATGCCAATTATCTGCTATATTTTTTTAACACATGCAATACTATTTCTCTAAAAATCCCTTATCACTTAAGTCACGAATGTCAAGTTATGTTATTTATAACTATTCCTGAAAAGCTATCTGTTTAAAAGAATTTAATATATACCACAAATTTTTTCATTTAATATATGCGTTCCAGTCGAAATAACATTAACATTACAATTTCAATTATAAGAGAGAACAAACATTTTATATTAAATGCATTTATAAGAAGGAATGAATGGTTTATATGTTATATATATATTAATTTCCCCTCCAAAGATTAGAAATATATCAATTCCAATCATATGAATAAGAAAAGATTTTACATTGAACTTTTATTAAAAACAGTATATATTATATTTTTATGTCTATATTTTACAGGAATTCACACAAAATACTTGTTTCACGTTATTTCTAAATAAAGCCTTTTCTCTCTGTCAAAGTTATAATATACAGGGTGTCCCCGAATGCCGTGTACAAACTTGGAGGGGTGGTAGAGAACATCGTGAGGAGCCAAAATTACATAGGAAAGCATGGGCGGAAACGTAACCCTAACGAGATAGAGACACAAAGACAGTAACGCCACAACACAAAATGTACTGCAAAACGCTTTATTAAATAAAAAACCAATAATAAAAAAAAAGTATGATGTGAAAGCATCAGAGGAAGTGTTCGAAATTGCGACCATTGGCATGTATGCACGCACGGCACCGACGAGACATGGATTGCCGAACATCTTCGAAAACACCGGGCATTTCACGGATCCTAGCAGGAGCGATAGATATTCGTGCAACCAGGTCCATTTCGGAAACGACAGGCGTGTCGTACACGAGGCCCTTCATAGCATCCCAGAGAAAAAAATCCAGAGGGGATAAATCTGGGGATCTAGGAAGCCAAGCGACGGGACCACCACGCCCAATCCATCTGTTTGGAAATGTCCGGTCTAAATGCTCACGTACATGTCTTGCATAATGAGATGGTGCTCCGTCCTGTTGAAACCCCATGCGGCGCCGAATAGGTGCGGGGACATCGGTAAGCAGTTCTGGAAGTACCTCCTGTAGAAAGACGAGATACTTGTGAGAGTCCAGTCGAGGCGGTAAGATGTATGGGCCGAGTAAACTGTCACCCACGATACCCGCCCACACATTAACAGTGAAGCGTTATTGCATGGCTCGTGGTCGGGTGCTATGTGGGTTATTTAAGGCCCACAAGTGCGCATTGTGCGTATTGAACACACCTTCACGTGAAAAGGTTGCTTCATCACAGAACAACACGGAACTGGCAAAGTGCATGTCTGCCGCAATTTGGTTAAGAAACCACTATGCAAACGTGACACGTCGTGGGGGATCATCTGGCTGTAATGACTGCACTCTCTGTACATGAAAAGGATGTAAGGCTGCACCCTGCAGTACACGATGGATAGTTGTTGGAGATCTTCCGGTTGAAGCAGCAAGTGCCCGTACACTAGTGCCGGGAGTTTGGTCCACAGCATGCAACACACCTTCTTCGAATATGGGTGTTCATGCTATTCGCCGCCGTCCAGTACCTTCAATCGTAGCTCTGAAGGATCCACGTTCTACCAGGTTTTGATGCACCCGAGCAAACGTTTGATGATTCGGTTGCCGCCTCGTTGGATACCTTTCCCTGTACAACCAAACAGCAGCACGTCCATTTCCGTCAGCTTGGCCGTAGATAAAATGAATATCCGCCAACTCTGAGTTCGTAAAACGATACATGTTCATTGCACGCTGTCCGTGTCTGAAATGAAGAAACCACATTTCCTACCTTGCGAGCTCGCGTACAGGGCCACCTATCGCTTTCCGCCCATGCTTTCCTATGTAATTGTGGCTCCTCACGATGTACTCTACCACCCCTCCAAGTTTGTACACGGCATTCGGGGACACCCTGTGTGTGTGTGTGTGTGTGTTATAAAGGGTGTTTTTTTAGAGGTATAGAACTTTAAATTGCAATAAAACAACGATGTATTATTCGATTGACATGAATTTTTTATTCGAAAGATAATCTTGTGGCGTTACATTTTAAATATGATTTCTGGCATATGACTGCCACGGCTGGCTCGGATGTAGTCCAATCTGGATGTCCAATTTTCGATGACTTTTTCCAACATTTGTGGCCGTATATCGGCAATAACACGGCGAATGTTGTCTTCCAAATGGTCAAGCGTTTGTGGCTTATCCGCATAGACCAATGACTTTACATAGCCCCACAGAAAATAGTCTAGCGGTGTTAAATCACAAGATCTTGGAGGCCAATTCACAGGTCCAAAACGTGAAATTAGGCGGTCACCAAACGTGTCTTTCAATAAATCGATTGTGGCACGAGCTGTGTGAAATGTTGCGCCGTCTTGTTGGAACCACAGCTCCTGGACATCATGATTGTTCAATTCAGGAATGAAAAAGTTAGTAATCATGGCTCTATACCGATCACCATTGACTGTAACGTTGTGGCCTTCATCGTTTTTGAAGAAGTACGGACCAATGATTCCACCAGCCCATAAAGCGCACCAAACAGTCAGTTTTTCTGGATGTAACGGTGTTTTGACATACACTTGTGGATTAGCTTCACTCCAAATGCGGCAGTTTTGTTTGTAGACGTAGCCATTCAACCAGAAGTGTGCTTCATCGCTAAACAAAATTCGCTTATGAAAATCGGGAACAACGGCAATCTCGTTTTGGGCCCATTCGACGAATCTACGCCTTGCTTGATGATCGTTTTGATGAATTGCCTAACCAAACTGAGAATAAATCACTTGACAGCTGTTAAATCGGTCACCATCTTGGAAAGTAATGCCAACTTAAACTTCTATACCTGGAAAAAAACACTCTTTATAATACACGTATATAATATAGTAATACTCCGAACTTACGCAATATGTGGTATGTGGGACCGGATAATAACTACGTAAGTTGAATTCGCGTGAGTCGGGGTATAATTTTGCATATATCAATACACATAAATTAATTTAGGATGGGACCGAGATGAAAGAATATAATAATTTTAAAAAATGTTTAATAGAATTTCAGAAAACACAAATACAAAACTACAAAGTGAAATTATTTTGATACAGAAGATTTCATAAAATCTAGCAAGTAGTCTGTCGGCTCAATGATTTTTTTTCTCCACCAAATTTTTCTCTTAACATATTAATAATTTTTTTATTCCTTGTTTTGTTGAAATATGCTCATCGTTGAAATCTCTATATTTTCTAAATTTTGTGTAACCCTTTTCAATTAATCACTGTGGCCTTTTCTCAAATTACCAACCGTCATTCGATCTTTTGACTGAACTGAGTCCAAATACTCAAGTTCTTCAACGTCTTGCTCTTGATCATGCTTTTCTATGAGCTCATCCATTGTCAGCTCCTGATAGTGGGAACTGAGCAGTTCTTGATCGTCAACACTATTTCTTCTAGATGCATTTGCTTGGCAAGATCAACAACTTCTTCAATCACATTATCAATTTCATCAGGCCTTAGCACTGATTCCACCTAAAAGTGTTTCATTGATGGAGAAAAAAACCCCGAATTGCTGATATTTAAAAATCGCGTAGCTCCGAATTCGCGTAAGTTGGGGTAGCGCAAGTCGAGGTATTACTGTATATGCGCATGGAATATTCAGTCTCAAATTAAGTATAGATAAAACATGAAGGCAAATAAATTCATATTTTTGTTAAATAGATTTTTAATCAATGACATTTGTTACTTACTAAATTAAAAATACATTCATTTCACTTTTCTTTTAATACATATTAGATCAGTGTACTTTCTAATCTAAAAACAATATAGTTAAGTTTCCTTTTTTCTGATAAAATTTATCTGAGTACATTTCCCTTTCTTTAGAAACATACTGTTTAGATTCTTATTATTTTTGATTTTTAAATTGTAAAATGAAACAATAACAGTCAATCTAGATTTTCATGGATATATTTTGCATTTAACCAAAGAACTTACTTTTTTTCGATTATTTTTGCGAGAGAAAAGAGAGCAAATTTACTTATTCATATTTTAAAGTTTATTCAAAATGTAACTGAATATCTTCCTTAGGATTTAAAGATAAATTCTAAAATGTTTGAAAAAAACATTTTTATTACAAAAAAGTCCCATCTTTTAAAAATTAATACAAAATATTATAGGAACGTTTTTAAACAAATCGCATCGAAGTCTAGCAGTAATTATGCTCTGAGTAACAAAAAACTTAAATGTTAGTAAAAATGTTTTCCTTTAAAAATGATGTAAGCAAGCAAAATTTCTGTGAGCTTCTGCTTGAATTTGGTTGTTTGATTACTTGTTTTATTAGCATCGTACTTCGAATCAACACATGGGCTATTAGCGACGAATCTCGCAATTTTAAATCATTGTCCAATGACGAGGGTGACACCTGAGTTGACCCTCCACTCTCCAAATTCTGTTTCGATCTGGGACATATTATTTAATTTTTGTTTATTATGAGTGACTAGATAAAAAAAACTCTATTATCATTCAACAAACGACGAAGCGATGCTCCATATTTGCTCGGCTGCTATTACTTTGTGATGCATTTACTAGAGCGCAAAATATCACAAAAATACTTTTTACATTAAACAGAAAACTATTGTGCCTATCGCTGTTACGAATGCAGATCAATCTTCATTACAAAGTTATCCTCACCTAAACTATTGAAAAATTATTTGAGCGGAAAACATCGGAATTCAAAAGAATCGTTCAATTTTACTGTTCGGAAACACCGATAAAAATATCAAGACCCTCCAAAACAACGATTGATATTGGTACAAATGAGGCAACAATGACATTTAATGAGGGAATAGCTGATGGCCTAGATATTACGAAAAATGTGCTTTCTAATCTAGGAATAATCAGGGAGTGTTTTTCTATATATGTATATACAATTTCTTTTTTTCATGTTAACGATGCGTGAATAAATGTAGTAGAAATAGTCTAAATCTTCAACATAAGAGGATTGTAAAGCTCTGAGAAGGAGAAAAAAAAAGTCATACACATGAGAATTTTATAGAAACAGAAAACGAAACGAATGAAATGGGTACATTTTAAGTTTAAAAAGAATGCCTTTAACGTAAACAATTAAAAATTAATTTTTATACTTTATTTTGTCAGTTTCTAACTTTTCCAATTTATCGTAAGATTGAAAAAAGTTTCAGCTGCAGATCTATGATATGTGTACTATATATATATATACATAAATGCTCACTACTCTCATTACTTTTTAAAGTATTAACTGAGCCTTTTATTTTGAAAATGAGACTCTCATTACTTTTTAAAGTATTAACTGAGCCGTTTATTTTGAAAATGATACTCTCATTACTTTTTAAAGTATTAACTGAGCTGTTTATTTTGAAAATGAGACTCTCATTAATTTTTAAAGTATTAACTGAGCCGTTTATTTTGAAAATGATACTCTCATTACTTTTTAAAGTATTAACTGAGCCGTTTATTTTGAAAATGATACTCTCATTACTTTTTAAAGTATTAACTGAGCCGTTTATTTTGAAAAGGATACTCTCATTAATTTTTAAAGACTCTCATTACTTTTTAAAGTATTAACTGAGCCGTTTATTTTGAAAATAATACTCTCATTACTTTTTAAAGTATTAACTGAGCCGTTTATTTTGAAAATGATACTCTCATTACTTTTTAAAGTATTAACTGAGCCGTTTATTTTGAAACTGACCTAAGTCCATTTATCTTTACATCGAGATATTTAAGGGTTTGCGTTTCAATGAATTTAAAAATATACGTATAGGATACTAAAATGAGTCATACTGCTTAAGAGTATCTAAGGGTGTTAAATTTATAGTTCCTATAAAAATAGTGACAATTATTATGTGAATAATATGCGTTTTTTTAATCAAGAATGGAGTTAGGCCACTCTCAAAATTAACAACCAGATTCATTTTAAAATTTGAAGGTGCCCAAGTCCATTCAACATAATTTAAAATGCTTCAAATTGAAAAAAATAATACTGAATTTCTTTTACATATCTTTAAAACACTTCGAAAACATAATTTTTGGGATTCAAAACATTTTTAACTACATAACATACAAAACTATAAACATGAATTTATTACAAAACAATTTACAGCTGCTCGTCTACATTTTCTGTGTGTGAAAGGGTTTTAAAGTAATCATGGTGTTCCGGTGGTATATATTGTAAGAGATCAATTATGTCCTTAAATTTTGCTGTAATGGTTTGCCTAATATTTTTATATAGTGGTGTGTGTGCAATATTTTCCAACTGTTTCGGTCTACCCCGACGTGGTAATAAATTCAGGACTTTAAAATGTTCATTTTCATTCATTGATGTCTTATAGAACATTTTATACGGTTCATTTCTGGCAAAACGCATCCAACATATTTTTAACCAGTTTATTGATTATCCATCAGAATTCTTTACCCTTTTAAAAATTGCGTCTTCTAATAATTTTGTTGATACAAAATCTTCATGTCTCATTTCATTTACAATAAAATTATTACTTTTCCGACACTTTTTATAATTAGCTTATAATAATCCTGGGGAATAAATAGTAAATTATTTTTTTAATGACATTTCTACCACCCCCAAAATCTCTATCATTTGGTAAAAACGAATGTCCTGATATGAAAAATTTGTGTTCTATGATTTCCACATCCATTCCTTTTTCGATTTTTTTAAAAATCATTAGTTACTATTTCTTCTTCACTATCTGAACTAAATGGTCTTGTTCTGTTCTTCCGCATGGGTGAACAAAATTTAGTATTAAATTTTAAGTTTTATATTAAAATTAAACGTACTGGTTATTCAACTAACGCAAATGTCCGAAAACTGAGGTTAACTTGTAAATACTATAATTAATTACAATTACCTTCATCACGGCTTTCCAACATTATCAATAGTAGATATCTTGTTTTTATAAATGGAGTTGGGCCGCTTTCAAACTACACGGTTCAATTACTTAGCTAACTCTGAAAATTGATGTGCCAAGAAATTATAGTATTTGCTCGAAATATAAGCAATCTGAAATGCTTTACTGAGATAAATAATATGAAGTTGTACCCGTAACCATGGTAACCGGAAAAAATTGAAAAATGGAGTTAGGTCACTTTTTTTTCAAAATAAACGGCTCAACTCACAGTTCTGAATGTTCTTTACATTATTTAACAATTAAAACCAATACACATTTTGAATTAAAATAAACCTATATGTATAGCAAATATGTTTTAATAAAATATTAAACTTAATGAACTCTAAGAATTCTACAAAAATAAAAAAATAATAATTGCAATTTCAAAAACTGCAGTGCTTTATATAAAATTCAACATGGAAATATTTTTTGCTTCATACCATAAGAAGAGTTCTAAATTAAAGAAAAATATTATAATCGCGGAAGGAAAAAAACTTAATTGAACAGTAGAAGAAATATAACTGAAATGCAGAAAAGAAGGCGCATTTTTGTTTCAAAAGCCCGATTAATTAATAATTTGTAAGATTTGGAAAATATTTTTCCTTTAATCGTACTAATATTCTTAAAATTCTGCACGGCATTTGAATCTCTCTCTCTCACACACAAACACATCTGTGTGGGTGTGTAGCGTTGAGGATTTGCTTATTTAGTCGAATTTCTCAAAAAGTACTAAATGAAACTAGGGCTTCCCAGCAAATGCCAACTATACTCATGTCCAAAATTAAGGTCTCAAACACAAAATATAGGAAAACTGATGAACTATTCGCTGTTTTGCACAGAAATTCGGTACAGAGACGTATTATAATGTGGGAAAGAATATAGAAACATAACCATATAAAAAAGATTTTAATTTTGAATTAAGATACAGGTAAGATACACTTTTTGATAAGATATATCAAAAAGTGTGAAATCATGAAACAGGGAAAAAACATTTAACTCGTTAAAAGTCTGTCTAATTTGAAGTGTGACCACCTTGCACCGGTATACAATCTTCATAACGAGCTATGATACTGTTTATGAGGGGGTCAATAAATATTTGTGGCAACAAAGCCCATTCTCCTAAAAGCACAACTTTTGACTCCTGGGAGTTCCTGAGAGGGGGCTATGCTGAAAAATGGCTTTTCCTAGACCATCCCAAATATGTTCAATAGGATTTAGATCCGGAGACATCGAGGAGACATATGGCGAATATCCGCTCCCTAATGAAATCCATCAACATTATAAGTTCTGTGTGGACGCTCATTTTCGTTAATAAAAATATAGTCCAAGCTCATAGCACCCAGAAAAAACTCATATAGGCTTCTAGGATCTCATCCATATAGCGCTGAGTTGCATCGAAAACGCACAAAGGTATACGACTGCCCAATATTATGCCGCCACACATAAGGACTTTTTTGCCACACAATCTGTTGATTTTTGTTATGCAAGAGGGATAAAAGCGAGCTCCACTTTCTGTCTAGATTAAGACTCGACAAGAATTACTTTGTCTGCTACATTTCAACTAATCACTGAAAAGAACCCCCCCAATATTGTGGTGCCCACGGCTGATTTTTTCAGCTCCACAGTAACCGGTCTTTCCTACAGGATGCAGTCAAAGAGAAACACAAGACAGAACACTGGGCTTAAAGGACAGACTTTGCAAGACGGCTGTAGAGCATTTTTCTGAACATTTTTCTTCCAGACATAGCAACAAGGTCACGAGCAAGCTGAGGAGCCCTTGTCCGTCCATGTCGCCATGCGCTTAAAGCCAAGTAGCGAACCTGTGCAGATATTGATGCTCTGTGGTGACATTGGCTGACCTTCCTGGTGACAGTGCCACTTGTTTGGAATTGATTTCACCGCCGGGGGATCACTTTCGAGCCACTTGTAACGATCGAGCCACCTCCGCTTGAGACACTGGCCAGCTTCAAGCCTGCAAACGGCTTTCCATCTTTAAGAAAATCATCTTAACGGTTATGAGAAGTCATTCTCGCTGCTAACAGGCTAACTTGTATGTTTTAATGCAATATTCACAAAACTGCAGGAAAAAATCTCCTATGCTTAAACGGTCTCAATCTAATAATTCTGAAAAAACATACGCTAAACAACATCTTTTCCGAAAGTAAAGACTAATATTGTGTGTACTACCCATTCTTCAAAGCATATAAAATACAAATTCTAAAAGTTTTTTTTTAGGCAATTTAAAATTATGACGAAAAACATGTTTGTAATCTTAATTTTGGGCATGAGTATATGTTGGAAGTAATGCTTCCAAACAAAAATGGAAACTTTTAGTGTCGGTTGTGGAAGCGTATACAGGCTATGCTTTCAGAGGAAAAGGCTTTGTAAGGCGTGTTTATTTCCACGTTTAGTTCATTTGCTCACTTCGAGAAGTTTCGAGTGCTCGGGAATTTCATACAGCTACAAGAATCCAAGTTTCAAATATTATTGTTTTCAAAAGAATACATGAGAGAGATATGTTAGCAAAAAGACCTGCTGTTTTCATACTGCTCGCTTATGCACACAGAAGAATCCAATTAGCAAGGTGCGGAGAACCTCAAAATTAAGGCAGGGAATTAGCGGGAGAGACCGTTCTATTCGCTGAAGAGTCCAGATTGATATGATGAGAGGAGAATCAATCCTAATGATTGATTCTCAACATATGTTATCTGGAGGGAACCAGAAACTCACTGCTTACAATCCAACATACAAGAAATAAAAGATACGGATAAGGCAGAGGAAGTTTAAAGGTTTTTGCAGGCATAAAGTTGAATGGGAGTACATGCCTCTGACAAAGGCTAAATAACTACTGTGGGGTACAGGGATGAATTGTGGAATTCTTATGTTCGCCTTTTCAAGGATGCAGTTGACCAGGATTTCATTTTTATGAATGACATCATTCGAACACAAAGGAGTCATCTGTCCAAAGAACGTTTGGAAAGTTACGATATTCACCGAATTAATTGACCAACTAGATCTCTAGTCTTTAACTCTATAGAGCAATTTTGGGATACTTTGGAAAGAGAAAAATTAAAACTCATCTTTCTCTCGAGTTCCTCCATAACTTGAAAACAGCTTTTCTAAAGGAATGGAGACGACTACCATAGGGACTAAAACTGTATCATTTCAAACAGGATTTAACGTTTCAAAAGCTGTAAGAGAAGGAGAACCATGCTTCCTATTAACCAGTTTTTTTCCATCTTGAAAATTTTCTTTCTAGAATTTCCTACACTGATGAGCCGTACACGCAATCATGTGCGAGTAGCATAACTGTCATATGGTATTTCCTGTGTATTACCATATATTTCCGAATATAAGACAATCCATGTATAAGCCGAGAATATATACGTCTTTTCAAATATTTACCTTAAATTCAAAATCATATATAAACTGAATTGAAAAAAATTTCTGCAAGTTTTAAACATGCCGTAATGAGGAGGGAAATGTAGCTAATCGGGAAAAACGTGTGGAATATTTTTCAATCAAACTGCTGTAAAGCAAAACGCCAGGCTCCAAAGACGATAGTTTTATTTCTGGCGATCTTATGTGCTGCTGAAATCGTTTTATCCACATTTGTTCCCTTGTACAGTAACCATGCTGATCATAACCTCTGCTTCATCTTCTTTCTTTTTTTTTTTTTGTTGTTGTTGTTTTAAAAATGAGTGGACCAAGAAATTTGTCTATGGCACAGGATGATCGATTTATGTTCCATGTCCTGGAGGAAAAACTCACTACATAATGATCATATATATGCTTTCAGACATTCCATTAAGTTAAGGTGAATTTTACGAAACATCCGGAAATTCAGATTTTGATATTCATTTTGAAGAATTTAGGTAACTTCCTCCCACACACACATACATCTTTGAAGAGTAAGAGTTCCTTTTAAAACATTCCAAAAGGTTAAAAGATTAAAATCGTTTTCTCATGGCTAACTGGGAAAAAATGTTATATATATATATATATATATGAAAGACCATTTAAGCAATGTTTTTTCCAAATTAGTGGATCCGAGTAGGAGAAGGGAGTGCCAGCACTTGACCATGGTTCAAAATTACATGATCCGTTGTCAAAAGCCCTCGTGTAGCTGAACAGTGCGACGTTAATATTCACTCACTCACACACTCCAGAAAATACAGTACAGTAGTTATAATTATTTTTATACTTAAAAACGCAATATCTGCCTATTTAATTAAAATTATAGCGTTATAATTAACTACTAACCACAAACAAATTTTGAAAAATTGTCCAAATGATGCAGTGTGAAAGAGAAAGTTTATTTACTTTAAGTACCAGAACTGATAAAAGCATTTATTTTGAAAAAAGATCAATTTCTTTTACTACCAAATATGCATAATAAAGTCATAAAAAAACATTAAAATAAAGAGATTTATAACAACCTCTCCCTTCAAAACTTAAGTTTTATTCTGAAAAAAAATAGGCATTATGCTGATCACAGGAATTAATTAGAAGCGAGTGCCTTGCGTAACCAAAACAAAAAGGGTTTTTCACAAACAAAAGATAGATATCTGCTGACGTGGGCTTTTTTGCAGCGCAAGCCAGAATTGCTCGCAGATAGCAGAATTTTTTCCTACTTACTTGACAAATATCGTTTTATTTTGAACACATCATACAATATCTTTATAAATTATAGTCTATGCTATAAATTATAGCCTATGTGTTATTCTGATGTATAAGCTATATTAATGTAAAGTTTCATTAAAATTCATTCAGTAGTTTTTGCGTGAAAGACCCCCAAACATCCTCACAAACTTTCGCATTTATAATATATATTAGATATGCCACGACTCCCTTACTTTAACTTTAAAAAATTTCAAAAATTCTTGGCTTATACAAGGAAATACACCGCACCAAGAAATAAATAAGGGATCGTAATGAAACTTGGCATGAAGGTACATGTAGGGGAGCTATGCAAATGCTTAGAAATGCAGCGTGATTGCACAATATACGTATAGCCGTTAGAGGGCGTTTAACGTCGTTCTCCGTGGAGTTTAAAATTCGTAACCAAAGCTTGTTTGAGGATGTTGGATCGTTTACAAAGGAAGAGCTGAGGTAGGCATGCCATTACGCCGTTTTCGAAAACAATATGAGCAACTGTCGCAGTTTGAGAGAGGGAGAATCATCGGCATGATAGAAGCTGGGTGGTTAGCTAGGTGAGTAGGACGTCAATTAGGCCACTATGATTATGTTGTGAAGAAGTGTTGGAACCAGTATATTCGAGAGATGTCATTTATACACGAAGACCAGGCTCAGGACGCTCTCGGCAGACTAGTAATCGAGAAGACCGCCACATCGTAAGAAATGCACGCCTACAGACAACTGCTTCACCGGCCGCCATCCAATCACAAGTAGAATCTTCATCAGGGACCCCTGTGTCTTCTCGAATCAAACGAAGGCGCCTGGCTGAAGGACATTTGGGATCGTGGCGCCCATTACGTGCGCTGCCCTAGACGCCCCCCCTCCCATCGTCACCTCCGTTTGGAGTGGTGCCGCGCACGAGGAAACCAAACTTCAGTGGAATGGAACCAGGTCGTCTTTAGAGATGAATCCAGATTCAGTCTCAGCAGTGATGACAATCGTGTACTTGTGTGGAGACCCCGTGGTGAACGCCTCAATCCTGCCTTTGCTTTACAGCGACACACCGCTCCCACAGCTGGTGTGAGGGTATGGGGTGCCATTGAATACAATTCACGGTCCCCCTAGTATTGATCCGTGGAACCATGACATCCTGCAACCACATGTGTTGCCACTCATGCAACGGCTCCCAGGAACCCTTTTTCAACAAGACAATGCTCGGGCTCACACGGCAAGGGTGTCACAAGACTATCTCCGCACCGTTACTACCCTTCCTTGGCCTGCCCGATCCTCAGATTTGTCTCCAATCGAGCATACCTGGGATCATTTAGGTCGGAGAGTTGGGCCCACGAGTTTGAATGCACTAGAGGTAAGGTTACAGCAAATATGGAACGAAATGTCTCAAGAATTCATACAGAACTTGTATGCCTCAATGCCCGATCGTATCACATCGTGCATTCGCGTTAGAGGGGGTTCAACATGGTATTAAGTCTTCCGTTCTTTTGCCTTTTTCTCTGAAATAAATGATCCTTTTTCTCTGATATTCTAATCATTTACTTATATCTAAGTAGTCATTACGTATGTAATATTTCGTTTCATTTTGATGACTCCTTCTTGGTAAGCTAATTTTTTTGTCCATGAGTGTATATTATATATCATACTTATCCAATTTCTTTAAATTATATTCAAGACTTCTGAAGATAGTCAATCAAAAGTAAAAATTCTTTTATTTTTAAGCAAATGAGACTGGAGCAGGAAATAGTAAAGGACAGTATTATAGTGTTTTAGGGATTTAACTATGTATTAATTACCTCTTGTTCACTACTCAACGATGGTCATAATATTATAATTGCCTTGGTATTATTTATGCACAGGGGAATATGAGTATCTAATTAAAATTTTAGAAAAATACATCCAGTTGATTTAAAGTTAATATTTTATATATGAAACATTTCTTTTTATGAAATTTAAGAGTTCATACACATTGCGGATTGAATTTTTAAATAGAAAATACAAACCAAGATTTTACCATCCTAATTAGCATATTATTTCGATTTATACTTACGTAATATATTTTGGAAAAATAATTAAGCCTTAAAACTACCATTTTAAATATTTTTTTCGTGCATAGTTAAAACATAAAGCATAATTTTTTTTAAAAAAAAATATTTGCTTATTGGTTTACACAACTGTAGTTTTTTCTCACTTTTTTATCTCAATTCTAGAACATTTTGCGTAATTTTGTGGAAAAAGGGGATACATGGTGACCTTTCAATTACAGTTTTTGGATTTTTGCTTACAAACTCAACTTTCCAAACTCGATCAATTTTTTCGGATATTGATTCTTTTTTTTGGTAAAGAAACAAAAAGAACTTCATCTAAAAAGAAGAAAAGAGTTCTTTTTTAAAATGATTGTTTTGCTGTTTTATCTTATACTTCACCTTCCAGACAATCACATTGAATAATGCAGACATAAATTTAAAAAAGAAACAAACAAATAATTCGATTAAAAATGAAATAAAGGAAGCCTAAAAACTTCCAAAGTTATGAACCATTGCTGCATTATTTAATAATTAATTTGGTCTTAAATGAGAGATGCCAAAAAAAAAAATCTTCAAAATACATACTTACTTAGAAGATATCAACATCAAGAAATATACATTCTCTTCCACTTCTAAGACTTCTTTTTAGCAATTTAACCTTTACAGTATCATTATTTAGATTGCCATAATAGATGTAAAGATGTTGATCAAAAGAAAACTTTTAATCGCATTCTTATTCAAGAAGTAAGATTTCCTTGAAAGTGATAAAAATAATTTTAACCTCTCCCATGATTCGCTGCGACAAACTGAAAACGTGATCTATGAAATCTGAGCAAGTTAGTCGCTGGGTGATTTCCACTTACGTGACACGGTCTCTCTTTGGTCAGGGTGTGGTCTTTTTTGTTTCTTATAAGGTTCTTCCGTTTCCTCCTGTTCTGCTCACATTTACAATTATTGATCCAGGGGGTAACTCGTTTAAGAGGTAAGGCTATGCTTCAAACTAATGTATGAGGGACTCACGCGTCTTGATTTAGTAAATAAAAGCGGCTTATTAAGGCCTGGGAAAAGGAACAGCGGTGACTATGGGGGATACAAAAATGCGGAAGTACGTGCCGTTTTTTTATGTGATGATGAGGGTTTTTCCTTTGTTTCCTAGGAAGTATTGAGATCACAAGAAAACGACCATTTTACAACGACTAATTTATTTTCACGCTTTTACGGAAGACTACAGAAAGAGGACAAGTAAACGTAAAATGCAGAATTGGTTTTTTTTTGTCTAGATATCTTTTATTCATTAATAACCCTTTTATTTGAAATTCCTCTAAGAAATGACCTCACTTTTCGTGAGCATGATCACTCTTTTAAGGTAATATAGTTATTGGAATGTTCCATTATATAAAAGTTACATAATTCAGAAATTCCGTTCATAATTATTAATGAAATATTGTGGCTTGGTATTAAATGCTGATTCTAAAAACCCAACACACATCTAATTGATATACCATATTTACTCGAATCTAAGCCGCCATATTCTAAGTCACACCAGTAATTCTCAACAAGTTTTTATGAAAAATGAAAAAATGGTATAAAATGGTTTATCAAGATATCCAATTTTACGAAACTGAAATAAATTTAAAATGTGATAAGAAAGTAACTATAATAAGAAGTGAATAATAATTATTTTACCCGTATTACGAACTTTTAAGGCATACTTGAACCTGTATAATTGCTCTAATTACCCCATCCAACGAATTTCTTTCTTTCGATTCTAAGTTGCACCCGATTTTCAGTAGCATTAACATTATTTAAAAAATGCGGCTTAGATTCGAGTAAATACGGTATATTTTAAGCATAAATTCAATGAACTTAGTTTGATTTCTTTAAATTAACTTTCCATTTATAACGACATACTACCCTTCAGTATTGAGCCATAATTAGTATGTGACGAAGAAACACTTCAGTTAGTATCACTCTCATCAGATTTCTCCACTATCCCATGATCAATTACGAAGTATACTCATGGATAAAAATATTATTCGCAAGCAACAAAATACGCATAGCAAAAAAATTATGAAATCTCCAAAAATTATCATTTTCAGATTTATTTGGTGGCAATGCGAATGCATATTTCTTTAAATAAATGATTAAGAAAAAGTAATAGAAGCATTTTCTATTTCTGAAAAAAATATACACTAAAAGAGACATAAAATTTTTGCATTGTAAGCAAGTGACTTTTAGGAGATACATCCAGAACCCAGTTACTAAATATCTTCCGTGTAGCTGGGCAGTCGAGGTTTTAAGTCTTCACACATTACCGTGATGTGGAAATTTGGAGTACTAGTTCAGTGACGTCCTCGTCGCTTGACCTGGATCAAAATTACGTGGTTCATTGCCGATAGCTCTCAAGCTGCTTTGAATGCGGCATTAATCGCACAATCTCATAGTTTCTACTATCCGAATTCATAAAAAAAAAATTTAATGCTTCCTTTTTATTTTGAAAATAAAATCTCAAAATAAAACCAGAACTTTCTAAAAATCTACTAAGTTCTACTTATGTGACAGAAAAGAAAGTATAATTTCAGTGTAGTACAACCATACTGTTACGCAAGTAATGTTTTTAGCCTGCATCTAAGCAGTTGTGCGGCCAAATTCATCGACGCTACTTAAAGGTTAATAAACAATCAATCACTCAGACAGCAACCCTGACAACTATTGATTTTCGAACAAATAGATTTGAAAAAATATCTTCTATGGAAATTTTTGCTAACTTTTGAGATGTATCGAAAGATTCGTTCGTATGATTACGGCTACTTGATATTAGTTTGAAATATGCAGTCAGACCCCTATGTAACGAATTCATCGGGACCAAATATTTTGTTCATTACTTTGGGGTTATTCATAAAATATTGGGGTTAAAAAAAAAACAAATTTTTTGCACTTATCTTTTAGGAATTCTATAATAAGCAACTGCACAAAAAATATCCATAGTTAGAAATTGCAAATTTTTTATTCAGTGGGACTAAGAATACACAATTAGCGTATTATAACGCACCAGTTAATTGAACATTTTAAAATACGAACTAATAGATGTTTGACAATATTTTTGATTCTTGACTCGAAAGAAATCTTTTCCCACTTTATGCAGAGAAGAAAATACTGAGTCATTTACATCCTGCTGCATGAGGAATGTTTTCAGTTTCAAAACAAAATGTAAAGCATTAAAAAATGTAACTGTTTTGATAGGAATTTCCTTTTCGATTTCTGCATCAAAATCGCTATTCATTGGCTCCGACAAATCAACAGAGAGAGAGTTTCCTCAGATTCACAAGTTTTGAAAACAAAATTTTCTGCAGAAACGTGTGTACCGGTTAATTCAAAATTAGTTGACCAATTTTAAAAGCAAATAACTATTTTTGGTGAATTTCTACCGTTTTAATACTGGTTTTATGTATTTTAAAAATGAAGCATCTAAGTTACTAATTTAACCATTCTTGTTAGTGGTAGTGAATTATAGTACCGAAATTGCATCCTCAAACCCGGAACAAAATTTTAAGGTTTTTGAAGGATGGTTGTTGAAATACTGTTATAAGTAAAGCATTCAAAAATAAAAAAAGACATTTTTCTAATCTATTACTATCTAAACTTTGAAATGAAATAAAATTTGACTCGCAATCAAAAGCTTCAGGAAAAAAATGTACACGAAAAAATATCCTTAATGAAAAAGAAAAAAAGAAGTTGAATAGAATTATAGCTGTAGAAAATCCTCTGCTCAAAGAACTTTGTCAAAGAAACTACAGGTATCGCAACCGACAGTTTGTCGTCAGATAAAAAGAAAATTGGCTTTTTTAAAAGGGAAATGAACCACACACACACACAGTCTGTAATCAAATGTCTGCAAAAACCGCAGAAAAACGATGAAAATGCTATGGCCTCTGTATTTAATGTTACGCACATGTATATATAAAACATGGGTAACCTTGGCTAAAGCACTGTTTCATCTGTCATTTACAACTGGCGAAACGAAGATACAACATATTTCACGCAAAAAGCGTCGCAAAGATGCAGCTGTTTTGAAAAAGGCACGTTAGCCGTCAGGTGTTATGGTGAGGATGGAAATGTCCTCTCAAGGCTCAACAAAACCATTTTTTGTGTAGAACCAAAGGTTAAAATTGATGCTACATGCTACCAGAAAAAAAAATTGAAGCCCATGATCAAAGAAAGTAAATGTCTTTACCTTCAAGGAAAGTTTTTCCTCACCAATATTCCGCAACATGTCATACTGCAAAACCAACTATAAAATGGCTGAAAAATAAAAACAAAATAATTTTTTTTCCTAATGAGAAGTAGATACCTCAACTGTGCTCCTTGCGAATATTTTTTTATGAGGGTAAAAAAAATAATTAAATAGATGTAAATAGAAAGAACGCTTCACACAAGGACTTCAAAAAGCAATCAAAGAGGAATTTAGAAAAAATCCTCCCAAAACGTTCGAGAAAGCCTTTTTGGCTTCGATAAACGTTTATTTATAGTGTACTATGCTAAAAGAAACCACACTGAAAATTTCAAGTAAATAATTTTATTCAATAACAATTTATGATGCTCTGAAAATGGTCACATTATTTTTTTGAATCAATCGGTATAATTAAACTCAAACTTCACTTGTCTTACGAAAGAGCAAATAGTAAAAACTCTTAAGATATCCACTGAGTTGTGGAGTGGAATGAAATAAGAAAGGAATTTCCAGTTCTAAACAAAAAAAATCACGTGATAGGTTACACTTATGACTCATCAGCACCTATAAAGTCTAATAATGAGGTGAACTCTTTCTTGTCGAAATTTGCTACTTACAAGCCTTTTTCTGCTCCAGAGAAGAAAGACGTAACTTGAAAAAAAAATTCAATTGTTTCTAATTAAAACTAATGAGAACATTTTTTTCCAGCTGTTGAAATGGCCTAAATTCATGTGACGTCACGATCACGTGATTCCGTCAACCGGTGAATATGGCATCGTTTGTTTATTATTACGTACGATTATTTTGTTCTTAAAAGATTTAAATTTTACTTTCTAAAATGTCTTATTTTGCTGAAATGGTTGCTCTATCAGTTATAGAAAGGATAATTAGAAAGAAAAAATCATTTTATAATATCATTATAGCAAATCAAAGTGCTTTGATAGCATGGTGAAGCATGAGGATTATATAGCATCTTCCCAGTGTTTATGCGTTTGACCACTCTTTGAATAATGTTTTCAACACCGTAAGACAAATGAAACTTCTTCAAAAAGAATTTTGGATAGATGTAGACTTACAATATTTAAAAGCAAATATTTGTTTATTTTACATCAAGTTATATTGAGAACATATGTTTATTAACTGAAATTTTACTTATGTTACACATTTTCAGAGTAGTTAACAGAGGTACTTCAGCATTTAATTATCTAAAATTAGAACACAAGAATCTGATATGTAACCATACATATATCAAAAAAAGAAGTATATATATTTATAAAACTTATTTTACTTAGTAATTTTACAATATTACAGGGAAAAAGAAAAAATAAAGAAATGGAAAAATATCTTACTTTATTACAGCTCTGTTAATGTTTATACTAGTTGATGAAATAAGAACCACTTTCAAACATTAGAAATCAAAATTATCATTTACCATTTGTAAAATTACACATAAAAAAATTGTGCTACATTTTAAAAATCTTTATTCGCTGCACTACTTAAGGTAACATATATGATTTATCGAGAATTGAATTCCAAATATGGTAATAAATTAAGGCATTAAAATTTTTAAATTAGAATGTGTATATAGTAGAATATAAATTTGTGTCCATATATTAAATATAAAAGTCCTGCTCACTCCTACATGACCAAAATAAAAAAAAGTCATTTTTGAATTCATAATTCTTTTAGAAAAAAATAAAAATTGTAATATATTTGCATGGTTTCAACACATATGTTTTTCAGAGTTTGACTTTATGGTATAAAACTGTCTCTCACACATATACAAATTTTTTTACTACATATGTATAACAAATATGCATTTATTGGTATTTGCACGATTTGTAGATTTATCATTATAGAGATTAGATTTATTTTATACTTTTGCAAAAATAAATCTCATGATATATGTCCTGAATAAATTTGTTGCATTGAGTTTTTTGCAAATATTGACCTAAGAAGAGTACTTTGATCAATTTTATGATATTTACAGAGAATCTTTTTTCAAAATTATTGTTAAGCGGTTAATTGATCAAAATCACTGATATTTTTGTGTGACACATGTTTCGAAGATAAATTTTGGGCTCTTGTGTATTATAATGATCAATTTCTTTTTTTTAAAAAAGTATAATTATATATAAAAGGACACTTTAGATACATATTAGTGATAACAAAATAAAAAATGCCAATACATTTCTCCAAGTAAGTTTTAAGTTTGCATGAAATGGAACTCAAGTGTTTAACACTAAACATAAATATCTGGTCAAGAGACATAACTAGTAGAAATTGTGAATGGAAATTTTATGCAACTATTTATTTCCGTATTGTATTATATTGTATTAAATTGCTTCTATCTTATTTGCAATTCATTGTGTTATAAAAATAAGATTCATTTTCATCAAAGGATAAATATTTATTGTTAATCAAAAACTTTCATAATAACTCTATCTAATATGAGATAAACAATAGCTTAAAGAAGTATGCAATTCAATTAGAAATTCAATTGAATTTGTGAAAATTATAGTATTTTTTCTGATGAAATATTCTTTAATATTATACAATTATTTATAATAAGTTGTTCAACATGTTATAAGCACTTTATACAAAGGCAATTAAAAAAATTATTGAATTTGTAATGTAAATTTTTAATATAGTTCATACTCGCATTAATAATCTGAATTTGTGATCCAAGTGTCACATATCAATGCATAATATTTAGTAGCCGAGATATAAAAGTGAAGTGCATATTACATTGAATATTTTTTAAAATTATACATTAATATGATTTATTTCTTTAACTTAATACTGAAATTGTATTTTCTTTTATTACTTTATGCAATCATTTCTAAAAAATTTCCAAACATTTTTAAAAGATAATTACTAAGTAAATCAGACAGTCAAAGATAGGAATGTTATTTTATTAGAAACATTTTCAAATAGCTTTAAATGCTTCATAATATTGTACAAAATATATATGAAGTACTTATACGCAATACATTGTGTAAACAAAAAATTCATTTTCAACAAATAACTGTTCCACAGTGAAATAAAATATTCATTTGAATTTTAAGTGTAGGTAGGTAAACTCGAGTAAATATAATATATTTTTTAGAAAATTGTTATTTACCATTTCTAAATAATGAAGTACTGGGGAGAAATTTCATGCATAACATTATTTATATATATAAATTCACACCTGTGTGAAGAACAGGTTTATCAGTTGGTAGCATATAAGTACAAAGGGAAAAAAATTAAGAACTTCCTATAGTATTGATAAATCAAACCAAAATTACGGGATTATTTCAAATGTCTGACACTTATAATGCTTCACATAGAGTGTTTAATGTCCCTATTGGTAAGCCATACTATTATACAATTTGCAATTCATGAAGTTGTAAAAAAGATTCAATTTTCATCACAGGAGACATATATATGAATCACATACTCGCATCCTTAATTACCTGTACATGCATAATACTGAGTTTTCAGGAATTAAACTATTTTAAGGATTTGTGCAAAAAAGGAAAATAGTTAAATCATGGATAAACAAATACTTACTTCTTAAGTAGCCACTGAGATTTCAAAAAAAAAATGATGGAAAAAAATACACTTTTACCAAAAGATCATTCTATTCATTTATCTAAAACTTTCATATTAACTAATGTTCTATGTACACAGGCTTCAAGAAATAAACTTTTTTGCAAGTTTGATATGTACTTCAAAAAAATAAGACAATAACATATCAAATTAAATGTAATCATTTCTAAAAATTGTTACCCCTTTTGTAATGGTTTCATTCCCCTTAAGAATATTGTATTTTAATTTAAAGAAAGAAATGACATATTAAATTTTAACAGCAAAGAATAATTATAAATAATTTAGAAATCGATAATTTGTGTGTGGAAGGTAAAAATCAAAGAAACATTTCTTTATTTTTTGTAAACATTCCTCCCACAAATTATCATCAAATTGAAAAAATTCAGAATAAACATTTTCTCCTGACTTTGAATTATTAATTAAAATTACAAACAGACATTTTTTATATTATTCACACCTAACTGACACTATGTTGTATAATAATAGGTGTGAGCTCTTTTAAAGAAAGGATATCAATGTTATTCGATAATCATACAATTTTAAAAAAGTAGTTTTAATTCTATACTGTCAATCATTCTTGCGCAAAACTATATAATATAAATAACTACTAAATTAATTAAGAACTAAAATAACTAAGAGCCATACCTATGTGTACCATGAACTATAAATAAATGCTAGGATCCAACCGAACTAGGATAAACAAATATGCCAGCTAACACTAGTCGGAAGTAGACAATTCCCTAATTAGATAAATAAATTAGAATAAAACAAAAGAGTTGTTAAAATTATTTTCTAACAAATATATATACTAGAATAATGCAAAAAATACAATGATATCATACGTTTTTAATTAGATAAAATTAAGACTCAAGAAAGACATCAAGATACGTATAGGAAAATAAATGGTAAGAATTCGCACGTGCTGTTTATTGACGTTGGAATCACGTGATTACTGACTGGCGTCAGTCTGCCCATGAAGTTACTCCATAATTCGTTAATTCCGGATTTATTACTCATTAAATAAGGGTTTTTTGTCTTCATTTTAATCAGGCGAAAATGAAAATTTGTTAAATAGGCCTCGGTAAATCGGGATCCGACTGTGTATGCATGTAAAGTATCTAAGTTTACTACAAAAATAGCTATTTTTTGCAAACAGCAGTAGTATTTATAATTAAGATATACATAACACACACAGTATTATATTTATTTATTCTTACCTAGTATAACTGACCTTTAGCAAAAAACAGGAACAATAAAAAATTTGGATAAATTTGCGTGGATATGCAATTTCATGAATTTGCATTAAGGGAATGTGTTATGTTCCTCCCCTTGGAATTACATCTCTCGAAGTATCAGCGTGAGCTAGAGGTGTAGGACCAGCGAAAGAACTAGGATCAAACATTATCTTAATATGACTTTATTAAGATATTCAACTTAAACTTTTAACAAATTCAATTATAATAATTAACATGAGAGAATCTACGATGACACAATACGCAACACACACAATAAGAAGACCTAATCCAATAAGGTAATAATTTATAATAAGACCTAATCCAATTCAGACCAATATCAATAAGCGAACCGCCTAATCCTCGATTCTAATATTAAGTAATCAATCCTACCTTATTATAGCTTTTAGTAGCTCTTGTCTTTATATGCAATGGGATGCAACTGTACGGCTTCCTTCAAATCGAGCACCAATATATGTATCCACGTCACATAGAACTCATTCAAACTTGAAACACGAACTGTAGTAACTATCAACTGCCACAACCCACATCAATTGTCTAACATTCCTTTACATTGCCATCCCGCTTACTCTAAGATCCGATATTTAAAGTCCGTTTATTTGCATCTCTTATTCACATTTCATTTCTTGGATTTGGTTGGAAAAGAGTTGCCATTAATTCTGGCCCAAAGAACCCAAAGGACTTGTTAAAGAAAAGACGCGTGAGATGTCACAAATGTAAGAACCACGTCAAATACCCTTAATCAGAAACTTGACTTGTTTGCAGGACGTTAAGTGTCCCCGCAGACAGTATATGAATCTACAAAACCATGGAATGTCAACACTGTGACCATTGTTACGACTTCCTTTGTCGCTGCAACAAAGACCAGGGCACCAACAATGATGTGTTGAACGGCGATCATGAGTACACACAAGGTCATCTTGACAGATCATCTTTTCAGTCGAATCCCGGTTCTACGTACATGATATATGTATCCCTATGTGGAAGTACTGCGAAGAAGGAACGCTCCCAGCTTGCATTAGTCATCGTCATATGCGCCAAGTACTTACAGTCTCAGTGATACTACTTTTCATCAAAATGATACACATAATCACATATTTCTTTGGTGGAGAGAGTGTTTGACTGTTGTCCTGGCAAGCACGTTTTCCACATATATCACGCATTGAGAACATCTGAGAAAGTGGCACGCCGTCACACAACAGCTACTACTAATGGTGAACTCTAGCTTAAAAAGAAACCTGCATTAAAAGACGCACTTGTATGTGCCAAATACTAAGCCCAGACGACTCTGCGCCCGGCCGTAATAAGTATATTATTACTGAACAAAGCCGCAATATTTAATCATGTCTTCCTTCTATTTTACTGTAAATACTGCTAGCTATTAAAAATGCATCTAAAAGAAAACCAAAATGGAAGAATGTTAACTATTGTACATATCTCCAACATATTACATGGAAAAACCATAACATTATGACCATCTGTTTAATATATAGGATAACCTTTCTCCGTCAAAAGCGTCACCCCCTGGCGAGGCATTGACTCTACAAGGTGCTGACGGACAGTCTGAAGTATCTGAAAATTGGCACTCATCAACTAGTCCTGCAATTTCCACACATTGAAAAGCAGCAGCATTGCAATTCGAATTTTGTTTTCCAGGTGAAACCACAAATGTTCCATTGAACTCATGTTAGGTGAGTTTTGACGCCCAGACATGACTAGAAATTCATCAAAATATTCCTCGAACCTCTCTCTCTGACAATTTGGCTTTTATGACATAATACATTATCCTATAGGAAAGTGTCATAACGATCCGGGAGCAATGTTGCAATAACGAGGAACACCTGGTCTGTAGTGATGTTCAGAAAACTCATAGACATCATCTACGGAAATGGTAGTTCCTAATGTGCTCCATGGAAACATTGTCCACACCATTATACTGTACCACCATCGAGTATTTGGCCAAATGTGCACCCTTTTTGCAGGGTTTCCACTGGGAATCGGTGTAATCGCATTCAACCATGAATGTTATTGACCAGAAAATGCAGTTTGTCGGATCAGGTGTATTTTTTTCATTCTTTCATGGTCCATTGCTGGCGCTGTTGACGATGACGTGGTGCCATAAATGCAGTTACACAATTCAGACACCTGCTGCGTAGGCTCTTATGTAACATTGTGAGTTGAGACACGCCGTCTGAATCCGTCACTTTTGTAGCTTCTGTTGATACTTACTATTGTAGCCCTACACTCAAGGTGATAATGTTTAATAGTCTTCGTTCTCCTCTGAAATCAATGTACGGAGAACGACAAACCACTATCCGGCAACTTGTCATTTCATTTTCATACACCACTTTTCTGTAAATATTTACAACGGCTGCAAGCGATCAGCCCATCAAATACGCCGTTCCTGAAGTCGATGTTCTCAGGCACTAAACCATGACAATTTGACCTTTATCGAAATCTAATAAATCAACTTCTTTTCCCATTATGTCACTAAACTCTCTACGTGTAGAAAAGCAATGCATGAACGCTAAATATACTCTAGCATCAGCTCGTGGGTTTGATCAGGGTAAGCTTATTCTTCTAAGTGAGAATTGGCCATAACATTACCGTTCTTCGATGTAGGAAGAAGACATAAAATTTACAAACCCTTCGGGCATGTAACTGCCTGAACCTTTTTCATTTTAGGACTGAAGCATATTACTGATTTGAACTATATATCTAAGTTTATCGTAATTGAATGTTTCTCGGAAAATATACTTTGAAGATTTATTAAAACTGTACACATCTTAAAGCTGATTTCAATACCAAATTTTTTTTAAAAAACTAGCTATCTGCTTCCTCTTGGCCAATATTTTTTTGTAATTCGAAAAAGGATTTTTTATGAAAACAGGTCGAGTGGAACATTTTGTACAATTTAATTAAAAATGCTTTATATCTGCAAGTACTCTGTATAGGTGGCACCTTGGTTCTAAAAATTCAGATACAACCTGTTTTTGTGTCTAATTTGAAAATGAATGTACATAGAAACTTGGAGGAAATGTGCCCTTATTTTTTTTATTGAATTAGACAGGTGAATTTACAAAAGTTTAATGTAAAATGCAAACAAAATTCAGTACAACAAAAAAGCACACACTCAGCAGAAAATTCTATTGAAAAAACAGTGCATTACAATTTTGTTAGAAAAAATGTCGAGTCAATATTATAAAAGAGGGTTCTAATGAGGAATGAGGCAATGTATTACTCCTAAATGTAATACATTGACGGCATTGAATTGCCAATTAAGTTATAGGACATAGAGATTAGAAGAGGATTAGACATGGAGTAACACTTGTTCTAGCTTCTGAAATGACCTTGGAGGATGTGGAACAGTTAAGTGTCTACCAAAGTTAGTCGCAAATATTTTCAGTCAGATTCAGGTCTGAAGATTGACCTTTCTGTGTGGCCATTCTATTTCCACTCCAAACCGTGATCCTCAAGATAGTCCATAACAAAAACAGCACGGTGAGTTCAAGTATTATCATGAATTATATTCAATTCATTGCCAACAGTAACGACATAGCAGAGAATAAATCGACCCAGAATCTCACATCAGTTAAAGTCACACCATAGAACACATGAAGGTCAGTGTGACCACCGATAAAATCTTCGTCGAAACCATGATTCTACCACCTATGTAGATATGTCTTTCAGTATTGTTGGATTAGTTGTATCTTGTGCGTTGTTCCCTCCAAATTAGCAGACGTCCTGAATCGCTCTTCGTTGTGAACCTGGACTAATCTGTGAAAAGTACAGAAGCCAGAAAACGTACTTCTTTGTCTAAGATAAAGGTGCATCCATCTGTCGATGGTTCAGGGAGACATATACAGTTGGTTACCTTGTACATAGATCTACATTGTTAAAGCGTTTTCGTACCATAGAGGCGGAGAGTCTTATTCCTGATGCGACAAAAGGAACCGCACCCCGAGCTGAAGCACAGTAATGCTTCTCTGGGCTGAAAGAGTTAGAAAACGATCTCCTTCAGGTGTTGTAACTCGTGGTTGATCTTTAACATGCCCCCTGAATATTTATGTTTAGTATGATCCCACAGTCATTGGACCACACTGAGACGATTAGCAGTATCAGCTTGTGACAACCCCTATCTCCCTCCATCCAAGTGCCTGTCACGCGAATCGAATGACTTGTCCTAGACATTGCTAGACTTTCTTGGATACTTTCAATAAAATTATCAACTATTGAAGATTATCAACCATGTGCAAAACATGCACATGAAGCTACGAATCTTTTATTTTTGCGAATTTTTTTCCATCTCCTATGTAAATAACATTTAAAAAATCAAAGTAATGGCTAGTTTCTTGATGCATATAAGTTTTCTTAAAGTTTATTTCTATCATTCAAATAATTTACGAGTTTACGTCACTGCCTTTTGAAGAAAATTTTCGAAAAACTTGTGCCTTAACTTTCGGAGGCCTGCGTAGTTTAAACGCCATTACACCAAGACAGGGGTGTCAAACTCGTATGATATTACGGGCCATATGGTCTATTTTATTATAAGTTGGGGGCCGCATGATTACAATCCTCAAAAAAATCAATAACATACAATTTTTATAATGTACTAGCCATTATACCCGTTCTTCACACGGGTGAATTGAAAAATTAAACAATATAGATTGAAGGATAAAGAAGATTTTAATGTGTTAATTTTACGTGAATTGCAACTTAAACAGACAAACAAAAAAGCTTTTTGCATATCTCAGCTGAATAAAAAAAACAGGTTTGTTAAATTTTAAGCCTATAGATCTAATAGCTGATAAGAAGGACTTTTTTTTTTATTTATAACTTCCTCATAACTATCTTGTGGGTCGATTTTTGAAAACAACTAAGCTGATCTCTACTCAGCAAAAGTTACACATTGTTACAAATTTTGTGTAATGAACGCTTGAAATAGTGTAAATAATTTATATCCGGTAGTCTAATACGTTGATATTACTTTCTGTTGTATTTATTTTATGTTAAAGCAATAAATTAGAAGCGAACGCGCATTGCCGTCCAGCGTAGACAAAACAAAAAGGGAAAGTTTTGCTTCTCACATAAAAAATAGATATATTCTTTCGCGGGCTTACGTGATTATATACGTGTAACTCTAACAGTTTTTGCAGCGCACGCCAGAATAGCTTGCAGATGGCAGAATTTTTTCCTACTTACTTGACAATTATCGTTTTCTACCTCGGGTTTTTTTTAGTTTTCGTACGGCTGCCATCTTCTGGTGCTCTACGTCTATACAGAGGATAGGCTTTGTTGTTGGTTTGAGTATCTTTTAAAAGCACCCTTGGATACCTTTTGGTACATTTTCCTTCATGCATGGTGATGACGGAATTAGTGCATCACAGGGACCATGAATCATATTTTTGGTCACAGTATCATAGAGCTTTCGATCAGTTTTTGGGTTTGGTATCACCGCATTTATAACTTCATCAATTTGGTTAGGGTGTAAAATTTTTCCATCAACAACAGCAGTAAGGGCACGTGAGGCAAACCTCTTTTTTGCTACTCAATGGAGTACATGAAACACTTCATATCACCAAATATTTTACCTTTTGTATATAGAGCAATTGATTTTTGAACTTTTATTTTAAATACTCTGGCTGTTAAGTCATGTCTGTCCGTTGAATTTTGACCTGGAATGAGCCCTCTTGTGATTTCTGACCAGGCGGGATTACATGTCATTGTAATAAACAGATCAGGTCTCCCGTAGTTACGCACGTATTTGAGAACGCATCCTGCGTATATTCATGAAGATATCTCACGATATTTACAAATGATGGCGGGAGAATTACCATTTGACCCAAGTTATTTGGATCTAAATCCACTTCATTCCTTATCGCATCTTGTAAATGTATATAATTTTCTGCTCGCAATTTTGTTTGGTTCATGGCAATAAACCATAAGCGCTCACTCTCTACTTTGACGTACATGTCCACCAAAAACTGAAGAAGAATAAGTCTACATCGAAGCAATAAATTAAAATTGTTGCGACGTACCATCATATGATACACATAAAAGTCTTTACATGACCCTTTTTGTTTGACCTGGATAGTTTTGTAACTGGGTTTATCAGAGGAATATCAAAACTACATCCCTCTTGTCCTTTCCAAAAAGTTATCAGGTACTCGAGAGCATCATAAAATCTATGAGTGTCCGGATCTCTAGTAAGCCGGCCATCGTGCGCCTGAATAACGATGTCCCGAGACTCAATTCATTCAGTACTAACTACTACGGCAGCTATTCCATTTGTGGTTGGGACATTGAATCTTCTTTCTTGTTCACCACGTGGTGCACGATCTGGGTGTATCATAACCTTGTAATTATCACTAGTCACTCTAGCTTTAGCCATTTTAAATTCATGCACTAAAATGTTGCGATTATGTAGAACTTGTTGTATTTTTTTAACCGTGTTTCTTTCCACACCTTTTACGTACTCAGAACGCCTATTAACTTGTGCTTCCTTATCACCCATGAAATAAACTTGCAAAAATTTTGGTTATGCATTGGTAGCAGGAAGCAAAGAGCCAATTGTGCGGTATATTTGCCCTTGGATTGTGAAAGTCGGGCAAAATCCTTGCATCGAAACAATGTTACCCGCTCCAAAACATGTCATATAGAAGCATGTATTGTATTTCCTAATGTTTTTTAGAAAACGGCGAGATTAATCTGTTTCATAAGAGAAAAGTTCTTTAAGAGGTCCTACTGGCTCGTCTATTGAAGGAAGGGCTACTTTTCCTCCCGCACAACACATGCCTGCAGCTTCCTCTTTCCATTTAAGAGCACCGCAAAATCTGCATTCTTTATTCATCGCTTCTATTTTTATAAGCTTGTGGCTTTCGTAATCAAGAGTCTCGTCATACTGAAATGCAGCTTTAACGAATACTCTCCACGTGTTCCTTGTGAATATTAGATGTCACTGTTGTGCCCTTTCAGCAACAGCGCGTCTGCGAGATTCAGCTGCTTCAACTGTTTCTGAATCTCTTTGAGACGCCAAGTAAATCGCCTGCTGAAGACGCCGAGCTTGGGACTGTTCGGATGTCTCAGAAGCCCGTTGAGATGCCATATATTCAGCGTTCTGTTGACTCCGAGCTTGGGACTGCTCTGGTGTCTCAGCAGCTTTGTGAGCTGCCTCACGCTGCGCCTGTTCAAGCCTTCGCAGTTCGGCTTGTGGAAAAGTTTCGTTAATTCTAGCCATTTTCATAGCTCGAGCTTTATTAGAGGTTTGGGAAAGATTAGACTTACGCTTCCGTGGCATAATTTTTAATAGGTACTTGTTCTACACTTCCAGAAAATACAGTACGGTAGTGATTATTATTTTTATACTTAAAAAATGCAATACCTGCTTATATTCGATTAAAATTATAGCGTTAAATGTTTCAAATTTTTATATTTCCTATCCTCCCCCCCCCCTTTTTTTTTTTCTTCTCAATCTTTAAACCTTATTTTTTTTTCTTCCATAATATATTGCAGCTTCCTGGTTTAACTCTTAGTCAACAATTTGAGTATACTTAAAGGTTTAGCAAAAATGATATCTTCAATAAAATTCACTAACTTATCCCCCCTCCCCTTTTCTCTCTCTTTATTTATTTTACCCAGCTGCATTCTTCCTTTGTGTTTCTTTAAAATAAAACTGGAGGAGATCTCGAAAAATCCTCTTTCCGGTGCTTTTTTTCTAAACTGAAGAACCAATTAAGAGAAAAAAATATCAGCAGGAAGTGTTGGCATCAACTGAAAATATGATTAAAAACATTTTTTTTTATTTTTGTTTCCTGTCTTTCTTTCTCTTTTTTTTTTGCAGATAGCAGAATTTTTTCCTACTTACTTGACAATTATCGTTATATTTTCGACACTTCACACAATATCTTTATAAATTATAGCCTATGTGTTATTCTGATATATAAGCTATATTATTGTAAAGTTTCTTTAAAATCCATTCAGCTGTTTTTGCGTGAAAGAGTAACAAACATATATACACATACAAACTTTCACGTTTATAATATTAGTAAGGATTATACATTTATTAGACTTAATCTAAAGCTTAATGTTTTTTTATACATAAGTAGTCGTCTTATATTTCATGTTATTTTTTAAACTAAAGCCATACATATTTTATGTTTTTTTTATAAAAAAAACAAAAATAAATTTTTTAAGAATTTCAATTTAATATTACTTTTTTGAAAATATTTGGCATCATTCTTTTTACAAAGCATGTCATCAAGATTTGATTAAAAATACTGTGCTAATGAAATTTTTAAAATTGAAGATAAATAGTGATTGAGGTTAACCTTAATCTTTCTGAATTTTCGCTATTTTTCAATAATGAAAATAATTGCACGCATAAATGAGTACTTTCGAACATTGTCATTATTCGCATAACAAATGATAAATTTTAGGAAATAGATCTACTGATATAATTATGTAATAAAAATCTAGAATTCCAACGTCCTTAACAAAGAATCACATCGAATTTCACACACACACACACAATTCATTTGTTTTCATCAACAATTTCAATATCGACACAGATAGAGAGGAAGTAAAAGCGCGAAATTATAGCTCACAGATTTTAAAATTAGAATTAATAATTCAGTTTCAAACAATTTAATTTTGTGAGCATATTCGGTAAATTTTAATTTATGGAATTTAATCAACAGATATTGACAGCTTTCAGGGAGAGGCAAGTTTTGTTATTCTATTTATTTTCGCCAAAGTAATATCGTCCTCGTCACCTGACCATGGTTCAAAATTACGAGGTTCGTCGCCAAAAGCCCTCGAGTAGCTGAACAAGTACTCACTCACTCTTCAAAGTAATGATTTGTAATATTATACAATAGAGTTGTAACAACATAATTTTCGCCTTGAAGCTTAAAATTAAGTTGATTAAAAGATTACTAGTAATACTAACTGAGAAAACCAGGTACTTTATCCATTGTCTACCTTTTAATTAAGCACATTCATAATTTTTTTGCCGAGAAAATTATAATTCCGTCCAGCAATTTGAGGAACCGTTTTAACACTTTATGATTTAAAAGACAATGAACTTCCGTTTTATATGGTGGATTGTTGTATTCACTTTCTATAACTTCCAGAAATGAAGCAAATTGATGAGATTATTAAGTCTGCGTGCTCTAGAATATAATTTACAATTTTGGAGACTATTTTTAAAAAATGTCCTATTTTAAAAACTTTGGAGCACAATAAATGCTGGTTAATACACTCATTGCCATAAAAATTTGCGCACCTAGAAAAAATTGTGGGATTGTCACGAAACTACATGAAGGTACATGTCGGGCAGATATGGAAATTATTAGAAATGCAGCGTGGTTGCGCATTGCATAATGCCACTAGAGGGCGGTGAACTTTGTTCTCCTTGGAGTATAAATCAGGTAAGCAGAGCTTGTTTGAGTGTACTTATTCCATGCATTCCTAATGATAATTCTAAAAGACCAAGAAGAATACTTCTTGATTCGTACAATCCTCCTTAACTTTAATTTTTCGTGCAATATTTTTATTCCACCGCATTTTACTAAAATTTTACTTTCTTTAAATATTCTTGTTATTATTTCTCTCTTGCCTTCCCCACTGGACTTGCGCCTCCCCATTTCTTAAATCCCAGCCTCCAGGGCAGCCAATTGGAGTCACTGTTCACTGTACCCAGCATCCAATCAGAGAGCAGTCACTAAGCTCTCAGCCAAGTCAAAAAACTTTTCTAAATTCACCATCCAGACGAAGCACCGAAGCCACGCCTCTCGGATTCCATCGACCATCCAATCGCCGTCATGCCACCTAGCAGAACGCAAAACACCACTCTCGCGTAGCCGTGGTAGCCGAGTGGTATAGGCATCGGATCGTGGCTGGCTTTGTCACGAGTTCGAGCCTAGTACCACTAAAGACCCGCCGTGTAGGGCAGCGATGCACGCTAAATCTGTCGAGAGCTGAAACGTATTCCCGTTGGTGTGGTGTGGTAGTTAGGAGAAGGGGGTGCCAGCTCAGGTGTCGTCCACGTCACTTGACCATGGTTCAAAATTACGTGGTCCGTCTCCAAAAGCCCTCGTGCAGCTGAACAGTGCGACGTTAATCTTCACTCACTCACACCACTCTCGCCATGCCCCTCATCGAAGACTTGTCCAGATATGGGATTTAGGACTGTTCTTACAGTCCAGAAGCCCAAAAAAGCAACGCCTATTCAACGCCTTGTTTGAGTGTACTTAATCTTTTGCAAAGGAAACGATGAGGTAGAAATGCCGTTATGCCATCATCGAAGACAATATGAGCAGCTATCAGAGTTCGAGAGGGAAAAAATCATCGGGATGATAGAAGCTGGGTGGTCACCTTGACGATTAACTGGTCAAGTAAGCCATTCTGATTTGACTGTGAGGAGGTATTGGGACTAGTGGACAGAAGAAACTTCATTTACATATGACCAGGCTTAAGATGCCCTCGACAGACCAGTCGTCGAGAAGACTGTCACATCATACGACACGCACTCTTAGAGCCAACTGCCTCATTGGTCACTGTCCAAACACGGGCAGCACCTTTACTACGGGCCTCTTTGTCTTTCCGAGCAATCGCAAGGCGGCTGGCTGAAGAACATCTGGTATCACGGTGCCTATTACGTGTGCTGCCAATGGCACCCAACCACCAACGCTTCCGTTTGGAGTGGTGTCGCACACGACGGGACTGGACTGCAACAGAATGGAACCAGGTCATCTTCAGCGACGAATCTATATTCAATTTGAACAGTGATGACACTCGTGTTCGTGTGTGGAGGCCCCGTGGTGAACGTCTCAATCCTGCCTTTGCTTTCTAGCGCGACACACCACTCCCACAGCTGATGTGATGAGATGGGATACCATTGCTTGCGTTACCTGGTCACTCCTAATATTGATTCATGGTGCAATGACAGCCCAATGGTACGTCCCAGACATCTTTCAGCCACATGTGTTGCCCTTCATGGCAGGGCTTCTTGGAGCCATTTTTCAACAAGACAAAGCTCGGCCACACACAGCAAGAATGTCACAAGACTTCCTCTGCCACATTACAACTCTTCTCTGTCCTGCTCGTTACCTAGATTTGTCACCAATCGAGTGTACCTGGGATCATTTGGGACGACAAGCTAGACTTCCTACGAGTTTGGTCAAATTAGAGGTGCGTTTACAGCAAATGTGGAACGAGATGTTTCTATACATCATACGGAACTTGTATGCCTCAAAGCCTTCTCGTATTGCATCGCACATTCGCGCTAGAAGGGGTGATCCAACAGAGTGCTAAAACTTTCGTTCATTTGTACTTTTGTCTGCAATGAATTACCCTTTTCTTTGATTTTCTAATCACTTACTTATATCAATGTTGTACTTATGTATGTAAAATTTCGTTTCATTTTGACAACTTTTTCTTGGTGTGCAAATTTTTATGGTAATAAGTGTAATACAATCAAAATGCTTGAAATTATTATTGCCATGCTGTTTGCAGGTTTCTTTTAATCTTGCAACAACTTTTTTAGTAATACATGGTAGCTTTTACATGGTACCTTTAGTTCATGGTAGGTGCACCATCATGCAAACGGTCCAACGGTGAAAGATTTCCAAAGTGTTCTTCACTTATTTTTAAATCAACATCCTATCCGTGAAAGAAAAAGAAAAAAAAACGACTATAGAGCTAAGCGAGAAATTTCGAATATCTGAACTTTCATCAATATTGCAATAAAATAGGTATGAAATGTTGATATTATTAAATTTTATATGTTAGTTTCTCAAATTCTCGGCTATTTCATCAACCTGCTACCTACAATATTTCGACTGCTGGACATAATGTTTATTTAAAACAGTGAAAGTATTAACTAATAAATTCCATTTCAATAAATGATTTCTCTCTCTCTCGATCTGCTTGCGTGATTAAATGTAATAGTCTATAACTTTGAGAAGAAACTGTATCAAAATGTACTAGTATCAATCCGGACAATTTTTTTTTGCAATTGTTTTTCAAAGTATTGGTCTAAGTTTGCTTCATGATTTGTGTCATAGTGCCTTTTAAGATTATATTCCTTAGCAAATGAAATATAGTTTCTAGATATCAGGTATATTTTAATCTTATTTTGTACACAAAAAATATCACAGTTGCAATTCTTTTCAAAATTATAGCATTCCTTTTGAATGGATCTTTCTTTACTCATTGTTGAAATTTGATTGTGTTTTCATTCGCAAACGATTAAGTATACACTGCCCTATATTAACGGTCTTGAATATTTTTCTTTAAACTTGTAAAAACATCTCTAACTGCCTCCTGCTGATTGGACACTCCAAACAAAGAAGGAAGAAGAGAAATAGAAGTCCCACTCGCGTAGAATCAGGGTATCATCTATGGTTCAGAATATGAACAGTACTTTTCAAAATTTAATAAAAATAATTTGTTATAGTTAAATTAAGTGAAAATGTTTAATAAAATATAAGAAAATATTTTTAGTCTATAAAGGTAATATCTATTATCAAAAAGGATTTCTTTTAAACTAAGAATAGGTAGCAGGCAAATATATTGAGATTTATATATAAGGTTCACCTCAAATAAATTTCAAAATGAAAAAAAAAAAACTTTAAAAGTCTGATATTTAAAATTTTTTTTAAAGAATTGTATGGCGAGCTGCAACTTATCTACTAGCGAGTCACGTGTTTGACACCCCTGCACCAAATCATCAATCTTTCCATCTCAGTTTTTGCATCAATAAAAATGTTGGTAAATATAAAACAATGCGATTATATTGTTTTCCAAAAAATATAAAATTGCTTGGGTGTTAATTTAAATCTCTAGTTCCAGCCAAACCTATTTATCTCTTTACGCCCCAACAGTATTTTATAATTCCCCAGTATCGTATTACTTATCAATATATTCTATTCCTCCATCACCTATGGTTGGTGGATTAGTATGCTAAATAGATCTCTACATCAACGACATATGACATTAGTATTTCTGCGAAGAGCGAAAATCGTTGAGAAGGAAACATTTTCCTCTGTGTGTCTCATTTCAGCCACCATCGTGTGTAATACTTAATATGAAGTTTCTGTGCAAAAGATCTCAACATTCATCGGTAAGTTCACTGTATACATATATTTTACATTATTGTATAATCTCTAACATATATTGGTGTTTGTAAAATTTAAAAAATATGACTTTTTATTTTATTTTCAAAATGTCTTTTATGAGTGGTACTTTAAAGTATTATTAAAACAAAGCAGTAATTGCTAATGTAATTAGTTTAACTTATTTTTAAATACTATCTGATTTATGAAGCTATTGTATACCTCTCCCAGCTTAAGAATCAAAGAATAATCGTTTTGCTTACAAATATTTTAAAAATAATTTTAAACTCTTGATATTTTGTTTTTATCCAAATAATGTAAAATAGGCTGTGATAATGTTTTGTACTTGAATAAACTTATTGTTACTTGCAAAATGAGTATTTTTATTTTCAGCCATTTGAATATTGCTTAGCTCATTTCAAAATGTTTAGAACGCTCAGTTTAACAAAAGCTATGTCACTCTTCGGGTAAGTGAATATTAACGTCACACTTTTCAAGTGCACAAGGGCTTTTGGCGACGGATCTCGTAATTTTGAATCATGGGCAAGTGACAAGACGACACCTGAGCTGGCACCCCACCTCCTAACATCCACACCAACGAGAATACATTTGAGCTCTCGACAGATTTAATGTGCATCGAACCCCTACACGTCCCGTCTTCAGTGGTACTGGGTTCGAACTCATGACACACCAGTTGTCCCTCTCATTGGAAGTCTTCCTTTGGAATGGAGTGATAAATCGATGATGTTGTTAAGAGCGTGCAAAAACAATCTGTACAGAGTCCACCACACTCAAAATGTATAAAGTGTACAATCTATTATTATACTTGAAGGTAAAAAAAAAATTTACATGATATTAAAATAGTACTCAAAGTTGTAGAATACTTTAAACTTTAATGACGGTATTAAAAATAACCAATTAAATTTATTAACTCCGATTAACAATATTTTTTAAATAATTGTATTATTATTATAATAGTTTTATAAATATTCTAATATAAGCTTTTATAATAAAATAAAAAAAGTTTTAAGGAGGTATTCTTTTTAATTTATATAATTCGGATCGTAAAGGGTTAAAACATTCGATTTTAATAATTGATTTATATATAGAAGTTCTTTTTTAATTCTGACCAACATGTAACAGTGTTTAGTAAGTAAATTATTTTTATACTTTATTTTATCTGATAGATGGCCCTAAAATAAAACATATCGTTATCTTACACATCGAAATGCGTAATCATTATTTCTGTTTACATTAGCATATATTGGAAATGTATTAGCGAAAAACACTTTATGTGGTAGGTGACACGATTCGACTGGTAGTTTTATTTAATGGAAACTTACATGCAACCTTTCTGTGCAGTGCCTTTATCCGCACTTCTATTTACTAATGATAAAGGTTTCAATAAGGAGACAGTTTATTTTCCTTCTTCTATATTTAGGATAAAGTAGCTCATTTTGTAAATAAATTGTTGCTCTCTCTCTGTTTTCATTCCATTTGCAATTATTTAACCCTTCATTAGAGAAAAGTGTTTAAAAAATTATGTTTATATCTTGTATATTAATGCATATTTAAATAAAAAAAAGCTTAATTTTTTTAAAAATTTGATTCAAAAATTTTTTCTATGAAAATGAAACAGAATATTTTAAGTTAAGAATTACGTATTTTACTTTATCGGCTGAACCCTGCTTATAATTGATTTAACGGAAAGAAAAATATTCCGGTACAGAAGAACACTTTTTTTAGCTAAATGTAATAAAATATACAGTAGAACCTTTTTTTGTGCGATTTTTTATGTGCGATATTTTTTTTTATGAGGTATATGAATTTCAATGATTTTGGCGCCACTGTAATGTTTTATATCTATTTACCAGTGGCGTAACGGAGAATGTTAGAACCCCTCTGAAAGTCAGGTTTTGCCTTTAATATTTTATAAATTGGGTAAATACGTATTTAGCGTAAATCAGGCCTTGGGCCCCTAGAGTCCTCCCCGACCCGTGATGCGGGAGTGTACGTTACGCCACTGAAATGTAAACACTTCAAGACGATCTATTCATTTATTATAAACAGTTTCCCGACAATGCGCATTCAGTTGCTTTCTCTCAACGCTCCAGCAGCTCGCACTTGATTGAAGACGAAACTTTCAATGACAGTGACATTTTTTATGAATAATTTGACAGATTGTGAAGACGGACAAGAAGAACCAGATTCTTTGAGAGGGGATAAAAATATGCAGAGATCCAGCTTTCCAACAAAGTGGAAAAGCATTTTCTTCAAATAGATACCATTTAAGAAAGGAGTATAAAATTCCAAAAAGGGCTTCAATCATGCATATCTGGTTATCGTGACATTTACAAGCAACTGACCACCCGACCTTTGTCACAAAAACTTATCTCTTACTTTATGTAGCTAAAAAATAAATCAATTGAAATTGTACCTTCAAGTGACGAAAGCGATTTTGAACTTTTTCATTATAGGGCTTTGGATTGCGATGAGTAGCAATGAATTTTGTAAGTGCATTTTTAAAATTTCCGTGTATACAATGAGAATCTATATGTTTTTAAAATGTTTCCATGGGTAATATTTAATTATTTATTTGGTTATGGAAGTACTCTTACATAAATTTCGTATTGATTGATTGAATATTAACGTCGCACTGTTCAGCTACACGAGAGCTTTTGGCGACGGACCACCATAAATTTCATAAATAACTGGTATATTTTATAAATGCGACTTTGTTATGCGGTCCCTATCCACCGCATAAAAAAAAATGTCTGCAGTTTTTCAACGAATTAGTTTGTTTTATGTAAGAATTTATGAAATTTTTGAATATTTTTGTGCGTTTATTTTTATGCGGTTCCTATCTACCGCACAAAAACAGATTCAACTGTACTTGATGTTATATTAACACTTTTAAAATTTTACTGTAAAGTATATCGAGAGGGCTCACTGTAATTTAGTGGTTATTGTCATGAACTCGTTGCTCCAGTGCCTCAAGTTCGAGCTCTGGTGCCACTGAAAACACCTTGTTGTAGGAACCGATGCACGTTAATTATGTCGAGGCTCAATGACCTCTTGTGGTATGGTAGTTGGGAGAGGACGCTGACAGCTCAGGTGTCGTCCTCATCACTTGACCGAGGCCAATAACCCTCGTATTGCTTTATAGTGTGCGATGTTAATACACTCTCACTTATATAACAAACAGATTAATATACCTCATTAAAATATCACATTGTTTGCTGAAAACTGCTAAAACAAATTACTTCCCCGCAAAGAACATTTTTAGGTTTTTTATTTGATATTTTAAAATGTTACACTTCGAAACTGCCAGGAAAATAACGTTTTAACCTGCGCTCAACATTTAAATGCCCTTTATTCAGATTTTGGAACTAGGGTTAAGAATGCCTGGTCCATGGTAATTACCACAGTAGGCAATGAATTCATATGTTCACATTGAAGAAAAAATTCATATTACAAGAGGAACTGATCGGAATAGGCAGTAATGGAGATATAAAAAGTTTAGAAATGTATGTCACACAGCAATTTTAGCTTTTAAAAGACATACCTGTTATTTATCCCGAATTATGAAGTATTGTGAGAAAGTTTTTAATTGATTTTCCAAGTGAGATGGAGTTTCAATGCTGTTGCCAATTTCCAAAATAAAAAAAAAGAAAGGAGACTAACTCCTCCTAAACGAAAACACAGTTAAACATGATAAGATTGATGCCGAAAATGTGTTATTGAAGCACCAGATTTATTCCTACAATTATAAACATTTGTTTGTTGATCAGTTATTTTATGTATTAATTTATAACTAACATGTGTTTCTTAAGTTTTAAACTCTATAGTTCGCTAAAGTTAGAAATTTAAATCTTTTAAAGTAAATAGTCTCTACCCACACACACATCTGTCAAAAACACATTTAAGTTGAAAAATTTGCAAAAATTCAATGTTACATAAGCAGGGCTCTACCCAAAAACATGAACAAGGGGGTCTATGAGACAAAAAGTTTGGAAACCTCTGGTCTAAAGTCTAACAGAATCTAAAAAGATTCACTGAAAACTTTCTTTAGAGACCGTTAAAGGAGGGTCTTCAGTGATGATAGGACTCGAGCCCATAACTCGACATCGCTGTCTACGGAATCGAGACCTGACCACACGGCTACCGTGGCCCATTTTTTTGGTAACATACTGCTATGTTTATATAATCTATTAATGTTTGCTAATGTTACCGCTAATGTTTATTACTGCTAATAATACTGCGAATATTTGTTACCACTAATAATACTGCTAATGTTTGTTAGCTCGTTGGCTTAGAGGTAACATGCTTGCTTCGTAAGCCCAGGTTGCAGGTTCGAACCTGGTGGGAGTCGATAGATTTTCTGGTTGCGAAAATCGTAGACACGTATGTCGTATGATTATGTGGCATCTAAAAGATCCCTTGAGTATTTATTTGACTCTGGTACTCTCGGCAAGATTAAATCATGACAATATTTTGCATCCGACGAGAGCTTGAATCAAAAATAAATTCAAGCGTCCAAATTTGGCAGCGAGGGCCGTCACTAAATGGTACCACCACATAGAATGGCTCTCACATTTGGGGACTTGCTAATGAGCAGCCCATTAGGGAAAAGAATTCTAGAAAATAAATAGTATGCTTTTAAGAATACTCTTAAAACAAAATGGTCAATGTTTTTATCTACTAATAATTCAGTTCTAAAAGCTCAAAGATACATTAATTGTTAATTTGGATATCTTTAGTCATTTAATAGAGGGGGAGTAGAAGAGATTAAATTAGTTATGTGTAAGACAATAAATACTTCGTTCATTAAGAGTATTTGGAATTCCTCTTCTTTCTAAACGAAAGGTAGAATTGTTAGCTGTAAGATTAATTTCTGAAATATTCATATAAGTAACTTTAATATAGTTTTATGTTTATTTATTTCGTTATCACACTACCTTATCACATTAGTTAAATGTAAAATACCTATTGCAGTTGCACAACGAATAATTATTTAATTTTTAAAGAATGGTTATGTTCAGATCTCTTTCAATTTGACATAGATTGAATTCCCAGCTTGGTAACTATACCTTATCAAAATATCAAATATGTAAATGCGTTTGAAAACAAAAAGGAAAAAAAGTTGAAAGTTTGATTCCTAATCATCTTTCGAGAACAAATCTAATTGCAGCGAAAATTTGAGATGTTTGTGGTCTTATTCCTAAAATCAGGTGAATAATTGTTTGCAAAATTAGTGAATAATGGGCATAATTGTTAAAATATGCAATTAAATATTCAGAATAAGTTGCAATTTCGAAAATCACTTCAAGGTGGATGTCTCGAAATTTGAATGCGAATCAAAAGGTAACAGTAACAGAAATTTGTCAGACATTTAAATCGCTATGAAGCAAATAGAGATGCATTTTTGACGTGAATATTGTAACATAGGACTGAAGTTAAATGCATCAAAATACAACCTTGAAACAAAGCGGCCCAGTATGGAATGACGCACAAAAAGTGAAACTGCTTCACCCAAAGAAATAACTGAGTAATCTGCTAGAAAATTCACATGGTGGGATTCAAAGGGTACTGTGTATGTCGAATTTTCTTCTTGGCCAACTTACAATTAACCCGTTTAGGACTGGTGTAACGAAAACGCAACATTAAATTCTAATTTTTTTAAACATTGTTCTGATTATTTTTCTGTTAAACTAAAATTTTAATTTTGTTTTTCGTTCTTTAATTGTTGATCATAAATTAATTTTATTTTCAGTCAGCATGATTTTCACACCTAGATCAAAGAATTTTATTTTCATGTTTTGAAAAAAAAAAGAATTGAAACTTAAATGGTTTAATACAATATACTTCTGTGAACTTTCGGAGATGGTTAAAGCAGCATATTATTTTATTTCAAAAGACCTAATATTGCGATCTTCTATGTGTGTGTGTTCTTCCCAATATAATGAAGATTCCACTCAGCTTGAGTAACAGAAAAAAATGGACAAATCTCGAACATTTTTGATGTAGCTCAGATTTTGCAGCATTGCACTCTCTCACAAAAAAGCCTTAGAGAATGAAATATTATATTAATTTCTTAAGACACATAAAAATTTTGTAAGAGAAAATATCAAGATGTATTTGCAAAACTTTTTTATTACTTTATTTCAAATTTTCTTCATGTTCTTTTGCACATATTTTACATTAAACTATAGGGAAGAATTATCTAAACGTTCGAATCCCTATTTAACAAGGAAAAGGAATTAGAAAAAGACCGTTATAATATAAATCGGAATGCCTGAGAGGAAAATTTGCTAGGGTTGGTGAATGGATGCGAGAAAGAGTATTGGAAGCTTAAGTAAACAATGTATACAATCACACTAATATAGAAGAATATACGTAAAATATTATACAAAACATGAAAAAAGAACAATGGTTCTTTTAAAAAAACAAGAATTTAACACCTTTCTGAACAAAAATTCAATATATAAAACTATCACATTTTCTTAAATCTAAGCAATGTATTGTAATAATTATAATTTATTTAGCTAAAGAAGAAAATATATGATCATTTTTTTTATCTGTGACAAGAACGGATTTTTAAAAATGAAACCAGTATTTTCATCTTTACAAGTTTTTCCATAAAAGAGTGAAGGGTATTATTTATAAAATATTTAGAGCAAAAACATACATTTATGTATTACAAATATTATATACTATAATTTTTTTTTACATATTACATATTCATTATACATGTTACGAACACATACATAAGCATATATATATATATATATATATATATATATATATATATATATATATGCCTATTTCTTCCTATTAAGTATAGTTATCTGTGTATTTATATATTTTGGATTTATATATATATAATCAATGTGTGTGTGTGTGAAACTTCTCTCTTATCAGCTCACTATTACATATAAATATTTAAAATGAATAATTGTCACACGCAGGGCCAGCCGTGACCTATGGGGGCCCTGGGCTAAAGATATCTGGGGGCCCTCCAAATAATTAAAATTTTTGCCATTTTCCTAAAAAATAATTTGTGCGGGAAAATTTAAATTATATGACACATTTAAGGTTGTTTTTATTTCATACAATCTAAATACGTTATAAAAAATTACATAATTTACAAGGGCCGTGGGTAGCCTAGTGGTTAGAGCATCGGACTCCAGACCGGAAGGCCTGGGTTCGATGCTCGATGTCACCAAATACCCTCCGAGTGCACACGGAGTACGTGCTCGTTAAATCAGTGGGTCCGTAGTCTTGTGGGCTTATTCACTAGCGCAGGAACTGGAGAATATTTCCCTCCCCTTCAGTTCACTTGCAGAAATTGTGGAGGTGGAGATAGAGGTCGTGTCGCCATCTATCGTCCCTTCGGGAAGTTTCACTGAGCTTAAATCGCACTGTCACCTGTATGGTGCTCAAGGCCAACGACAGGCGTACCTCTTGCCCTTGCCACGATGAATTTCGTGGGCCTCGTTCTGACTACGTCAGACAGGTGGCATTAGCCACAACAACAACATAATTTACAGAAAAAAATTTCTGCACTTTTGCGCGGCAAATTCTTTTATTTGCTCATCACATTTTAAGTCTTTGATGAGATTAGTATTAATAGAAAGAAGTGATAAATAATTAAGCCTAGTATTTGTCATTGTTGTCCTATATTTGTTTTCAATATAGAACATTTTAGAGAACGCACACTCCGCTTCATAACTAGTAATAGGGAGCGTTAGAAAAATCTTTAAAATGGTATACAAATTTGGTAAAATGTCAACAAGTTTCTTTTCAAAAATTAAATTGAACATATCACAACAAGTATAGGACACTAGCTCAGTTTGTTTTATTGTTAAATAAGCTTTGAACTGAACACTTTCTATACTAAATGTTGGTCTACGTCATCTGAATAGTAATCAATAGCACGTACACTCTCAGGTAGACGTTCTTCTTACTTCTTTCCATTAAAAATTTTAATTTCTTACTATATATATATATATATATATATATATACATATATATACATATATACACACACTTGGCTTCTTCTATTTAAATCAAGCATAAGCTTATCTATCGCAAAACTAAGTGTATCTCTTTTAAATTTTTCTGTCCCATACACATACACTGGTGTGCAAAAATTAAGGACGAAGTCAAAAAATTAGCATATCAGCTGAACGAACAGGCAGAGCGGACAGAAAGACCAATCAGGAGATTAAGTAAGGTGATGTACGGTAGCACATGCGCAGATATGCAGGTAGACGTAATGGGGGAGTGTCTGAGTAGTATAAAGCATGTTGTCGGTGTAAGATCAGTATTTCTGGCAAAGAGATTGCACGCCGTATAGCAGTTAAAATCACACCGAGTTGCTTCCTCAGCGAGAAATGGCGAATAATCAATCTGTTAGACGACATCTGGATGCTTTTACCCGAGGTCGAATCATTGGGAAGTTGGAGGAAGGCCGCAGTGTGACAAGTGTGGCTGCAGAGTTCGGAATTGCTCACAGCATCGTTTCACGACTTTGGAGACAATTTCAAACTACAGGAACAGCTATCCGGGGGTTCAGTAGTGGTCGTCCACGAGGAACCACACCTGCGAGATGACCGGTACATTGTCTTACAGGCCAAAAGAAACAGGCGGCAGACAGCGGGGAGAAATCGCTAGACACACGGCACAGGCGACTGGACGACCGATATCGCGTTTTACCGTGGCCAGAAGACTGCACGGTGGTGGTCTGTTTGCACGACGCCCTGTACGGTGTGTACCTTTAACGCCTGCCCATCGGAGAAGGCGTTCTCTGTGGTGCCGGGAACACCGGAATTGGAGAGACAATGAATGGGGACGAATACTCTTTACAGATGAGAGCAGATTCAGTTTGAGTGGCGATTCTCATCGCATACTCATCTGGAGAGAGCGGGGAAGCCGCAATCATCCCTCGAACATCATTGAAAGGGACAGGCATGGAGGTCGCGGTGTTCTCGTTTGGGGAGGCATCATGCTTGGTAGTCGTACAGACCTTCACATCTTCGACGCAGGTTCAGTCAACGGGACCCGTTATTGTAACGAGATTCTTCTTCCATATGTGCGTCTTTTTAGAGGCGCTATGGGTCTGCAGTTCCTTTTCATGGACGACAATGCACCATGTCATCGCACAGTAGCTGCCGAACAGCCCTTAGAGTGAGGATATTGAACGTATGGATTGGCCGGCACGATCTCCGAATCTCAATCCCATCGAGCATGTATGGGATTTTCTAGGCAGACGCTTGGCAGCTCGTACCTTACCACCAGTAACGATTCGGGAGCTTCGATTGGCGCTGCAAGACGAATGGGCAGCAATGCCTCAACAACTCATTGACACCCTCATTCTCAGCATGGGCAGACGCTGTGAAACCTGCCTAGCAGTCAGGGGAGATCATATCCCCTACTAAAGACCGGATGTTTCTTGCTGGACACCCATCACAGGGATGTTTCGGCCTTCAGTCGCATTGCGCTCCATGCTACTTTTTTAATCAAGCTTCTTTTTATCCCTCTGATTTCTCTTTTAGTAAGTGTTGCTTACATATTACACATGTCCTTACGTATTGGGGATCTTACGGTATTAAATGTGTTGATTTGGAAAGCTTTTGTACAAAGTTATATTGAAAAAACCGTCTCGTCCTTAATTTTTGCACACCAGTGTACGTAACTTAACCACTAAACTAAAAGGATCACTTCAGTTCGGAGGCTGTTGCTGGATTATATAGATACCACCGCCACATTATCATAATTATCTTTCTTGTAAGACTTCAACAGCATCGTAATGACAAGACCATCTGGTCTGACTTAAACTTTTTAAGGTAAACTTCAGTTTAATTTAACGATTTAGAAATCCCCCCCTATGGGTCGAAGCAGAAAAGAAAGCACACTTGTTGCACTAATCCAAAGACGTTCATGATTTCAGTTGCAACCTTAACTGATTCTGCATCATCCAGATTAAGAGAAAGTGCAGCACACGGCGCATAATTAGTGTATTTATTTTATTTTTTAAAGAGCTTGCACACCATTATATTGACCGGACATAATAGCAGCGTTGTCAAATGACTGTACCCTACAATTACCCAATAGCAGTCCATTTGTTTCTAAAATTCTTGTAGAGAATTAAATAAGCATAATCCAGTGTGACTGCTAATATTAATTAATGAGACTCATCTTTCATTACATTTTTTTCCTCGAAAACAATATTGTATTACAATAGCAAGTTGGTCATTGTAGAACAAATCTGGTGTTGAATCCATCACAATTGAATAGTACTTTGTGTCATCGTTATTTATTTGAGTTGTAATTGTTTCAAGGATTTGCTTGCCCATGATCTCAATTATTTGCTCATATATTGATTTGATATTAACGATTTTGGTCTTAATTCTCGCTGTTCAATATGTTCACGAATGAATGGGTCGAACTCTGCAAGCAGTTCCTGGGCACCCATAAAATTACCACTTTATGGAGAACCAAAAACTTCCCCTCTAATTGATAAACCTCTTATAGCCAAATACTTTACTACCGAAATAACCCGTTTGAGGACATAGTGGTAATATTCTGTATCTTTTTTCTTAGTTGCTCCTGTAACTGTCTATCTAAAACAGACTTATTTTCTTTTCGAGTCAACCAAACTAACACTGAATTTTTATGTTCAATAGAATTTTATGATTTTCTAAACAATTGCTTCCAATCACTGTTACGTGCTTCCAATCAGAAAAGCCGGCTGTGTATTGAGAATTTGTTTTAGAAAAAGTTTGCAGGTTAAACAAAAAACACTACCAATACTAGTTGAATAACCTAACCAAAACCTTTCCAGCAGTTGGCCCTTTTTAAAATTTTAATTAAATGATTCGAAAATGGTTTATTCGAAAATGGTTAATATAAGTCAAGCACATGAATATGAACATTAAATTAAACATTTGTATTTGGAATTATAAGTTTAGGGGTAAGTATTGAAATTAAACTTATGACTATATTAAAAATGTGTCAACACTGATTCATTAATCCTGAATTATCACTGTAATTAAATATTATGTAATACATAGCCCGTGTTATGTAATACATAACACGTGCCTTTTAATTATAAAACCAGATAACAAACAAATGTAAAGTTAAAAGAAGAAGCATAATTAGACAACATTTTAATGCAAATACTTCATGCAAAACATTAAAATAAGTTTGTTGCAAAAAGTTAAAAAAGTGTTTTCATTTTGGAGAACACATGGGGAATACTTGAATCATGCCAAAAATTCAATTTGATTCTATGTTATTTCACGTCTTTAATATTTTGATTTCTAGGAATAAAATATTTTACGTATATTTACATATACTTATCATTTAAAGAATAAGTACTTAATTATGTTCTTCATTAAAATGAAATTCTTAAAGAGTAGTTTTGTGTTAGGTGCGATTCCGATATTACATCATCCTCAAATTAACTTTTAAAAGAACGTACCAGTTTTATAAAACATAACGCATTTTCCTTCACAGTCACTAAGAAAAACAAGAAGCAAAAAAATCGATAGATAATTATAGAACTGACGTCTTTCATATCCAAGTACATAATTGGCTTACCCCTTTATTCAAAAAAGGGAATTTCATTGCATTATTTTGATTAAAGAAAAAAAAGAATGAGTGAAAAGTAAAACTTACCGTGTGTTTTAAAATTACACAACAGAGATAGGGTATACTTTTTTCCAGCTTGAAATGTTTTAATTTTTAATAATTTTAAGGAATATATTAAGTGTACGAAGTATATATATAAACGACGTAAGTATACCGATACAAATATATATGCATATATTTAATATTATTTACACGATTTCTCTCTGTCCGGGGGAGTAGAGGGAGTGTATTGCCTAGAAATATCAAGAAAATTGAGAAGAATAAATGATTACTTTTCCTATTGTTGAGGCTTTCAGTCAGAGTTCATTCACACCAAACGATGTGGGCGCCACCATTCAATATTTTGGAACGCTCTACAGTGGGCTTTGAGATACGCTGAGATCCCAGTCTCTCCCCCACCCACACACATTTTTTTCTTTTGAGGGTTGTTACGCGGGGAAGCAATCTTTTGTTTTCCTTTGTCGTATTAGGCAATTAAAAGGAAATTCTTATGGCAAGGTAGTAACTATCGTCCAAGGCTCATTGTACTTAAACATTTAAACGGCTCTATTATTTTAGGTGATGAAATTTAGCACAACTATGAAATTACATTTTCATCTACAACAATCTATTCGATATTCTTTTATAGACAGATATTCATGATCATTTAAACATAAAATAAAAATTATATATATATATATATATATATATATATATATATATATATATATATATTATGCGTGCGTATATTTGTTAAAATTATTCGGAATAGGTAATATTTTTTATATATATGCCCATGTTTTTATTTTTTTTTCAGTATGATATGTATTGTGAAAGAGAGAGAGAGATTTATACGTATGCACGCACTCACACCCCCACACACAATAAAAGCTTTTATTTGAAATACAGAAATATTAGCAACGATTTTTTTTTAAGAGCTAAAACTACGCTTCATTTAACAGAAAATGTTTCTAAATTTTATTCATTTTCTGATATTTCTCACTTTATTAAAAATGAAAACCTCTTTCTCTCTGTTTACTATTTATGTTTTTAAATCAAATGAATACACATGTGCGTTTTGAGATACATTTCGGAACAAAATAAATCCGTCCTTTTAATTTCCTTCCCAAATTTTGGAAACAAAAGATAATATTGTTCCTCATAATTATTCCTTATTTGATGAGCAGTGATCAGAGGCGGGTATGGTCTTTTGGTACGGTGGTACCGGGATACTAAATTTTGGGTGGAAGTGTCGTACGGTGGTTATATTTCTTTATGTTCCATTTCATCTAAAAGATCTTATTTTTGGAGCTTACTTTGGCATGGAGTTGCGTCTCTTTATGAACTTTTTCAAGTGTCGTCGAAATAGTGCGATGCAAAAAAAAAAAAAAAACTCTAGCTCGAGTTTTTACCGTTAGAATATAAAAAATAATCGCCTAAGAATGAAACTAACCTCTACTTTAATGTTTTATTTTTCCTAAAGGAACTAACTGTGACACACACACAAAAAAGGCTAGAGAGAGAGAGAGAGAGAAAAAAAAAACAGTAAGAAAAATATAAAAGAAATGCAATAAAATTTATTCAGCAATAAAAATTCTGTTATTATAAGAAAATAGTTAAACATTTCTTTATTACATATGTCACCTGTTAATGTTGAATGAGTGAGTGAGTGATTGTGGGGTTTATTGGCGCAAGAGCCGATTTTGGCTATACCGCGCCAGCATTTGTTTAAACTTCCATAAAAATTTCAAAAACACAGTTAAAAATTTAAATCAATCATATGAATAAAGTATATTTAAGAAATAAAATTCATTAAAATCGTATTGAAAATTCATGTTTAATTGTTACACTACGTTAAAAAGCTAATAGAGTAAAATTAAAAAACGTCGTAAACCCTTCAATCTTATGTTTTGTATCAAAACACAGTATTTAATGTCTTAAGAGTAGTCAGTAGGGTAGACCCCTTTTAAAAATCAATTTTGAGATTTTGATATATTTCTATAAACCCCTAATCAGGAGCTTTCCATTGATATAACATACAAGCCATTATATGAATTAAAAGTACTTTAAAATGATTTTTAAAAAATAATCAGCTTATGAACCACGCCCATTTGACAGATAGAAATGTAAACACATTGTCTTTTTAAATCTGAAGCAAAGTTGCAAAGCCTCAATTTGTTTTTATTAATACGCATTAGATACCTGTACAGTAACTGTAAATTTAACTGTGCTAGATAAGCAAAAAAATTTTGTGCCAAATTTCAAAGAATGTGTTTTAATTTGAATGCTATATTTAATATTTAGTGATTTTACATAAATTTAAACCTGTTCTTCACTTTAAATTTAATTTAAAGGATTAGTAATAATAACTAATTAAAACTTTAAAAGACTTAGAAAAACGCTAAAAATATTTTAAAAATACTTGAAGTTACAATTATGTGATATTTAAGAAAAATTTGGATTAAATTTAATACAAAGGTAAGATTTTTTTTTATAAAAATTTCTGTTTTCAAAAACTTATTTTTTTTTAAATTGTGTAAATTTACTGTATGCATGTTTAAAATTTATATTTTTAAAATTTGTGTAAATTTACTGTGTGTATGTTTCTTAAATGCAATTGTGTATACTGAAGTGACATTTTTGAAATATTCTTAAAACATTTAAATATAAAGCAGTTATAACAAAAAAATTACAATTTTTAATAAATTCATAATAATAATTGTTCGGTGAACTAAAAGTTTGTCTTTGAAAGAACTAATTATTTTATTAAAAAATTCATTTCAGTATAAATATAATGTCTAATTAATATAAATAAAAATTTGAGTCTTTATGTTTAATAGTTTCTGAGAAAAAGGTATGAGATGATACATTAAATGTCATGTTTGTTGTTGTCTTTGCGACAAGCTTGTTACATACATAAGTAGTATAAAAATGGGAGTTCTGCCGGGAGGTGGAGGTGGAGATAAGGTTCTGGTGGTGATAACAGGGAATGGGGTGGACAGGGTAGATACGGGGGATTCTGCATAGTGGTGGAGATAAGATGGGAGTGGACGAGGAGTAGATAAGAGGGTGGAAAGATATTATTATTATTTTTTTTAATTTGAGGATTGAGTTTTACATAATAATATAAGCATTAAGGAATGGATTAAGTTTATCAACAATTATATAAAATGTACTCAACTTTTCGAAATGGATATATAATTTTACATTAAAATAATTTATTTAATATGAAAAATTCATTTTAAGGTTATGAGGGTTCTGCATAGTGGTGGAGATAAGGTTGTGTTGGATGTGGGTTAGAGAAGGGGTTAGGAGGTATTTGAAGAAATTGCTTAGATAAGCGGTGCTCCTTTGAATGTGGAAAAAAAAAAGTTTTTTGAATAGGTGTTCAAATATTAATTTTTTAAATTTAAAAATGCTACATAGCTTTTTTGCTCATAAATTGTGATGTAAAACATAAGCTTGAATTACTAAAATAAACACTTATTAAAATCGAGAAAAGAAGAAGCTATTAAACACAGTAATAATTTCAGTTTTAGTATTCTGGGAATTGAACCCGCGTAAAAAAAAAAAAATATTTCAACTGGATAGTAGATTCTATTTCTTTAGCCACTATCCAGTTGAAATACGTGCAAGCTTTGAATTTTTAACATATAAAATATGGTATTACGCAGAGGATTTATTCATTTTTCAAAATGGTACAGACTGAGGAAGTTGTGCATTCTGTGTATTTATATATAAGTTTATGCGTTATTTTCAGTATTATCTACATTTTTACAGGAAGCGAAAAGATTGCGGTGGATTTTGTTTTGAATTTAAACAAAACTAGGAACTTAACTTTTTCAATGTAAAATAGATCCTTTAAACAAATGGAGGAAGCATACCAAGACCCTAAGCGAGTGGCCAGTTTCGGCGGTGTAGACGCGTTACATCGTGCTGTCGATGGTAAAGTATCAAAAAAGCTCATTAAGGATTGGCTCAAGGGAGTAGAGGCATATACACTGCACAAACCAATCCAAAAAAAATTTCAGACGAACCGTGTCCTCGTATATTCGATTAATCAACAGTGGCAAGCAGATTTAGTAGATTTAAGTAGCTTGCAAAAACACAATTATGGTTTTCGATATATTTTGACTTGTATAGACATTTTATAGAAATATGCCTGGGCTATCCTTTGAAAACCAAACGTGGAACAGACATCGTTAAAGCGTTTAAAACTACATTTTCTATGAGAAAACCCAAGTTCCTGCAGACAGATGCCGGAACAGAATTTACAAATAAGACATTTCAGAAGTTTTTAAAACAAGAAGATGTTCGATTTTTTACAACGCATAATAATACCAAAGCTTCGGTCATTGAACGATTTAACCGAACGCTTAAAACAAAAATGTGGAAATATTTCACACATAATCATACTTATGAATACGTGCACATTTTGAATGATTTATTGCATAGTTATAATCATACTTATCATTCGAGTATTAAAAGAACTCCAACTGAAGTGACTCAGGATAATGAGAATGACGTATGGTTTACATTATACGGTGATATGGAAGGCATGAAAAAAAGCATGTGTTTTCGGCGTAGGTGACATCGTGCGCGTTTCGAAACATAAATTACTCTTTGAAAAAGGTTATGAAACAAACTGAACCGAAGAATTATTTGTAGCGACAGGGTGCGTGTCGAGGCATCCCCCCCCGTTTATCGGATTAAGGACCTGTTGGAAGAGCCTATTCAAGGTACGTTTTACGCTCAAGAACTTCAAAAAGTTCGCCAGAAAGAAACTTTTCCCATCGAAAAAGTATTACAGAAACGAGTTAAAAAAGGTCGAGTTGAATATAAAGTAAAATATAAGGGTTACCCATCTAAATTTGATCAGTGGATTCAATCCTCTGACTTATTCAATTTATAAAGGCATGTGTATACTTCTTTCTTCAATCATTTTCAAAAAAATGTCTTTCTACGTAACACTACCATCTGATAGTTCCATGAATTATTTCCCTGAAAATAAAATATCGCATTTTTTAATGAGATTACCAAACCTTATTGAATTGAAAGGAGAATGGGAAGTGGGCCTAGTTGAATTTATTTATCCCCACACTTGGTATAATGTAAATAACAATAATAATGTGTTTGGGTTTGATCTGGGTGACGGACAGATATTAGCAAGAAAAATTCCACCAGGATTTTACGAATCAGTGCCTGATATTTTAAAAGCAATGACGATTAAAGCCCACCAAAATAAAATTTATTTTAATTATAACCACGTGACCAAGCGAGTTCGCGTTACTGTAAAAAACAAAGCTAAAGTTATTTTAGAAGATGGCTTAGCTCAAGTACTAGGTTTAACCCATGCAAAATCGAATCATCTGATAGTTCTAAAGAACATATGATAGAAAGCCCATTCGTGGCAGATCCATGGGCCAATTATAGAGTTCTTTTACTGTATTCTGATATTGTTGAACCTCAAATTATCGGTGACGTGTTAGCCCCTTTGCTACGCATCGTGAATGTGACAGGACATGACGGTGAAATTGTATGTGTGAAATATGATCGACCACATTATTTACATGTTAGTCGAAAACAAATTGACACTTTAGAATTCGTTAAAGGTCTCACACGGGAGAACTTATACCATTTGAACGCGGGAGATCATACGTGAAGCTTCACTTTAGGCAGAAGTATCTATCATAATGTTTGTTCCTTATAATTGTTGCCAAAAATCTTTCGAAGATTATTATATACATCAGTCGGGAAGTGGTCTCGGTTATTATCAAGGTACCCCTTTGCGAAAGGGTTATGGGTTTGGAGGATTGTTTAGAAGTCTATTTAGGGGGCGGCTGTCCCTCTTTTTAAATCAGGTGCGAAGGCTGTTGGGAAACAATTGTTTCATAGTGGCGTAGATGTGCTAAATGATATTTCCAAGGGTGATAATTTTAAAGTAGCAACTCAACGTCGCTTAAAAGAAGCGGGTCGAAACTTGACAGAAAAAGCTTCCAATAAAGTAAAAACTATGATTGGTTCTGGACGACGCAATAAAAAGAGAAAGCAATCTAAAAATAATATCATTCGACGCAAATCCAAGAAGGTGAAAACACGCGATATTTTTGCTTAAAAAATGACTTGTTTAATACATAAAGATTCTCCCACCTGTGTGAAATCTGAACTAGACTTGTTTTTAATTCCTCCTACACAAACAGCTTTAGAAAAAGGTGGATTTATTGAATATCATCCACTGGCTAATATACGAGATGGGGGGCCTGTGGAATTTAGCATATCCGGGAGCGGAGAAGATTATATGGACTTGTCTGCTTCATATTTACATGTAAAAGTTAAAATCACCAACTTGAATGGTACGTCTTTAGCAGAAAATGAGCCGGTGGCTCCAGTGAATTTATTTCTACATGCTTTGTTTGGACAAGTAGACTTGGCCTTGAACGAAAGGGTGGTCTCTTCTTCTAGCAATACGTATCCCTATCGTGCCTATGTAGAAACCCTACTAAACTATGGTGAAGATTCCAAGAAAAGTTTATTGACTTGCGAGTGTTTTTATAAGGATACCTTTTTAGATGTGTCCGACCCTCTTCAAAAGGAAAATGGAAACGAGGGGCTTAAAAAACGCTATGATTTAACGTTTAAAAGTCAGATATTGGACATGATTGGACCTCTGCATTGTGATATTTTTCAACAAAATCGTCTTTTACTGAATTTAGTGGATGTAAAAATAAAAATGACCCGCACAAAACCAGATTTTTGTCTGATGTCAACTAAAACAGGAGAACCTTATAAAGTTGTGTTACAGCATGCGTCTATTTATTCGCAAAGTGAAAGTCAATCCAGGTGTTTCTTTAGACCATGCTAAGGCTTTAGAAAAAAGTACAGCGAAATATCCAATTGACAGAATGTTATGCAAGACTTATTCCATACCAAAGGGCAGCTGGTCCTTCATGCAAGACAATGTGTTTTTAGGAGTTATGCCAAAACGTGTTGTTGTAGGATGTATAGACAACGCCGCGATAAATGAGCAATTGAGTCTTAATCCCTTTTTATTTGACCATTGCAACGTTAACTTTTTGAGTATTTACGTTGATGGGCAACCTGTACCTACCAAGCCCTTAGAACTGAATTACGCGAAACCAACTGTTATATAAGAGCATATCACCAGATGTTTTCAGGCTCTAACCGTGATAGTGGAAACTATTTAACGCGGGAAGAATTTGCTCAAGGGTATACACTTTATGTTTTTGATCTTAGCCCAGATTTATGTGATGGACCACATCTTAATTTACAACATCAAGGCAATTTACGAATAGAAATTAAGTTTGCTAATGCCCTCACGAAAACTATTTCAGTATTTATTTACGCAGAATTTGAAAACATCATAGAGATTAATAAATCTCGTCATATTCTTTGTGATTTTCCAAACTAAAAATGAATAGCATACAAATTAAAAAGATATTACAGCAAGACCTCTGGACAAAAAAAATGTTTTCTGGATGTGCATGCAAGCGACTGCTTACCAGGAAGGATCGTGCGCTATCCTACGACCCAACCAGGTAGTCACTGGATAGCCTTCTATTTATTATCTCCAAATGAAGGGGAATTCTTCGATTCTTATGGAAACGAGCCTACATATTTTACAGCACCTATTGCCAACTTTGCACTTCGTTATAACCGAATGAACTATAACCCAATGACTTTACAATCAAATAAAACTGCTGTGTGTGGACAATATTGTGTATATTACTTGTATTCTAGATGCAGAGGTAAAACTCTGAAAAATATTCAATCCTATTTTGTCCATTATGATGTATGCAACGACCGTCGTGTGTATGATTTTGTATGTAAACGATTTCGTATATGTGTGTGTGTCAACTTTTATCAATAAATTCATATTTAAACTGTATATAACTTGTGTCTGTCTTTTTTTAAATATAATACACGCATGCATTTTATTCATTCAAAATGGAATTTCCGAGCTTACAACACCCTTTCACAATGGTGGTCGCTGGCCCAACTCAATCGGGAAAATCGTGTTTTGTACGAGATCTGCTAAACTTTAAGGCCTTGATGTTTAATCCATCCATTGACAGAGTGATTTGGTTTTATGGGATAAATCAACCACTGTATGATAATATTGAAAATGTGGAATTTGTGTGGAGGGGTTTCCTTCCAATTATAAAGAATATTTAAGTAAGAATACACTGTTTATATATATTATCGACGACTTAATGGCAGAATGCGGAAACGATCCTCGACTCACTCAATTATTCACAAAAGGTAGTCGTCATTTAAATTTAAGTATCATTTTTATTAGTCAGAATATTTTTCATAAAGGCGGGGAAATGAGAAATATCAGTTTAAATGCACACTACTTGGTGCTATTTAAAAATCGTAGGGATCTAAGTCAGGCAATGCATTTAGGCAGGCAATTGTACCCGAATCATATTAAATTTTTTCGAGAAGTTTACGATGACGCTACTAAAAAACCGCATTCCTATTTATTGATTGATTTAAGAAACACATGTCCCGAGGAAATGAGGTTACGCACGCAGATTTTGCCTAATCAGATTCAATACGTTTATCAGTTAAAATATAAATAAGGGCTGCGAGTAACAAAGAAAATTAGTTTCTAATATGACATTGTCCAGTCAACAAGTCAAAGATTTGCAGTTCATTTATATCTGCCCCCACCTGTTGCGTAAGCATTTATTGAAGAAATTACCTAATCATAGTGTAAAAGCGATTTGCGAGTGTGCTTTGAATCTTTTAAAGGGAAATATTCCTATAACTAAAGAACAAAAAAAGTTTTTGACAAAGTATAAGTCTACTTTAAGAAAAATTGGTAATAAAAAGGGAACTTTATACAAGAAGAAAAAAATAATAATACAGCATGGGGGCTTTTTAAACATTCTCATTCCAGCTGCCGTGACAGCCATCTCAACTTTACTCAATGCAGCACGCTAAAAATTTTGTGCTTATTCCAGAAGATAAATTGATAAAAAATACTCCGAGTCATCAGCAAGTGACGGAATTTGATCACCAAATGTCTAAAATCTTAAACAGTAAGCTACCTGATTATGAAAAAATACACCTTTATTATGAATTGTTAAAACGAAAAATGAATTTACAAGACTACAACCTACCGGGAATAACTTCTGAAAATCATGCATTTGAAGATGAGCACACAGTTCAAAAGGATGAATCTGTTAAATTGAAAGAAGAAATCAAGCCTAAAGTGGATGAAAATTACATGTCTATTATTTTAGAGTCTGTGCCAAAGACTTATAAAAATCAAGCGTCGTTGTTATTGAACATTCTTAAAGATAAACCAAATACTTTGAACCGGAACGAGCTTGGAGAAGTTTCTTTTAAAGATAAAAAATACCAACATTATAATTTAGCCGATCTGTTTAATATGATTTTTACGAATCGAAAGCCATCTACCATTATAGCTAAGGAAGAATTTTTACAAGTTTTACAAGAATTGAATATCCCTAGACCAGTGTTTCTCAAACTGTGGGGCGCGCCCCCTTAATGGGGCGTGATAATCCTATGAGGGGGGCGCGAACCTATTGAAAAGTCGAAAACAAAAGATTTAAACAAAATAATTAATTTACTGAAGGAAAACAAAACACATTCCGACATAATAAAAAATAAAATACACACATTTAAGCTGATATAATACACTTATAAATATATCATTACTGCGCAATGTATTTGATAATTAATTTAACCATACTAAGTTAAGTGCAAATTTTATAATTATCAAGTGACCTCATGGGCTTGTCATATATACAATTATATGTAAAAGTTAACAGTTATCTTGATAATATGTACGGTTTATAATTAAGCCCTTAAATGCCGATTAAAAACGGCGCAATTTGCTCCCCGATGCCACCATTTAACATGCAGGCAAGCGTATGTGGTGTATTGGGGGTGGAGTAGAAAAAGAATAAATAAGCAAATCCTTTGAAATATGTAAATCGTTCGCAAACACTATCAAGATCATTTTATTGCATTCCAAAGCCTTCGGAATAATTTTCTGGATAACATTTCACAGTAAAGATCGTACTTCGGAAAGACGTGTGTATACGTCCAGAAATTTAATGCTTTGGCTAGGTGAGAAGTTTATATACGTCGGTGACCCATAAGAGGTTAAAGTCACATATATTGCAGCTTTAGTATCAAAGTATAGCATTACTGAATCCAATACATTGTTATTGTATGGAGGGGGGCGCAATGAAAATGATGACGAGATAGTGGGTCGCGTACATTGAAAGTTGAGAAGCACTGCCCTAGACACTATATATAAAGTAAATATTTGAAAACACCCTTTGTTAAGCAAGAAATGCAAGCAGTGCCTGTAAAACGCAAACAATATGTCAAACCAGTTGTTAAACGAAATAGGATTGATGAAAAACCAAAGTATGATGAAATCCATTGGGAATCTTTTTAAATAAAAGCGTTTTAACTTTACGTGTGTTGTTATTTTTTCCCTTTATGTTTTACATCTTTTTTTAAACAAGTGAAATATAATTCAGAAATTTTATATATTAAAGTTAACTTTACAAAAATATACACAGAGTTTTATTAAAAGAGATATTTTAATATTCAAAATCATCTCGTAATTATAAACTTTATGTTTCAATAAAAAAAAATTACATAGTAAAATATATATAATATATTCAACAGTTTAACTTGTAACAATGAGCTGAATTTTAAGTCAAAATATACTGCTCAAAACAATTAGGGGAGCAAGCAAAAAAGTGAAGAAAACCGTGTGAGACAGCCACGTATTGGCATACAATGCATAGTACACGCGTATCAATGCGCAATACAGAAAAAAGGCGTAAAAAAATTTGGAATTAAGCTTTAATTCTTTGAAAATTATGGAAAAAACATTAAAAGATGATTTAGGGCAACAATTTGGTTACATGTAAACGATAAAAAAGGTACTGTTTAGACATGATGCATGAGTTTTAATAGGGCGTGTGGTCTCCTCGAACAGATAAGACTGCTGCACACCTGTTTGCCATGGATGCGATGAGGTTATCGATCAGACTTTGGGGAATACTGTTCCACTCCTCAAGAAGTGCAATCTCCAAGTCTCGGACAGTAGCAGGTGACCTTGGTCGCGCAGCAATGCGTCGTTCGAGCATGTCCCAAACATGCTCGATTGGATTCAGGTCAGCAGAGCACGCTGGCCATTCCATACGCTGTATTGTTTAGGCTTCAAGCATGTTCTCCACCAGACGAGCTCTATGCGGTCGGGCATTATCATCCTGGAAAACAAAGGAATCTCCAATGGCTCCAGCGTAAGGGATGACATGAGGTCGAAGTATCTCGTCTGCATACCTTCGGCCCGTCAAAGTGCCATTACGAATGATATGCAGGTCCGTACGTCCACCTATGCTGATTCCACCCCATACCATCCAACCAGCTCTTCTGTATTGTGACCTTTCACGAACGAATGTGGGGTTATTTCGAGTGCCCCTGTCCCTCCATACAATAACACGTCGGGTGTCACACTCTAGACTGAATCGGGACTCGTCTGTAAACAGCACTTGGCTCCAATCATGTTGCTCCCAATCTCGATGTTCAGCAGTCCATCTTCTTCGGGCCGCACGGTGGCGTGGGGTTAACGGAATGCAGACCATTGGCCTACGTGCATAGAGCCCTCCCTCATGAAGCCGATTACGTACTGTTTGGCTGGACACCCTTCGTCCTGTTGCCAAGAGCAACTGTCTTTGCAGCTGCGTAGCATTCTCTGTTCTGTTTCGACGGGCTGTTAACTGTATATACCGGCCATCAGTTGATGTAGTGGCGCGTGGCCGACCGGCCCCTGGTCGACGTCTAACATTTCCTGTTTCTTGGAATCGATTCCACAGCCTTGCAACAACACTTCTGGCGACTCCAACAGCGTCCGCGACACGTTGTGTTTGCCCGGATTCCAGTCTGCCTGTAACACGCCATGCCATGGGGATTCCGGTAAATCACTTTGTTGAGACATTCTCAAGTAACCTTGTCTAAAAAAAAATACTGCGCAATCGAATTTCACAGTTACGGCAACAAAACAGACGTTTCTGCAACATCCCGATTTCTGCCCTTATCTCCTTTTTTCTGGTTTTTGACGTCATAAACTTTGATTTGCATATAAAGTTTTCTTCTTCCGTTTCCTGGTAGCCTTTAAATTATGGATGATTCATTTTATGTTACTTATTGGTATACATCTTTGCTTACTTTTGTTAAAATCATGTGCTCCCCTAATTGTTTTGAGCAGTGTATTTTTCCTTTGTTGCTCCTTTATTTTTCATACACCTGTAATAATAACAAAACCTTACCTTTGAAGTTTTCCACACTAGTAAAAAATATCATGAAATAGATTTAAAAAAAGCAACTCTTTTTAAAAAATAAACCAACAATTTTCAGAATAACCAGTTTATTGTACTGTTTGAAACAAAACATTTCGAATACATTTTACATCTATATTTTCCAAAAAAATCTTTTAGAAATACATTTTTCTCTATGCAAAAAGTCTTTTACAATGTCATTAATGTTAACTAATATTAAAATAAGATCAGACACATTACAAAACTTTTCAAAGTTTGTAAATGTTATACAGGAATGTCTCAATTGACCACCATGGTTGATAATGCAACCATCACACTCAAAAATTTTAGGGAACACACTCACCACATTTCTTCGATAGAAGCGATGAGTGATTTCATCAAAGACAGTTCATCATTGATTTTCTCACGATTCGGTGTATAGTTCAGTATGACTGTTGTTAAATAGTTTGAATAGAGATATTCGATGAGTTCTTCATTTAAGTCGTGAGCACAGTGTTTTGAATTATTTAACTGTTCGTCATCCAAAGCAATCCAAGCATTTGTTAGCAAATTTTTTATAATCATTTGTAAATTAGTATTTGTTACAAGAATATTGTTGTTTGCAACGAATGATGAAGAATTGTACAAAAGATTGAAGTTAAATATTTTTCGGAAAAAATCAAACCATGAATGCAAATCCATGGCCACTCCATTGAAGGTTGGTTTCACATCACTTTCGATTATTAGAAACTTTCTAATGTGAATTTTGAAGATTCCTTTGTATAATTCGCAGCGTAAATATACACAATTGTTCAGATCATTGCGGAAAACACACTCATTTTCTTGAAGGGATTTAATGATGAGGGATCCATCGGCGAGCGGAGGAGACTCTGAATTAATATCACGGATAGCAGAAGTCGATGAATCTATATTTTTAGGATTCAAGGATGTGAAAAAATCATCCAGTCCTTCGAATGCATTTTCTATGGTATCCTGGGTAGAAGCCGTCTCTAAAATAACACTATCTGCTTCTTCCGCACGTGCTTTTTTTTAGGTACTATTCTTCAAATGCATCAACCCTCGCTTGTTGGATGTTTTTAAAAAAGTAGTCATTTTTTTTTAATTTTAGTTTATAAGAAAATCTCTAATTTAAACTGAAAGTATATTTATGCTTAAGCAGAGGTTATGAGGGTAGAAAAGCAAAAGACTAAATGACATTTACTCAAGAAACATACCAAGAAATCTAATGATAAGAAGTGGTAGCGAATTGCGGGTATCTTTATTATCTTAAATAACAAATGACTAATCCCCGACCAATAGTGATGCATATTTCATAAAATATCTAATCTAAAAAGTAAAGTAGCTCTTAGTCGACAAACGAGAAATCTAGTGATACGAAGTTAGCGCAAATGTAAAATATTTAATCGTGTTTACCAGACCTTTCCTCCAAGCGATAGTGTTGCACAAATTTTATAAAATATCTAATCTAAAAAGTATGTGACTCGTAGTTGACAAACATTGAGAAATCTAGTGATACGAAGTTAGCGCAAATGTAAAATATTTAATCGTGTTTACCAGACCTTTCCTCCAAGCGATAGTGTTGTATATTTCATAAAATATCTAATGAGTAACATGGACTTTGTTTTCTCGAGAATTTTCTAGAAAGATATAGAGAGTATATATTCGCAATAAATAAGACCATCGATCATTTCTCGACACCATCGGATACCGTGAAGACTTCTTTTGCACCGACTCATCTTATATTGAAATGGAATCCACAAAGAATTCTACTACTCCAGATGTTGAAGATGTAAGTGTTTTATTATTTCTAATTTAAATTATTTTTTAAGTAAATTATTTATCATTCATTTTTATTAACACTTAAGAGTTAGATAATGGTTTTAGATGAGTAAAATGAGTTTTTTAAATGAATAATTAAGTAAATATTTTGCTTTACTTTAATAGATATAACGTTTTATTTTATTTACAGAGGGATGTTAGTTTTGGTATTCCAATCAACGAACTCAAGGAAATATTGAATGCCGCAGAATTGGCTGAGGAATTTGCAGATGATGCCCCCAAATGGGATGATGCTACTTCTGAAACACGAGACACCGAAATGATGCCCTCTACAAGTAAACAAGCAGTCCCCATCATAAACATTGATCATGCTACATTCACCAACTCTGAAGGAACCCTAGATGCTCTGGCTTCATTGCCATCCAAGGTATGGTTTATTCTTATATTCGCGCTCTAAAAACTCGAATTTTGGCTGCTTGTGTTTTGTAAAATATATTTAAAACTAATGTTTTGGTGTAGCTAATTTTATCAAATATAATAATTGTAATGATTTTATCCAGCGGACTTTCTTGAGCAAATGCTATGAGGGGAAAAAACATAATCAGTTGAGATATACTAGCATATATATATATATATATATATATATATATATAGTGGTGATTAATTTTACAAATTAGTATTGCGTATGGGATACATTCTACGTTAGGATTTGTATATTTCTTAATTTATAATTCACTTTATTTAAGATGTGTGTGTGTTTGCATATAATTAGCTTATTCTTTAACAATTGAATAGGACGAGTATGAAATGTCATAATATTTGTTTGTAAGGGTAGTTTTAAAGCCTTGGCTTTTTTCTGTCTAGGTGTGTGACGTTTGTCACCAAACTTATTCACGATTGGATGCATTACTTCGACATATGAAAACTCATACAGAGGAGAAAAAAACGCACTCCTGCGATTTATGTAATAAAGGTTTTTCACGGAAAGATAATTTACAAAGACATAGATTAACACATTTTAACCTAACCAATCAACAAAGTACTTCAAATGCAGTTTCAAAACGTAGATTGATTCCCTTTCAAATGCCTCCTAGCAAGAAAAGGAAGCCTGATAATAGTGCACATGCTTTGAATGTGTTTACAATTGTAACATTTGATTCTATAACCGACAATAAATTAGATTTTTTGAAGTTTTTTGATTATGTCAGACCTTTTATTTTTGAAGAACTTCAATCTAAATTAGAAGAAAAAAAGGCTATTAAATGGTATGCTGTTGTGCAAGCCACCCTTACGCGAACCACACAGGAAAATGATGTGGAATATATCACTCCCCATTTTCGATCAAACTGTTTGGTAGAATTAATGGAAAACACCATAGCTGAACATTTAGAATCAGCCTTTAAAAAAATTCAAAATTTATTTGAAGAATTCACTCAAAGAGGTTCAGGCTGGACTCTGGACAAAATTTTAAAATTAGAATTAAATATAGCAAAATATCAACCACTTTGCCCTAGCAGATATATTCCTTTACCAAAGAAATTGGCTGATAAAAAAGCAATAATAAACATTAAAAATGAAGATCAAAAAGTGCTTTGTTTGGTGTCTATTAGCACATAAATTAAAGATTGATCGTAAATATAATGCAAATTCTATTCATCACTATATCCCTCATGAATCAGAAATAAAGCTTGGTAATGTGAAATGTCCGGTGCCTCTAACAAGTATTTCCACCCTCGAAAAGCTCAATAATGTTCGCATAAATGTGTTTAGTTTTGAAGACGAAATTTTCCCGTTGTATGTTTCCTCTCGTGAAGACCTTGATTGTATAAACTTATTATATATATCAAACGAGGAAAGGCAGCATTATTGTCTCATTCGGAACTTTTCGAGGTTGATAGGTGATTTGAGCAAACATCATTGCAAAACTCATATATGTTACCGATGTTTACACCGATTTTGTCGGGAAGACTTGTTACAAGAGCATCTAAATTATTGTAGAAATGTAAGCCCCCCAAAAATTAAAATGCCTTCACCAGATAGAAATCTACTACAGTTTCAGAAAATCGAATTTCAGCACAAAGTTCCTTTCATAATATATGCCGACTTTGAATCAATTTTAATTCCTTACCACTCTGCACAATCCACAAACCAAAGTGCCTATACGGAAAAAATAGCAAGACATAAACCATGTGGTTATGCATACGTTGTGATTGATGCTCTCTCTAATGGGAAAATACTGAAGCCCATCACAGTTTATCGAGGACCCGATGCTGCCACTCATTTCATCAATAATTTGATAAAAGAAAAAGATAATATTACTCCAATGTTAACGATTATTATGCCAATGGATCTTTCACCTGAAGAAGAACAATTTAATTCCTAAACACATTGCTATCTTTGTAAACATCCCCTAGAGAATGATAAAGTTAGAGACCATTGTCATTTGAGTGGGCGTTATAGAGAAGCGACTCATAATTATTGTAATTTACAATATAAAATGCGAAAAATGATACCCGTTGTGTTTCATAACCTTAAAAATTACGATGCACATCACATAATCAAATGTTTAGGGAATTTTAAAGACTATGGATTTAACATTCTTGCTAATAATATGGAGAAATATATCACTTTTTCAATGAAAAAAATTATAAAAGAAAATAATGTTACAGTATCTCTGCAATTCATAGATAGTTTTCAATTTTTACCAACGTCATTACAAAAGTTAGTTCATAATTTAAAAGGTAGCGATTTCAACATTTTAAAACAAAATGTATCCCAAGATAAAATTCAGCTTCTTTTACGAAAAGGTATTTATCCATACGAATACGTTGATAACTTCCAAAAGTTTTCAGAAGTTGCTTTACCGCCTGCTTCTGCATTTTACAGCACATTATCTGGAGAGCACGTGAGTGCGGAAGATTACGAACACGCTAAAAATGTGTGGTCCACCTTCAAAATTAAATCTCGAGGTGAATATCATGATCTGTACGTAGCCAGTTATGTTTTGTTATTGGCTGATGTATTTGAAAATTTTCGAAAAATATGTCTTAAAAATTATGAATTGGATCTTGCACACCTCATTACATCACCATCTCTTGCATGGCAGGCTTGCTTAAAAATGAGTCAACAACCTTTAGAATTGTTCACAAGCATTGACATGCATTTATTTATTGAAAAAGGTATTCGTGGGGGGATTTCAATGATATGCAAAAGATATGCTAGAGCCAATAACCGATATTTAGAAAATTATGATCCATCAAGTCCATCTAAATATATCATTTATTTAGATGCAAATAATTTATATGGCTGGGCAATGTCTCAAGCATTACCCTATGGTGATTTTAAGTGGATTTCTCCCGATACATTTAATAAAGAGCATATTTTATCAATACCTGAAAATAGTGAAGTTGGTTACATTTTTGAGGTAGACCTCGACTATCCTACAGAACTTCATATTTTACATAATGACTATCCCTTGGCACCTGAAAAATTATTAATTAAAAAACATATGATTTCCCTCACTTCAAGAAAGATATTACAAACATTCAATTTTGAAAACTTTCAGGAAAGTGAAAATTAGTTCCAAATTTAATGAATAAGAAAAATTATATTGTATACTATAAAAATTTACAACTATACCTATCTTTAGGGATTAAAATTAACAAAAGTTCACAAAGTGTTAAGTTTCAAGCAAAAACCTTGGTTAAAACCATACATTGAGTTTAATACAAATCAAAGAAAATTAGCCTCTTCCTCCTTTGAGAAAGATTTTTTCAAATTGTTAAATATCGAGTATGGTAAAACAATGGAGAATGTCAGAAAATATTCAAATATGTGCATTTAATCAATTCCGAAAAGCAAGCCAAAAAGTTGGTCGCAGCTCCTACTTTCAAACGTTTCAAAATTATCACAGATAACTTGGTAGCTTTTGAAAAATTAAAATCAAGCATAACCCTTAATCGTCCTATATACATAGGATTTGTTATTTTGGAGCTAAGTAAAGTTTTAATGTATAACTTTCACTATAACCACATAAAAAAGCGGTACATGAATAAAGCGAATCTTCTGTTCACCGATACGGATTCCTTAACGTATGAAATTGAAACAGAAGATATCTTTAAAGATATGGGAGAAAATTTAGATTTATATGACACCTCTGAGTATCCACAGGATCACGCAATATATAGTGAAAAAAACAAAAAACGAATCGGTTGTTTTAAGGATGAAATGAACTCAAAGCCTATCATTGAGTTTGTTGGTCTTCGAGCTAAAATGTATTCTATGCTAACTCCAGATTTTGAAAAAAAGACTGCAAAAGGCGTGTCTAAAGTAGTCATACAACAAAAATTAAAACATTCAAATTATCTTCAATGTTTAAAAGAATGTAAAAGCACACGAAAGAAAATATGTTTCTTATTAAAAGTGAAAAACATGACATTTATACTATAAAACAAAATAAAACTGCTTTGTCATCATTTGATGATAAAAGGTATATTTTAAATGATAATATTGGAACGTTTGCCTGCGGACACTATAAAATTAATGAAAATTTAATCAAATTTGAAAAGCAGTATGAAGCTGTGAATAAATGACATACCTAAAGAGTAAAACTGGATTGAGGCGACATTTAAACAATGTCGGGTGGATGGAGGGCTCAATCTTAATATTAAAAAAGAATCTTTTATATGTAATTATTAAAGGATTGTCTGTAATCTGTTAAGAAGTTGTAAAAGTAACATGAATTTTATACTACTATAAATAATCGTGATAAATTTATTTGTGTTGACATTTTATTAAGTAAAACTAAAAAAGAAAAGAAAAAAGAAAATATTGCACATTTTATATTCTCTAAAAAGTATTAGAAAAGAAGATCGAAAAAAAATGGATTGATGCGGCATTTAAACAATGCCGGGTGGATGGTGGGCTCAATCCTAAAAATAAAAATAAAATCATTTTTTATGCGTACTTATTCAATGAATGTCTTTAATAGCTGTCAGGTAAGTGAATGGGTAAGTTCTTCAAATACCTCCTAACCCCTTCTCTAACCCACATCCAACACAACCTTATCTCCACCACTATGCAGAACCCTCATAACCTTAAAATGAATTTTTCATATTATATAAATTATTTTAATGTAAAATTATATATCCATTTCGAAAAGTTGAGTACATTTTATATAATTGTTAATAAACTTAATCCATTCCTTAATGCTTATATTATTATGTAAAACTCAATCCTCAAATTAAAAAAATAATAATATCTTTCCACCCTCTTATCTACCCCTCGTCCACTCCCATCTTATCTCCACCACTATGCAGAATCCCCCGTATCTACCCTGTCCACCCCATTCCCTGTTATCACCACCAGAACCTTATCTCCACCTCCACCTCCCGGCAGAACTCCCATTTTTATACTACTTACATAAATATACATAAATTTCATGTTTAAGAACATAGAAACAGTTTTATTTTGTCTGTTTTAGAAATCATTTGTCCAGTTTAAAGTAACTTTTGAAGTTTTAAACTTAGGAACTGTCTGCAACAACAAGACCTAATGATAATGTTACGAAAACCTAACGAAAACTTAAGAAACGTCGTATAATCAGGTATTTTTAAATACCATCTCAAATTCACACCAAAACCATATTGATATATTTTCACATTATATTTATGATGCTTTCTGTTCAAATTTGATATCTGGGTGAAATTGTCGAATCCGGCACTTATCCGCCAAATTTTGAAAAATCACCAATTTGGCGCGTTTTTGCGTGTTGTGTTTCGGAGTTGCAACCCTACCACAACACGCAACGCCGGAGCGCGAAATTCAAGATGACGGAAGGAAAATCATTAAAAAAATAGCATTTTAAAGTTCAGAAACTGAAAATCGCTGCAAAAATCAGGCATTTAAAAATGGAAATAATTTCACTTACCTTTAAAAAATGCTGCTTTTCCCGACATTTATGATGACGATGAGTTGCCTACTGAAATTATACCAGTGTGCTACTGCATATTTCTAAGAGCACCTTCCAAAACATTTTTATTTTTGCATCACTAACAAAACGGTGCACGAATCCATATTACTCAATTCAAACCAAAACCCTTTCTTTACACTCCTAAACACATGATGGGTATCCTCTTTCCCACTGGACTGAATTTTGCAGTACCATTCAAAAACCATCATTCACTTTCTTATATATATATATATATATATATATATATATATATACCCGTTCTTTCTCTCAATTCAATACTTTTTCCACATTTTGGACATACATACGATGATCCAATCAAATCTTCTTTCACGCACCATTCTAAAACAGCTTTCTTTCCAAGCACAGGCAACATGGCAAAAAAACCTTTAACAATAGTAATCGTAATTTTTCATGCATTCATTCAAATTAATCCTAACAGCATCGTTGGACATCATGGCAATCTTTTGAAATTTATGTGGAGAAATAAAAATATTACCTGCAAAAAGTAATTCCCAAAACGAAGCCGAACAGCTGACCCAACCGGAGCAAAAGAAATAACCATTTCCTGTGTAACGGATTTTTTAAGTAAAAAAAACTTTCTGCTCATGCGCGAGAAAGACCGTTGAAGAATTAAACTGTTAAAATAAAAAAAAAACAATTACGAATGCACTAACTTGCTGCGATATCGTTAAAACTGTTAAAATTAAAGAAATCTACTGCGCATGCGCTCGCCAAAAAAAGCGACTTCTCCACTGGAAAACGAATTCAGAAGGGTTACCAGATTTGGCGCATTTATCGATTTGGCGAGAAAACACTTGACACGATAAGTGCCCGATTCGACAAATCAACCGATATCTGTAATGTATGAAAGCTACAAATTGTTTAAAAATTGATTCAGTATTTGAGAAAATTTTGATGTTTTCTCGTTAAAAAAACTGAAAAATGCTGTTCTGGGCAATTTAAGACTTTTTTGTTTACTATTTTATGCAAAATAAATTGCAAAGATGCTAATGTTTAATAAAATGGGACAAATACATGCTGTAATTCATGATTTTTGTTATAAAATGGCACTTTATAGTAAAAATTCAATTTTTTCGAAAGTGATGTTTTTAAAACTGTATTCATCTTTTTCTCAGAATATAAGGAATAAACGTACATAAAATTTTTTCCCTCATGTTACTGATACGTAACTATTTATATTCCTGTGAGCTTTTTGAGGAGTTTCCCAAAATATTTGACTGGAGTCCATATATCGTGACAAAAAATGTCAAATTTATTCAGAGTGATATTTTTATGTTACATGTGTTTTTGAGAAAACTAAACAATATATTTTAAATATTTCACTTCATTGCAAATATTATTGTTTATTTATTGTTTAGACAAGTTTTTAAGCTTTAATATTCAAAGGTTTTTCAATAATAGCTAACTAATTATAACTCAGATGTGTAATGCTTTTTGTCGATGCGAGAAGCTTGTTGCATGCATAAAAATACACAAATTTCATGTTTAAAAACATAAAAACAGTTTTATTTTTGACTTTTTTAAAAATCTTTTGTACAGTTTAGAGAAAATTTTGAAACTTTTAGAAATTGTGTTTGCATGGAAAATTACAAATCCATAGTTAAATTTTTCGAACGTCATAAAATCACATATTCCCAAATCATGACTTTTACATATTGATACATGTTTGCTATATATTTATGATGTTATAAGGTCAAATTTGACGTTTGTAATGCATTGAAGCTAAAAATTCTTCACAGATTGTTACATAATTTGTGAAAATTGATGCAAAATGCTAAAAAGATCTCGTTGAACAAAAACTGAAAATTACTATATATGTATTTTCTGAACATTTTAAGGCTTTTTTGTTTCCTATTTTATGTTTAAAAAATTAAGAAGATACTAATGTTTTATAAAATAGAGCAAATACATGTAATTCATTATTTTTGTAATTAAGTGCCTTTTTACACTTAAAATGCAATTATCTCAGAATTATTGTTTTCAAACTACGTGTACCTTTTTCAAAGAATCTAAAAAATCAATATACTTGCAATTTTTACTGCACATAAATAATATGTAACTATATATAATAGGGCTACTTTCTTAAGGATTTTACCAAAATATTTTGCTCAGAAGCAGTTATCGTAAAAAAATGACAATTTTCACAAATTTCAAAGCGATACTTTTACGATGAATTTTTTTGAAAAAAGTAAACAATATATTTGAAACATTTTACTGTTATTTAAATTAAAAAGCCTAATTATTATTCAGCCAAAAAAAAATTTGAAATTTTTATATTCAACAATTTCTGAGAAACAGGTTCCTAAAATGGCTCAATTTAACATTGTCGGTATAGGCCCTACCGACTACTCTTAAGCTTTCTTTGTGAATTTTAATTTCTTCGGTTTCTGGTAGGTGTCATGAAATGTGAGAAATCAGATCGTATGTGACCATCCATTAATTTTTCATCTACATCATATATAATCATATCCTCGTCTTCCGAGTCATAATGAAACAAGGTTTTCTTTGGCTTGTGAGGTGTCATTTTTATTTCGATTTCTGGTTTCTGTTCATTTACGCGCTTTTTTCTATTTTTCATGAATTTAGTTTTAAACTCTTTAGGATTCTACATGTATTAGAAAGTTCACTATTGGATGTTGTTGCGGCAGTCTCTGGTAAAGGAACTGATGGCTGAACTTCAGTTGATAGTGCGGCAAATTTATCTGAAGTTGTAGGAAATAGGCGTGTTTCAGTTGATAAAGATGAAGCAGAAGTATTTAGGCTATTGTGGTGTCAGGGGTATAGTAGTAGTAGTTGAAATGGGTATAACTGAGATTCAATTTGTATAGCTGGTATTACTGAAGATGTGGAAGGAAGTAGATTGCTTGAGTTGATGAAAATGATGTGGAGTCTGCAGGCATTAAAAGACGAGGTACTAGGCATCAGATTTGCAGAGAATACGGGTTTCAGACATTGCAAAGGCGAACAGATTATATTTGTTATACTTGGAACTATTTGGGTAGTTGTGGATAAAGCTGTAGATTTTGTAACTTGAGCATATGTTTGGGATAACTGAGGGACTATTAGTTTGCGTGCTTCTTGATAGGAGAGATATTGTTCTTAATTTTTATTTCTTGAATTTCTTCTTCGAATTTCTATTTTGGGCATAATTTTGAATCTGATAGAGGAGAATGGGATCAATTAACACATTTCGGCTCTAGAGTACAATCTGTGGAAGAATGCCAGCGAACGCACATCTAGAGCACATCAATTGACCGCGGCAGGAAGTCTGAGAATGTCCGAACCTCTGACACTTGTAGCAGCACAGTGGATTCGGGATATACGGACGTACTTTACAATTTAGGAATCCAGCTTTAATGGTTGATGGTAATTTAGAGCTATTGAAAGTTAAAATTAAATGTTAAGTGGGGAAAAGATAGGAGTCTTTTTTTATTGTAATTCTTCTGAACATGGTAACATCCTGTTCAGAAAGTCCTTCTGTAATTTCTGTCTCAGAGGCAACAAAAGATATGGTTCGGAGATGACACCTCGACAAGAGTTCAAAGATCTGTGAGGATTTAATGTTAGCAGAGAATCTAAAAAGGTTTTAGCCAACAAAAACGATTTACTTTGTAATGTAGATGTAGTCTCGATAAGTAAGTCACCGGATCTTAATTTTTTAATGGATTTCGCTTCTCCACCTATTCCTATTAAAGCTTTTTGAACAACAGAGATTTTCATGACATTTCATTCTTTAGTAATGATAAAATTAAAAAGCTAGAATGTTTAGCAACATCTTCAATGTTTAAATTGGGTAAAACAAGGCCTTTACCCGAGCATAGCTGATTTGTATCCATAAACGCGAAATCGACTTCATCCTAGCGTGCCTCCATCCACCACGGAGTCCAACAAGGGAGGCAATGTGCCAGTCATCTGGAAATTACTAGGCACGGTGCTTACCTGGGTACACCCAGAATATACTACTACAGCATCAGAGCGAGGATCCAGCGGGTAAACCCGATACCCCTTTGTGACGAATCTATACGGAACTTTATCACTAACCTTCTGAACCGACCTTTTTAGGGAAATTTAATTCCCTACCTATTTCCAATCAACTCCAAAAAGCGGACAGGATTCCTTGTTATGCAGATTAGATTCAGTATTTAAGTCAAACGAAATAGTAAAGTTAGAGCAGTAGGAGATAGACATTGAAACATAGAGTTATAGTCATTTTGAATTGAAAGATTGTAGTTGATGATAAATTAACCTCATGAAGAATTGAGATTCCGAGTGGTAAATATAAAATTGTATTTAAAGTCTCATTAATGTTTTAAGAGTGAGATTAAAGTTAAATGTTCATTAAGAACATTATTGAATATAATTCTGGGATCTCTTATCGTGGTAATTTCTGCGTGATCATTATTTAATAAATTAATTAATTGAATTATTAATTAGTTAAGCTAATTTAGGAGATATTATCTTTTAAAACCTCGTAATATTAGTTGTTGAATTTGTTAATAAGTCTTTGATTCTATTTGGGAAAGATATCCAAATAAAGAAAGTTATTTATAAAAATGGCTACTGGTTCTTTTATGTCTCATAATTATTCTAGTTCTCAAAGTGAGGTCCCCAGAGACTATCACAATGGCGCCCAACGTATAAATCCCGAGAATAGAGTCGGATCCAGTTTTAGAATCATTCCGGAACAATATTTTTCGGGAATTGAGAACATAGATGATTTTTTGGAGAATATTGATCATAATCTCGCGTATTATGAGATACCTGCACAACTGGCATGTGCTTACTTGAAAGGTCATCTCAAAGGACGGGCACTCGACTGGTTCGAAGTTCTAGGTTATAGAGTCATTGAAGATAAGACAACAGACTACGCGCACTTAAAACAGGCATTGTCGGAACAATTTCCCGTGGTCAGAAACAGGTCAGAACTAGAAACGAGATTTTATTCCTCATCACAAAGACGAGATCAACCTTCGGACTTTATTTATGAATTGTTGAAAATTCATAAAATCCTTAAACTAGAAATGTCGGAGGAAAAATTAATAGATCACGTCGTTAGTCGATTAGAACCTCAAATTTTGGATTATGTCGAAGTTAGACATCCACGAAATACTACCAATCTCCTACAAATCGTTGATAAATACGAAGAACGTTTTATGCATAGACAAATCAGAGGTTCGAGTGAGGGATTTAGAAGTTCAGGCCCTCATGAAAACAATCGTTTTAATACCCGGCATAGACAGGAAAATTGGAGGGAAAACAGAAATAATGAGAGATACGCCAATAATAGCCGACCACAAAGGGAATTTAATCGGTTCGAAAACCAAGGTTTCACAAATAATCGCAGATTCGAGGGTAGACGCCAAGGTGGACAATCGGATCAACCATTCCACAGTCAAGGCGGTCGACAAAATGGGTCGAGAAATAGTTCATTTCGAGGTCAAAATGAACGAAGTAGAAATTTAAACTTTTAAGCGATCGATGTGAATACGGGGGTAATCGATCGCGAGGTAAGGAAAATCCTCCAGTTTGGGATCATCGGCCTATCAGAGTATCATCTATAAGAATGACCCCAGTCGAATTACCGTATGTCCCTATTCTATTAAATGAAACCTTTATTACAGCACTATGGGACACGGGAGCGGAGAAATCTTTTATTTCGGAGGAGGTATACCGCAATTATTTTTCATACCGACCTCGTCAAAAGACGAAAGACAGAGTCGTGACAGCACAAGGAGCCCCGTGCAATCATTTGGGTAGAGTCGAATTACAAATTAGAATCAGGGAATTTCAGAAACCCTGGGAATTCCATATACTTGATAACATGCAGTATCAGTGCATTTTGGGGATTGATTTTATGAAGGCGTCGCGATTAACATTAGATTTTGATCAGAAATCCTTAATCATTCCCGATCATCTGATCAAACAAACGCCTAAAGAGGAGAAACTCGTTGATATTGATCTCAAAGAATCGAAACTTGATGACGAGCAACAGAAGCAATTAAAAGCCTTATTTAATAATTTTAAAGGGTTATTTTCCGATCAACCGGGATTAACGCATGTTGTATATCATGAGATAGATACTGGAGATAAAGGACCGGTAGTGTCGAGACCATACAAGTACGACCGGGTCAAACAAGGCATTATTGATTATCACATAGATAAGATGTTACGAGATGGTACAATTTGTCCTATTAATTCGCCCTATGCATCTCCAGTCGTATTAACTCGAAAGAACAATGACCTTCCTCCAGATTCTCCCGAGGCGTATCGTTTCGCGATCGATTATCGGAAACTAAATGGAATTACCAAATATCCTCGATATCCATTACCGGTTATTGATGACTTACTCACCAATATCCCTCACACCAACGTTATGTCCACTCTAGATCTCAGAAGTGGCTATTTTCAGTTGGCGATTAGTCCAAAGGACATAGAAAAAACAGCGTTTATCACTCGCAATGGCACTTTTGCATTCCTACGCATGCCTTTTGGTCTTTCTGGGGCGGCACCTAATTTCCAACGGGCCATCGACATTATTCTCAAACCTGTTATTGGGCGTTTCGTGTCCGTTTATATGGATGATGTTATTATTACATCACCATCGTTTAAAGACCATCTAGATCATTTAACTCAGGTTTTTACCTTATTACGAGACGCAGGGCTAACATTAAATAAAGAAAAATGTCACTTCGCTCGTGACAAACTCAAATATTTAGGCCTGATTATTAGTAAAGAAGGAATCGAAACTGACAATAAGAAAATTCGGGCAATTACGGAAATGAAACCTCCCAAAAATAATAGAGAAGTGTCAAAATTTTTAGGGATGACGGGTTGGTACCAAAAATTTATTCCGCGATACGCAGATATATGCGAACCATTGTACCAATTAAAGAAAAAAGGGGGCGAAGTTTAACTGGTCGGGAGAAGCACAGGATTCTTTTGATCAGATCAAACGCACACTAACGGAGGCACCGATTTTGCAATTACCAAATTTTTCTGAACAGTTCAATTTATTCACTGATGCAAGTGGGGTCGGAATAGGTGCTGTGCTTCAGCAAAATCAAAAACCTATTGCTTTCGCGTCTCGAACCCTTAATAAAGCAGAACGTAATTATACGGTTACCGAAAGAGAATGTTTGGCGGTAATTTGGGCTCTAAATAAGTTTAAAACTTATTTTGGACCCCTACCTGTAAAAGTGATTACAGATCACGCAGCGTTAACGAAGTTAACCAATGGTAAGAATTTATCAAGTAGGATGATCCGATGGGCATTGAAATTGTCAGAGTTTAACATAGAATGGGAGCACAGACCTGGTGTTCAAAACGTGGTCGCAGACCTTTTATCAAGAAATCCAGTAGACAGTGTCGAGGGATCGCAAATTTCGTGCGCAGCTCTTAGAGCCCTCGCAATAAATTCCCGTGAACAATTCATTAAGGAACAGAGGGAAGATCCTGAATTAGGACATATTTATCGATACTTAGAAAACCCTGATGACGGTTCTGTTAATGCGACGGTATGCGAGAGTTGGTCCCAGGACTTCAAGTTAATAAACGGTCTCCTCTTTTACGCGAAGTATTTTTCTAATCTGGGAGAACTAAGAGTTTATATTCCTGGTTCTCTTCGAAAAGATATAATGAAAGAATTTCATGATCTGCCATTAGCAGGACATCTCGGAAAGAGGAAGACATATCTTAAACTTCGTGACACGTGCTATTTTCCATTTATGAGAAAATATATATTTGAATATGTTTCAACCTGTGACCGGTGTCAAAAGTTTAATTATAAAAACGCGCTACCAGTTGGTCGTTTAATGCCTATAGTTTCGAAATATCCAAATGAAATTGTAACGCTAGACTTAGTAGGCCCCTACCCCGCATCCCGACCCGAGAGATATAAATTCATATTAGTTATAACTGACCACTTCACTAAGTGGTGTGAGCTGATTCCTCTTCGTAAAGCTTCAGCCCAGACAATAGCTAATGCCTTTTTTAATACCTATATAGCGCGTTACGGAGCTCCGATTTCTTTGATAAGTGATAACGGCCCCCAATTTATTTCTGACGTGTTTGAACATCTCAGTCACAGGTTGGACATCAAACATATGAAAACGGTAACGTACCGGCCACAGTCTAATCTCACGGAGAGAGTGAATAGAAATTTAGTTCAAATGATAGCTTCTTTTGTTGAAGAAAATCATGAAAACTGGGACCAATTTCTACACGAGTTCGCTTTCGCATTGCGCACGGCGGTAAATGAGACGACAAATAAAACTCCGGCTGAGTTGTTTTTGGGAAGGAAAATCATAACTCCGTTTAGCAAGCTCATAAATGTTACGGAGGATGCGAAATATGTTGGTAATAACATCGAAAATTATTCGATGAAGCAAGACGAAATATGCAAAAACAGCATAGGTCTTGGGAAAAACATTACAATCTCAGAAGGAGAGATGTTCACATCAAAGTGAACGATTTGGTTTTACTTCAAACATATTTCTTAAGTGCTGCGGGTAGGAAACAGGTGGGAAAATTTATGCCTAAGTTTGAAGGTCCCTATAAGGTTTTGGAAATAAAAGGAAATAATTTAATTATTTGGAAAACGGAAGAAATATAACTGTTAATATTGATCAGGTTCGAGTGTACCGACCTCGTCAGTCAGACACGATTAGTTCGGATAGTCCGGTAGAAACTCTATATGACGAACAAGAAGTTAGTCATGGGTCAAATAGATCACATCAAGGACAGTTTAAAGAGCATAGGAAAACCTCTAGTCAGGAAAGTGAGGGGTGTAGATCACGGCAGAGTAACACCACACGGGAGATCCCCCAGAAATAAACGTAAAATTAATAGTACTGCGTCGAAGGACAAAGCTTTAAAACGGTCCAAGATATGTAAGAAGAGATCCCGACAAGGATCTGATCATCAGGACCGGAAAAGACACGCTCCTGAACAAAGGCAGGGAGTCAAGAGGTCGATTCCATCCTCGATCTCATCCAGAACTTATAAATTTAAGAGACCTAATACCTCTTCACCAGGAGTAAAGTCCATTACAGGTCCATCAAAGTTGCCTGATCGCAGGACTGCTAAGACTACAAGTGGATCACGAATGGAAGTTAGTGGACGTGAAAACCACACCCGTCAGACCAGAGCGACAACGAGAAGACGCAACGAACAAGCGGAGAAAACAGTCAGGTCGAATCAAAACAATACAAGGAGACCTTGCCCATACTATCTACGGAGCCGTATACAAGAAAAAGACAGAATCCATGAGGACCTCAACAACATCGAAATCAACGGCATACCTGGCAACACATTCCACAAAAGAAGCCTCAGTATGGAAGCGTTGAATGGAGATCCAGTGCATAGGATTTAACAGACAAAATCCAGGTTGTATTGTTTCTTTATCTTCGCGGTACGAACAAATGAAGAATTTTTGCAATTAAAGCAAGTCACGGGCGGACTCTAAAATTAAGAAGACTGACAAAAGTGGACACTGCATTGTGTGTGTTTTTTTTCTATAACAGAAAAAAACGACTTTTGTGTTACTTTTTGTATTTTGGAGAAAACATCTGTAAATTTTGCATTTGTTTACTTCGATGTATGACTTCGCTAAGATGCGACAATTCATTTGGTTGTTTGTGTTATTTGCTTATTACAAAATGATTATTATTATATGATATGTGTATTTCTATGTATGTTTTGTTTCACATCTGGTGCCTTAGAGCGCGGCGAAGTTAGATAGGATTAACCATTAACACTAACTAGCGCATCAAGTTTTTCGAATAAGAAGGCAAAGGAACCAGATATTTATTGTATATAAAATTCATGTAACAAATGTATAACTTCATGTCTGCTTTTACCTACTTCTCAAATGGATATCAATCTTTCAGGGTAGCTGACCCTGAAGTCTTCGATGTTCCAGTGCCACAGAAGATTGTATTGTATTTGTTTGTATAATATATAAGTCATACTCTATGGGGCTGGTTTTTTGCCACCACTAGGGTGGTTTTTCCCACGCCCCCTTGCCGAATGGATAGAGTGCAGGGATTAATTTAAACTTGTAAAATATTATGAGGTTTGTCAATTAATTCTAAATCGTAATTTTATCCTTTTTCATTACGGAAGATGTTTCAATAATATACAGTTAGAAATTAATATCGTCAGTACTATAAGACAAAGATAGGATTTACGTAATTTATTTTCAGGACATTTGAGTCCTTCGAATAAATCCCGTTTTCTTTTTGGAGGGGATTGTGACGAATCTATACGGAACTTTATCACTAACCTTCTGAACCGACCTTTTTAGGGAAATTTAATTCCCTACCTATTTCCAATCAACTCCAAAAAGCGGACAGGATTCCTTGTTATGCAGATTAGATTCAGTATTTAAGTCAAACGAAATAGTAAAGTTAGAGCAGTAGGAGATAGACATTGAAACATAGAGTTATAGTCATTTTGAATTGAAAGATTGTAGTTGATGATAAATTAACCTCATGAAGAATTGAGATTCCGAGTGGTAAATATAAAATTGTATTTAAAGTCTCATTAATGTTTTAAGAGTGAGATTAAAGTTAAATGTTCATTAAGAACATTATTGAATATAATTCTGGGATCTCTTATCGTGGTAATTTCTGCGTGATCATTATTTAATAAATTAATTAATTGAATTATTAATTAGTTAAGCTAATTTAGGAGATATTATCTTTAAAACCTCGTAATATTAGTTGTTGAATTTGTTAATAAGTCTTTGATTCTATTTGGGAAAGATATCCAAATAAAGAAAGTTATTTATAAAAATGGCTACTGGTTCTTTTATGTCTCATAATTATTCTAGTTCTCAAAGTGAGGTCCCCAGAGACTATCACACCTTATCTGCAGCACTAACCCTACAGCAATGTCTCTCCGGGGACACAGAAGAGTGTTGTGTATTATAGGGACCAGCTGATCTGAATGGGTAGAGCGTAGCTGTAACAACGCTCAGACTCCACGTGATCTATCTTCTCGACGAAAACCATATGTAAAGGACTCTACCTCAGTGTTATTTTGAACTTAAATTCAGCGTTACCAGGTGCTGTGGCTTTTCACGGATATTTTTGTAATCCTGAGTTTGGTTTCGGCATAACTAGGTGCGGCGTTTTTTTCTAGGAATTTTCTCTCGAATATTAGGATTTTTCTATAGTATATTTTCAGTCTAATATTTTAACTTGGTAATTCAATTTGGTTAAGATTATAAAGTTTTGTTTTATTGAAGTTTATTGAATGTTATTAATAAGTCCAGGAAAGTACCAACTTGATTGAATTATTTTAATAACATCACGCACGCACCAGCAGTAATACCAGTACCTATTATCATTTTTAGAATAAAGAGACTTATCCCCAGCCGATTGACAGGAACGGGCTCACTCCTGCCTCCTGTCTACAGTGAAGCATGGGCCAAAGGGAACGCAAACGTATCCCCAGGACACCATTTTCCTCCTTACGGGATCCTGCACATGGCAAACATGCTGGTTGGTAAACCAACGGTGTTAGTCAAAAACAAATAAAGCAACGAAATCAAAGTATTTACAGAAATTGAAGAAAAAAGAAACTAAATTAACGCAATACAAAATGTAAACCAAAATATGTTATTAATAATAAATTGCAAGTTTTCTAATAAAAAAAATTACGATAATAATATCTCCGTACATTAATAAAATATTTTTCTGTGGTTTAGACAGGAAAAGAGAATAAAAGAGGAAGTTGAATGACAAGAAGGTGGGTCGAAAATAGAGAAGGATCACAAGGGTACCCCGGGGTCGTGCAACCCGTGTTTACCAAAGACAATAAACCTCTTGGAATTAGTAAAAGATCACTAGGGCACCCCTCGGGATTGTGACATACGTACTCATCTAAAGTAGATGAACCCCCCCTGAGGGGCTGTTATTGCTGAAATATCTTGAAATAAAATTCATACAATTGACATTGTAAAATAATTTTAAAAGAAAAAGATACACTCAATGGCTTCTGAAAACAATCGCGAAAAGAACATCGAAAAATCTTTTTCTGGCATCACAAAACAAAAGAATCCAACAGTTTGGGAAAAATTCTGAATTGAATGCCAACAGTAAAATGAGTACTTTTTTCTCGAAATCTGTGTGTTAAATCTGTCTAGGATCAAACACCCCCCCTCATTGGTGTGGTGTGAAACTTAGGAGAAGGGGTACCAGCTCAGGTGTCGTCCTTGTCACATGATCATGGTTCAAAATTACGAGGTCGGTCACCAATAGCCCTCGTGCAGCTTTCTAGTGCGATGTTAATTTAACTCACTCACTCGAAACGTGTGCAAATATGGTTGAGATTCAACACATCTACTCAGAACAAGTACAGCAAGGGAAAATAGACATCCATTTGAAAGGACAGAAAACGAAGTAATGACCTTGAATGGAAATGGTGAAAAGCTATCGGCTATTATTTTGTAAAAATTCAATAACGTAACAGTTTCGGGAGCAGCATGTCAAAAATGCCACCTACGCCAGCAGTAAGAGTCAAGCTCATCAAATCCACACGCACAGCATTTCTAAGCCACCTAACTACCCTAACAGTACCCCTAAATCCCCATAGTATACTTCATTTACATTCAATTCCTTGTCTCTTCTCCACAAATGAAAGATCCAGAAATTGAAGAAGACTTATTCCACTCACACACACAAACCGTTCATTCATACAGCCAAAACGAAGCCCAACAAATGTGGACTTCCTACCACCATTTTCCAAATATTAGAGGACTAAAATATAAAATTCAATAAACACAAAGAAATAATTAACGGACTTCTAATATCTATTTGAATGGTCTACGAAACAGAATGAAAGTGTTAATCAAAATCTTTATTAATGATTGCAATCCCGACCTCTACAACATCCAAGAAACGTATCTCCAATACTGTCACCATATTGCAATATCCCCCAAGGTTTGATGTCTTTTTACACAAGATTTATAGGAAAAGTTTAGTTATAGAGATTACTGCTTCGTTCTCGGAGATTTAACAGCAAGACACAACTCCTTGAACTTCCGCTCTGGGCTAAATATTGCAGGAAAAACCCCATCTTCGAGATATTTTTGTGTGTGTTTAGTACAACACATCTCTATATTCAATCCCCTTTGGAGCCAACGCATATTACTCTAGTCGCAACACATCAGTACCATTCTAGGGGCCATGAAGACTCTTAAAATATCCAAACTATTTCCGTGTCTAAGCCTCCAGTGATCACAAAATGTTACACTTGATGCGAGCTTGGATAAGTTTACCTCATCAGCCCTAAATTGTTTCCCATTCTCTAAATGAAATAAATCCTAAGACATACTCTTCAGTTGTATTCCAAAAATCCGTGTCATTACTGGCGTTAAAGAACTCAATAACGCTATAATCAATTCCAAATGCTATATGGTCGAGTACTTACGTTTTCCTTCAAAGTAACACGTGCTATTGGCGACACCTCGTAATTTTGTAACTTGGTCAAAACGCCGACATGGAAACCCTTGCTTCAGAATTTTAAATGGAAATGATTGTTTTTAAGTTAAGAAACATTCTTTAAAAATATTTATGTAAACTCATCATTGCAAAAATTTTATTGAAGTTTTAACCTCACAGTGTTTGGCTACTTGCTTAAATTTGTTTGTAGCTATGTGTAAAAACATTTTCGAATAAATATTTATAAATGTAGTTTAACTGAAGAGAATTTAAAATCACTGCTGATAACTTCCATTAGTCACAATCAACTGGCGGTGGAAATTTACAACTACATAAATCGCAATAATCCCAATTAATTATATTATGTAAATTACCTACGTATGTAACTAACCAGTGGCGTATACAAACTACTTTTATGGGGAGGAGGAAGGAAACTATATATATATTTTTTAAAAAACCACAAACGAAGGAAAGCACCAAGACGGGAGGAAGGGGGGGGGGGTATTTGAGCTCACAAGCCCCACCCTTGTGTACGCTACTGCCATTTACTGCTCATTTTCAGAGGATAAATCTCATATCACTATAATTTTAGTTAAAGTGTTCATTTTCATTACATTATGTATGATCGTTATTATTTCATAATTAATCTATGGGATTTACATTATACTAATTTTATAATGTAATCAAAATAAACTGTAGCGGGTTGGATTGCTGCTACTCGAAGACCGTATGTATACACTGCTGGTCACACAAAATGCAACACCAAGAAGGACCAGAAATAACACGGCGAAATTTATTTGGCGGATAACATGTTGTACAAAGATCACAAACGATTAAAATCACAGCCTTTTGTGACAAGTGGACGATGACAGAATCAGAAGAAAGTGTAACCGTCATTGCTGGCTATAATTACAACCACACGCCAAGGCATAGAATCAAAGAGGCTTTGAATGTATCCTTGGGGAACAGCAGTCTCTACATGCGGCTTCCACATATTGCTAAACTTGATCTGGTGTGGCAGCGGGTGGTGTATCCCTAGCCAGTCGTTGTGCAAGCATGGATCATACGTTTTCGATTGGCGATAGATTGGGAGAACAAGCAGGCCAAGGAAACAATTCAATCTGATGGTTAAAGAAGAACTTTTGAACATTGCGTGGCACATGAGGTCGTGCATTATCCTGATGGGATAACGCTGATGGCAAGCGCTGAATGTATGGGAGGACCACGGGCTCCAAAACATCAGAGATGTAGCGCTGACTGTTCAGTGTACCGGCAAGGCTTAATGAAGAGTGTTTTTTTTCCAGGTATAGAAGTTTAAGTTGGCATTACTTTCCAAGATGGTGACCGATTTAACAGCTGTCAAGTGATTTATTCTCAGTTTGGTTAGGCAATTCATCAAAACGATCATCAAGCAAGGCGTAGATTCGTCGAATGGGCCCAAAACGAGATTGCCGTTGTTCCCGATTTTCATAAGCGAATTTTGTTTAGCGATGAAGCACACTTCTGGTTGAATGGCTACGTCTACAAACAAAACTGCCGCATTTGGAGTGAAGCTAATCCACAAGTGTATGTCAAAACACCGTTACATCCAGAAAAACTGACTGTTTGGTGCGCTTTATGGGCTGGTGGAATCATTGGTCCGTACTTCTTCAAAAACGATGAAGGCCACAACGTTACAGTCAATGGTGATCGGTATAGAGCCATGATAACTAACTTTTTCATTCCTGAATTGAACAATCATGATGTCCAGGAGCTGTGGTTCCAACAAGACGGCGCAACATGTCACACAGCTCGTGCCACAATCGATTTATTGAAAGACACGTTTGGTGACCGCCTAATTTCACGTTTTGGACCTGTGAATTGGCCTCCAAGATGTTGTGATTTGACACCGCTAGACTATTTTCTGTGGGGCTATGTAAAGTCATTGGTCTATGCGGATAAGCCACAAACGCTTGACCATTTGGAAGACAACATTCGCCGTGTTATTGCCGATATACGGCCACAAATGTTGGAAAAAGTCATCGAAAATTGGACGTCCAGATTGGACTACATCCGAGCCAGCCGTGGCAGTCATATGCCAGAAATCATATTTAAAATGTAATGCCACAAGATTATCTTTCGAATAAAAAAAAATTCATGTCAATCGAATAATACATCGTTGTTTTATTGCAATTTAAAGTTCTATACCTCTAAAAAAACACCCTTTAGAAGGGTACGGCAATGAAATCCAATACCACCCCAAACCATGATACCGAGTGCAGGACCAGTGAGGCGATGCATAACGCAACAGTTCAGTACCCTCTCACCTCGGTGTCTCCAAACTCGAATCCAACCATCGTCATGTTTCAGGCAGAAGCAGGATTCGTCAGAAAACACAATATCGTTCCATTCCGTTGTCCATGTCCATCGTTCATCGTACCATTGGTGGCGCAAACGCCTGTGGTTTCCAGTCAAGTGTAAATGAAGCAATGGACGCCTTGGGGACATTCCACTCTGCTGCAAACGGCGTCGAATGATGCGAAACAGACTGAACTGTTGTGCTACGGTTCGTGATGTGGCTGTGCGATCCATCACTGCCATGCGCACAATCCGCCTGTCTTCACGGCAGTAGTGCAACAAGGTGGGTGCAACTAGCCCCATCATTTTCCCTGCATTCAGCGATGACAGATACGCAGTACAGTTGCTTGGTTTAATCCAACACGTTGATCGGTTTCTCTGAATGATAATCCGCAATCCCTAAAGGTTACTATTCTTCCTCGGTCGAATGCAGAAACTTGGTCAAAGGACGCTCGATGTCGTACATGAGGCGTAGGTAAACAGCTTACACACAAAAAAAACGCATGGAAAAACAATTGCCGTACTGGAAATCGCCAATTTGTTCTTCCCTTATATAGCGCTTGTGGGTTGCGCTACGGTCACCCGTGATGTGCGTCTGTGCTCTAATGCTAATGATTTGCATATTTCATCGCCGCCAACGCGTGAGGTAAATTTCACATTGTTTGCATGCTTTCTTCAAGGTGTTGCATTTTGTATGGTCAGCAGTGTAGTTTGAGACTCTTGATCAAGAAGACAAGTTATTTTGGAATGCTTAAGAAATGGTCCCACGAGACTTACACATACATCTTTTTTTGGAGATCCTTCGACGTTTAATCATCGTATTTGTTCACTGACTCTGAGACATAATATGTAAATTAAAATATTATTTTAATTTACCGTTCCGTCTTTAACTCTGTTCGTTTAAAACATTTTGAAAATCATACTTGAACTGGAAAAATTCCCTAACACATTTTTTCTATGGCACTTGTATTTTTCTATACATTAAACTTTAAATACACTCATGTCCATAAATTAAGAATAATGAAGTTCAGGTAAAGAAAGAGACAGAAGCAAAACAAATTTGACTTATTTGTAAAGTCTATTTATTAAACAAAAGGTAAAGAGCAAAAAAGATGCTATATGTTTGACATAATTAATAAAAATTACGATTTTTACTCCCTGGAGCAAATTTCAAAAAAGAACCTATTTACAAAAACAGTATAACATGGTTAGTATGATGGTTAATACGGAGTATGTCTCCCGGACGATGCAATACAGGCCTTACAACGCCTAGGCATGCTGAGTATCAAATTATCAATCTGATCTTGGGGAATATTACACCACTCATCAAGCAATGCCCTCCGAAGTTCCGGTAGACAGGTGGGAGGGGGTTGATGGGCTGCAATTCGTCGGCCAAGCATATCTCACACATGCTCTATTGGATTCAAGTCCGGTGAGTATGCTGGTCAATCCATACGGATGATATCCTCCGATTGAAGGCATTAGTCTACAGTGTTTGCACGGTGAGGACGGGCGTTGTCATCCATAAACAAAAATTCAGCACCCTTGGCGCTCCAAAACAAACGTATATTTTGTTCCAGAATGACATCCCAATAGATGTGGCCTGTCATCGTTACACTCTGAACATGCAGGTCAGTTCTGGAACCAAGAATGATTCCTCCCCAAACGAGCCATCCTGCACCACCGTAACGGTGTTGTTCAATGGTGTTCTCTTGGTGCTAACGGGTACCTGGCGCTCTCCATATTAAAGTCCGGCGAGAATCAGACTGCAAACTTGTGGCGTCTCACGCGTCTTTTCTTTAACAAGTCCTTTTGGGTTCTTTGGGCCAGAATTAATGGCAACTCTTTTCCAACCAAATCCAAGAAATGAAATGTGAGCAAAAGATGCAAATGAACGGACTTTTAAATATCGGATCTTAGAGTAAGCGTAATGGCAATGTAAAGGAATGTTAGACAATTGATGTGGTTTGTGGCAGTTGATGGTTATTACAGTTCGTGTTTCAAGTTTGAATGAGTTTTGCGTGACGTGGATACATATTATTAGTGCTCGATTAGAAGGAACCCGCCAAGTTGCATACTATTGCAAACAAAGACAAGATTGAGCGTTACTCCAAGCTGTAATAAGGTAGGATTGATTATTCAATATTAGAATCGGAGATTAGGCGGTTCACTTATAGATAGTGGTCTGAATTAGATTAAGTCTTATTGTGTGTTGCATATTTCGTCATCGTAGATTCTCTCATATTAATTATTTAATTGAATTTGATAAAGGTTTAAGTTGAATATCTTAATAAAGTCATTTTAAGATAATGTTTGATCCTAGTTCTTTCGCTAATCCTACACCTCTAGCTCACGCTGATACTTCGAGAGATGTACCTCCAAGGGGGGGGGACATCACAAACTAAACCTGGACTCGTCGGAAAACATCACAAAAGACCACTATTGTGGTGTCCACAATGCATGCTCTCTACTCCAGGTTAATCGCAGGCGACAGTGAGTTGCGGTAAGAGGAACACATCTGACAGGCCTACGAGCATATAGACCAATGTGCCCTAAGCGTCTGTACACGGTCTGCCTTGAAACTGTCGTACCGGTAGCTGAAAAGAGCTGACAAGACAGGTTCGATGCTGTGCTCCGTCTGTTTCTTTTGGCAGTAACTGCCAAATATATACCGGTCCTCATTCGGCGTTGTAACTCGGGGGCGACCTGTGCTGTAACATCTACTCACATTACAATCATCTTGGAATCGTTGCCAAAGCCTGGAGATGACACTCTGGGCGATTCCAAGTTCCTCGGATACTTCCAGCTGGGTACGTCCACATTCCAGTCATCCAATAATTCTAACACGTAAAAAATCATACAAATGCTTCCTTAACTATTTGGTTATTGCACTGAAAGGCTTTTAAAGCGCTTGTGAACAATTTTACTTCTTTGAAACCATTCACTTATATACCCCTCTTTTACACTCTCGTCATTGGGACGTACTATCCGCGCCCTCTGGTGGTTTCCTGTAATTTGCATATTCTTCTTCAAGATGTGTGTGATAATTCTAAAACTGAAATTTTTATTTTAGACTTCAATTTCTGTGTGATTTTGAATTATCCTTAATTTATGGACATGAGTGTAAAATGGTATATGGAGTTAGGTTCCATATAAATTTAATTTACTAGTTTCAGCGCCGATTTAAGCTCATTTCGGGCCCTGGGCGCAGAAAATCTACAGGTCCCTTTGGTACTGGCAGATCGAAATTTATAAAGAGAATCCGGTTAAGTCCAGCTTATCTGGGCTTCTGGGCGCTCAATGGATAAACCGGCACTGACTAATTAAATGATTTATTTGGCACGATCTGTTTCGTGCACTCAGTGCCAATCAACTGCTATATAAGGGGTCGGCAACCTATATGCCAGATTTGGCATGTAGTACAATTCTCATTGGTACTTTACATCACACTATAGATTGGAGAGGATAATTTTGAAATTGAGCTTATACTGTACTAACATGTTTAGTATTATGGGAAGCAACATTTACAAAAAAATCTGCAAGATAACTTAAGCGATATAAATCGACAGCTATTTTAAACTGAGATGTAAGATTTAATTGCTTGAAAAAAAATTACATGTACTCTGTTTTCCGTTTCTACACAATAACTCACCCTATTATGAAGGAGGCTAGGAGATTCACTACCCCCTAGAGCACCAGATTTTTACTTTTTGCTATAGATTACCTATCGGTGCTTTTTCTCTCGACCGTGTGCTTTTAAGAATGTAACTTCCCTGAGATGGGAGAGGTACGTGCACGCTTCTGGTTCTAGGTATCTATGTGAAGAAATCTTTTATCACATCAATGGCGTAAAGGAGAATATTAAGGTCCCTCGGCAAAGTCTGGTTTGGGGACCAAGTTATATTTTACAAAGGATTGCAAAACCATAACACAAGGCTTTAGAAACCCTGGAATCCTTCCCTCCCCCTCCCTAGATGCAGGGGTGCACGTTACGCCACTGTCTCATATGAAAAATATTTTGAGTCAGCAAAGATATTCAACAACAGAACGTTAAGAATCGTGTTAAATTCTAAATCATTAATTATATATGTCATATTGCGATATGAAGTAGAGAGGTTCACATCAAAAAACCTATTTTTCGATTAACTATATTGAAGGAATACTTTTTTTTTTATATTTTGTTTATTTTAACACATAAATAAATTTAAAACATACATAATGCATAATATACGTACAGTTATAAATTTTTAGTTCTGTTGTGTGTGAAGGAATTGTTATATTTTATATTATTTATTTTTATGTTAATTAATATATTTAATTAAGGTATCCGACTACGTTCGGAACCGTGATCTTAAAAAAAGTACATAAATGGATAATTTTTATAGTATTACTCAGATTAGAATGCGTGCATAAAATTGTTTTAAGAACATTTTGACAAAAAAAATGGATTTAAATATAATAATTTGGCACAAAGTTAACTTAAGAGTAATCTTTTTTCAAAATGTTCTCCTTTTGCGAAAAATGCTTCTATTATAATAATATTTTGCCTGTATATAGCTCAGACCTCTGTTCAGAGGCTCAACTAGAATTTTTGAAAAATTCACATTATTTTCAGAGTTACGACCAATTGAAATAATTATTCGCGTTTTTTCTTAAAATTGCTCCCCTCTGTTGTTGTAAAATATGAATAAACCCACTTCTAAGTTATATATTTCAAAAATTCTAGTTGAGGCCCTGAACAGAGGTCTGAGCTATATACAGGCAAAACATTATTCTAATAAAAGCATTTTTCACAAAAGGGGAACATTTGGAAAAAAGATTATTCTAAGTTAATTTTTTGCCAAAATATTGTATTTAAATAATTTTTCTTTTGTCAAAATGTCCTTAAAACAATTTTATGCATATAATCTAATCTAAGTGACACTAAATATCATGAAAATTATCCATTTATGCGCTTTTGAAAATCACGGTTCCGAACGTAGTCGGATACCTTAATGTAAAACTCTGTAAATCCGTATTCTTGACCTCTATTTCCTAACTCTTGCATGGATTGCAACGGGAATCAAATTGTTTCAAATATTTCATCCTGTGCGGCACGCTCAATCATGTTGGTAGATTGGTTTGGCACGCCACAGCTACGAGTTTGCCGACACCTGCTCAATATTATCAAGGCCTTATTTTCACAGTTTACTTTCAGGGAGCATGTGTAACAGCATAAATCCTATCGTAATACAACCTCCTTATTTTGGTTGAAGTGAAGATCACGCTCATTATATATTAGGTTGGGAAAAAAAGAAATCCATTATTTTTGCAGGAATTTCAAAACTTTATTTAACATGTTTCAGATTGTCCGATATGGATCAAATATGTACCGTTTTGTTGTACAATATGTTGCCATTTTAAAGGTAGCTTCATACTGCCTCTCTCATAGAAGTCTTTGCCCTTATTGGCGAAAAATTCTAGTAATCGATTTTCACAATCTTCTCTATATCCCAATTTCTTATCACTCTGGAAGTTTTGCAATGCGGAAAAAAAGGTGGTAATCGTTTGGTGCTAGGTCCGTACTATTTGGTGGATGCCTTAAAACTTTCCAACCAATCACCCAGCGTTACTGGCGAAAAACTAGACGTTTGTGGCGTGGCGTTGTCCTGATGGAACACAACACCTCTTCTGTTGGCCAATTCTGGTCAGTCACTAGCTTCAAACGGTCCAGTTGTTGACAGTAGATATCTGAAATAAGTGTTTGACCCTACGGAAGCAACTCATAATAAATTATTCCTTTCCAGTCCCACCAAATGCACAGAACCTTCCTGGATGTTAGTCTTGGTTTGGCCACCGTTTGTGCTGCTTCACTGCGTTTTGACCACGATCGTTTTCGCACAATATTGTCGTATGTGACCTTTTTCTCATCCCCAGTCACCATCCGTTTAAGAAATGGGTCGATTTCATTCCGTATGGCCAAGGCTTCGCAGATGAAAATTAGATGCATCATGTTTTTGGTGTGGCACCCAAACATCGAGCTTCTTTTTGAATCCAACCTGTTCAAATGGCTTAAAACTGTTTTATGGTCGATTTTTAGCTAATGGGCGATGCTACGACTCTAACATGCCGATCAACTTCGATTATTTCTGTGATTTTATCAACATTTTTGATGACGGGCGCGGGGCAACTTTAACATCAAAAATGCCTGAACGGAATCGACGAAACCAAAATTCCAAGTAATTAGCTGTTACAGTATTGACACCATAAAAACACCATTTACAATTTCAGCCGCGTGGCTTGCATTTTTGCCTTTATCAAAGAAAAATTGTAAAATGTTCCGAATTTTCTCTTTATTGACTTCCATTTTTAACACCCTGTAACTCACAACTGAATCGACCAAACAAGAAACAGCAAAATAAATTTTTTAGTGTGAAATGTCACCTTCACAACGAGCATAAATTTGAAATTGTTTGATCGATACTTCACGAGATATCGAAACTACAACCATCTACCGAAAAAAATAATGGATTTCTTTTTCCCCAACCTAATATATATTTTGATTCACGGGGATCCAAACGCAGCATGGATGGACAAGACATTGAATTAAATTCGAAATTATAACAAAAAGTGGGATCAATTTACTTTTATTAAGTTAAACATTAGGAATGACTACACTTTATGAAGACAAGACAAGATAAAGGGCTATAATTTCTGCTGCAGAGGCTCCACAGCCATGCGGCGGTCCTCATTGTCAGTGGTGACCCGTCTATATTGTACCTCGGTTTTCTGGAGATAGTGCCTTCCTGGGACCACTTCTGCCAACAATCATGCAGTAGTGGATACAAATCTACCAAGTCATTCAGCAAATATAACGGAAAGACAAACTCGGTGAGCTATTCCTCGTCTTTTTAAAGGTATTCTTGATTATCACTAATTCACTACGTAAAATCTCAACGATAAATAACAATCACGAATTTTACAGCATGGATTTAAAGGTACAACTAATTCACATGCTGAAGGGCGCTACTAGCACCATACTTATGAGCATAAACCGAAATTTGAAGGAGAGGACTTTGATTCAGAGTCATCTTTCAGATGTATAAACACGCCTACCAAATTTCCTTCTTGGTGTTGGGATTTTTATTTCCATCATTATATGAATAATCTAGATTTAAAATATAACGAACAGAACTGAAACATTTTGTAACCGATATTTATATATATATATATTAAATTTTCATTTCCAGAATAAAAATTCAATTATAATGGACTTTAATTAAATGGTTTTTGCTAAATGTGTGATAAATTAATAACAGGAGATGAAGATTATTTAAGGAAGATACTAATATTAATACATACAAAAGAAAACAATTTAAATATGCATATATTGTGCTCAGATTTCTTTTAGGGATGTTTGTCTGATAAAATACTCCTTATACGAAAATGTCCTGTTTTGTTAAGCAAACATCACACAATTCTTAAATGTTACGAAGTTCCATCTCGCTTGGAAGGAATAATCTAATTGCACCTTAGTTATAAAGAGTCAATACTTAATTTTAAATACAGTATTTATTCGAATCTAAGTCGCACCTTTTTACCACTGTTCATGCTACTCAAAACCGGGCGCGTCTTAGAATGGAAGGTGAAAAATTTGTTGAATGGAGGAAATTGAAGATGATACTGACAGTTAAAGAAATTACTGGTTCATATATGTATGTAAAAAAATTTAATAATAGTATAAAATTAATTAATTATTTCTTATTAGTTTAAATTATGTAAATATCCGACATCGAACAACCAATCCAAAAAATATTTTTTTCACAAAAATGTGTTGAGAATTTGGAGTGTGGCTTACATTCGAACAAATACGGTGGTTACCCAGTTCCAAATTAATCGAGCCCGCACTTGCCTTATTATACTCAGGTCGTATTACAGTTAATTACCTCCCTTTCTTAAGTCTCTTTACGTCTTTTAACCCAATTTTATTGGTCAATCAGTTTATATTGGGTGTTCCGCATCCTCAAGCTCCCACTTTTTATGTTTGATGACCCAAGGTTGTTTTTGTATCTTTTTATTACTAAAGGAATGTTAGTTTTCTGTAATCTGGGGTAAATGCAAAAATTAGAGGATTGACTGATAATGAATGCCAGTCCTCTACATAAGAAATTAACCAGTTAAAAAATATACAGAAAGAAATTTTACTCAGAGTATTTTGTTGTTTTGAATATTCCTATTAATGTACAATTATGAATAAAATATTTTAAGAATCCTTTCTACTAAAACCATAATCAGAAAGTCATTTTAATTTATCACTTAAAAGATAAAACTTATTTCATGCACATCATCAGTCAAAAATAAGCTGCATAAGTTGATCATTAACATAAATGTGATTTTCAAAATGCAACGGAAAACACCACTCAAATCATCAAAAAAGGGTGTTTTATTATATCTTTTTAAACTATGACATTAACAAGTGTATAAGTAAACATCACTCAAAAAATTTCAAATTTAAAGATATTATAAAATATTACACCAATTTTATAACAGACATATTTTATCAAGAATAAAAATAATGAATGTGATTAGCTGTAGAAAACAGTATACAAAGCCCTGCAAAAAGGAAATAAGTATTTACACTGGCATTATATCAAGAACACACTTTTTATTTAAAAAATATACAAACAAAAATATACATGTAAGTATAAAGACTAATACAGTATTTTCTACTAGGAGCATTGTCAAGTTATGTGACTGTCTATCATTATTGAATTAATACTTGCATAGGTATTCGGGAATATCAAAATACAAAGAACAAGAACATTAGATAAAGTTCAAAAAACACAGAAACATAGTCAAAATCCTTATACACATTTAATAGTCTTGCAAAATACAATACAGTGAGACTAGAAAGATAAGTGTAACAAGAATAGAATCAGGTTGAAAAACCTATTGTGTCACACACAGTGGTACTTTCAAACAATTAAATTCTTACATAAATGTTCCCAAAAGTAAATGCATATTTTAAATAACAAAAGAAAAAAAAACTCTTTAAATACTGAAATTTTTTATATTAAAAAAAAGATATTACTATTTTTCTTGAAAAAAATCTGAAAGGAAATATACATATTAAATTTACAATGAATATTTTCGATGGCTATTTGTTGATGTTATTGATTATCAAAACCAACAAATTATATCTTAGGATATCTACACTAATCAAGAATTTAATTTATGTCTTGGTTCCATGTATAGACACATTTTAATATTGAATTTCCTTGCTTAAAAATAGAAAATAAATATTAATTTAAGTACTCATTAAATATTCAAATGACTTAACCTTATTACTTTTACATAAACAGAAAACATTTTGGAGAATTTATTTTTAATACATAACTTTGACTAGATAGATACAAATACGAAATATCTTTCCTACCAAATTCAGTAAAGAAACAAACAAATATTAAGAATTACAGAAAGTTATGATGAAAAAAATCATCCATGAACAATAGAAAAGTTTGGGTGAAGAACAGTTAAAAAAAATTGTTTCATTATAAAAGATATTTTTATACTTTAATGTTAGATGAATATCCATTACTTAAGTTTAAATAATTGTCTTTTTTAAACATTAAGTAACACTATATCACTAAAACTACCTTTTATTAAAACTTTTCTGTAGGAAACTAAAAAAATATAGAATTTTAATTAAAAACAGTATGGAGAAAAGAAAGAAATATATTACTTTAGCCAGTTTGTGTAGGGAAAAGGATTTAATTAACAGCTACTTATTTTTGTGTTCTGTATCACAGCTGAAACATTGACTTTTCAGAACCACTAATTCCAATGATTTCTATTGTAAAGAGAAAATATTTAGTCACAGAAAGCCTAACAATTAAAAATACATATATCTCGACATAACAGAAAGCTATAAGTTGTACAAATTGAAATTAATTAAAAAATAAAGTGCATTAAATGATAACACAATTTATTCCTTCAAAATATAATAAGAGCATTTTCTGTTTTACGTAAGTATTCATTAAAATCAAGAAAGAAAAATAATTAACATGATGGCATAAAGCCTACATATGTATGACAATATCCTGCAAGTTGAAAGATACCAGCATTAAACACACTAAATAAACAGATGCAAAGTAATTCACATATTTAAAAACTGAAATAAGAAGCAAGAAATTACTTTGAATATCAAACATTTTTAAAACAAGGACTAGGTTCCCCCCATAACAAAATGGTAATTTGAATTTTATAAGTACATCAAAATACGTGAAAGTATATTACAAACAATTCTTTGAACAATATGTTTCAGAAGCAACTGAAATCCATTGCAAAAAGATAAACTAATTATAAGGAAATGAATTTTAACAACAAGAATCTAAAATACAAAAGCATTTCCAATATTTCCCATCATATACACTGAGGAAAAGGTATCTATGAGTTTTCAGATAATTATAAAAATTAATGCAAAAATAGATAAAAGAAACGAATCTAACATCTATGAATGAAAAACCTTATAAAATTAAGTACATTAACAACATTTAAGCAAAAAGTAGGAGTTTAAACTTAAAACAGCACTTCTTTTATTTGACGCCAAATAGTACAAATTTCTTATAAACATTAAGAGTACATAGAGAAATGACATAAAAGAATGAAAATGTGTGACACAGATAAACACAAGATCAAAAATTCAGAATGTCATCTGTAAGTACTTGCGTAAACTATGCAATAAATAGAAAAATAAATATTTAAAGAATCTATTGTAGAAGCAATTAAAGTAAATTTAATATACTCAATGAGACAAATTATTACACTGTATCAAAAAGCACAAGTATATAAAACATAAGCAGACAAAAATAATTAAAAATAAGTTTTACAGAATCAAATACAGATTTTGAGCACAAAGAAGGCATATATTTATATTTCTAGCCATGGAAGCCCAAACACTTAAGAATAAAATAATCAATAATAATGTATACAAATATATATCTACATTTGAAATAATGATAGAAAATTTGCACATAGGTAGAAAAAAAAATATTAGTAAATGGGAAGGAACATTCTATACTGAAATAATATGAAAAAGACCATAAATGAAAGAATACACAACATTTAATTTTCATACAAGTATGGAAAGTTGAGACAATAACAAAAATCTGTTAATAACTGTGACTGAAAATGGTGTGTATATTTAACAGTAAAGAATGCAGAATGTGTAATATTTAAAAACAAAATCTTCAATTGACAAATATACTTTTAAACTATTTTTTCCACAACCGATTTTAACATTATTAATATTTTCTGGGTAAAATGATTCTTAAAAATAAGGTCTTCTTAAAATTTATCAAACAGAATGAAGATAGAAAATACAGATAATTGATAAAACTTTTTTCCCCTATTATTTCCATAGCACGTAAATGAATTAAAATTAAAAGGCAAGAAGAAAACTTAAATATTTTATTGAAAAAAGAAGTGCTGTTAAGATATTTTTGACTAATAATTTATTTATAATTTTGAAAACTTTAATTTTAGAAGTCTGAAGAGCTTTTAGATCAATCACTTGCGAATGCATTTACATTAAAATGTTTCATATCAACAAAAACAGAGCATTTTAAATACTCCAAAATTTCTTTATAATAAAAGATATACAAAAATAAAAACATGCTTTAGAAAATACATGACATTTAAGTACATGAAAATTGCAATAATGTCATGTTATACAATATAAATATCTTGCACAGTTTTATGTCATGTGTACAGACACATTTCCATTTGAGGTGACTTAACAAAAAAGCTAATTGTTAACAGAATGACTTGTTTTAGACATAATGAATAAATGTTTATATACAATACATAATAAATTATACACAAAAGACAAATATATCATACTAAAGCACAGATGGACAACTTTAAATAACTAGGAGCTAAATTTTATGTCCTTAAATTCAATTATTAATCAATACTGATTTTCCTTCTTTTTATAAATTTAGGACAAAAATTTGCCATAAAATAAGACATATTAACAAATGGCTATTTAAAAATAAATTATAGTTAGCATGCATGTTACTATAAAGGCTATTGTGTCCTGTGACATCAACATATATATATGTTAAGCATCCTATATTAGAAAAGTAATAATTTCTTTTGTATACAGAGCTTTTTGAGTGTAAGAATACACCACTCTTGTATATCTATATTTTTTTACATAAAATTGATGGAAATAAACTTTACTCATAAGATATGTTAACTTTTAATCTCACAGTTATCAGCAATTAAATATGAACTATATCTTAAGCAATTCAGCTATACAAATGGGCATATCAGAATTATAAATTAGCCCATTATCACACAGCTGTCAACAACTGACACATGAATCTAAGTAATCTAAAATTGTAGTCTAAGCATCAATTGAATAATTTTCTACCAGTTCTAACCAACTAATTTAATCTAGTAAATCAATGTGATGAAAAAGGGAGGAAAATAGTATCTGGAATAGTTTCACATTCAAGAGGCTGGTTACAGAGATAGGAGCATCATTATATGGATTTAAAAGAGAAAAAACTCCACATTTCAGATAATTAATAATTCAATATTTTTAAATGGAATAAGAAATTAAATTAAAAGCACATTCACGTATGTGATACATTTTTTTAAATGTTTTAAATCCTTAATTTAACAATTCCTTTGCAGTGACAAAAGTTATAAGTTTAACATTTAAATTAATCAAATGGATTTTCATAACTGAAAGATTTGATACAATGTTTTAACATCTTTAGAAATGCAGATGGTGGTATTTATTTGGAAGACACAAAAAAAACAATGAATTAATATTCTTGAAAATAAATTTTCTTGCTCCATAATGTTTTAAGAATACAAAACTGATACTACACTGTAATAAAATATACATTTTGGCACTTTTAAAACACACCATTACAATACACATACAAAGTACACTTACACATATTCTACAGTTACAAAAAATGAGTTATTCATAGACCAAAAATTACTTATTTGTATAATAGCGTAGTAACTCAGCTGTGTAGAAATATGGAGTATTTAATTTCTAATATTTTTCTGAAGTGTGTATAAGCATGTCTAAGATCAAATACCTCACACTAAATTAATAAATTTTTCCAAAAAAAAAAATAAACTTAGAAAAAGAAAAATTATAACATATACACTAAACATGTTAAATATCAAATCTTTCATTGTAAAAATGAAGGACAATGATACTAATATAATTTCAGATCACATAAAATTAATACTTATAATCAGATCAGCCTGTTTCATCAGAGATTAATGAGACAATTTTATTCATAAGTTCTAACCTATCAAATAAAAAAATATATTTTTTATTTCAAAGTCAGCACATGCAACACTTATCTAACTATAAAAATTACTGTTACAAGAGGAAACAATTATTTATTCAGATCCTTTATAAATTAAAAACATACTTTTCTTCACGAAGAAATTGACAATAGCCTTCACAGGAACACAAGATTTACCATCCAATATCCTCAATTAAGGCACTAATATTTTCAAACATGTATATCTATCAGTTTCATACCTAATGCTTATATCACTCCAAAGATATTTAAATAACAACATGATTTAAACATCATTAACATTCACTAGAGTAATTTAGGCAGCTGAGAAAGGCTACAGCTGTCTTGATTAGTCCTGCTCAGCAAGTAGCACCCAGAGCACCAGGTTAGAGAAACGGCAGAGATGAGAATTACACAGCAAGCACACTAAATACATCACTGATGACTGGTAACATTGTCTACAGTACAGCATGGTTCACGCTAAAGGCGTGTCTGGAAAAACAGAAAAAGGAATAAGCAGGAAAGAAAGAGGCTGTGATTAAAATAAGCTTGAAAAAATAAATTTATACAGTCTGGTGAAAATAAATTAGTGAGATTAAAAGACATTTAAGAATAAAAAGGCAAATTATTTCGTCATGTGCAAGAAAAATTGAAATATTTTTAGAATATAGAAATGCAGTAAATTTATACAGAATCATTATTAAAAAGATAAAACTGATAGTTTGCTTTAATAATATATTAAATAAAACTGTATTATGGAAGTAACATATCTTTAAAGTCAATTTGCAAAAATGGGAATATAATGGAAAACAAAATTGTTCATAATTGAAACAATATTAATAACAAATATTTTTTATTATAATGTTAATTACACTTTTTTGAATCTACTTTTTTAAAAGTAAAAATGAAATGAAACTTATTCATTTATTTATAGAATTAGGAGAAGGTTTTTTCCTCGCTAAACTGAATGACTGTAGTGGAACATCTATGTTTACTTAATAGGAATATTTATTCAACTGCAAACATTCTAAAGAGTTGCTTTAAGAAAAAAAAATGATGCTTTGAAATCATTAAGAGATTGTTTGTTCTCCAATTCATTTTCAAGATAGCAAAATGCATTTTTAATGAATAATAAGGAATATTAATGCATGTAAGAAGTTACAATTAGACTATAGTGAATATTATATTAATATATATATATATATCATTCTTTAATGAATACAGGCAAATTTTATGGAAGAAATAATCTCTTTCAGCTACACTATCATTTACTTTAGCATTGGTAAATACAATATTTTTTCATAAATGCATAACACAATAATTTTTTAAGAGAAATGATAGCATATAGTTAGGTTTGTCCAAATATTTACAAATAAACATTAAAAATAGTCAAAATGCTGAGTTTAACAATTCGTCTGAAAAAAATTAGTGACTAGTATAGTGAACAACAAAGTTGTACAGTTTTATTAAAGAACCAAAAACAGACACAGTACTAGTTGAGGAAAAAGATAATAACAAAAAAAGCAAATGTTAGCATTTCAGTTACTAACATTTATATATTTCTGAAGAAAATCCTCCAATTAATGCATAACAGTAATCTCTTTTCAGCTAAGAAACAATGGCGAAACTGCATCATTTTGAGAAAGTATAATTGTTTCCGAAAAAAAATTACCTAGCTGACTCTATAAAAAAAGGGGGGGGATCTCTAAAAATAAAACTGAACTGCAACAGATAAACACTAACCAAAAGCACAGAAATAATGTAACCCATACAGTAGTTTTTGAATGAACACACTTTTATTGTATATTTTATAGCTGAAAAACTGTAAAGTCATATAATGGATTTATTCTTTGTTGTAGGCTTTTTAAATGGTACTTTCCCCTAAAAATTACAAAAAGTAAAAAAATAATACATTTTGAAATTAATTTTGCAATTGTATTGCATTTGTTAAAAAGATAATCTCTTATCATCTCTGCAAATGATGTGAATTTCTGTCATCTATAATACATTTTTATCCAGGCTTTTTTAAATGCTCGTCTACATGAAGCACATAAGTTTCCAGAGAGATAAACTAATCATCCAGTAGATAATGAATGTTTGTAATAATTGGTAAATAAATCAACATCACACCTAAACCTGATCTTAAGCAAATTTCAATCTTAACTAAAGAAAATGAAGTGAAACCATCATTCAATACACAAAAGGTGCTTTAGAGATTATAAAACTGCTTAAAAAGGTAAAATACCTCTAAATCTTTTTCAAAGTGAAAAGATCCAACAATACTTACATACACCCCCACATGACTATAAAATCATTACATAAGTAATTGTTAGCAAACTTAATTTTGACCAGATTTTCATTCTACAGATAAGCAGCACGATTTTGAGCACACAGAAATCAACCAGAATAGTACCAATGTATTATTAAAATCGAGTTTTTTTAATTATACATATATATCACTGTTTGTAAAAATAAATATAGAAATGTATATTTATTTTTTTTAAAGAGAGATGTTAACAAAAGTAACATGCATTCTGAGTATTCACAATCAGCAAATTATATTGAAAACAGTCTAAGGAATTGTTTGCTTGAAAAAAAGAATTAAAATAAAATATTAATATTTACAAATACAATATTAACAATACAATAGATACATTTACTAGATTTAAAAACAAGCTAGCAATTATTCATTGAAAAATTACTAAATATTTAGATATTCTTAAAATACACTTTGAAAAATTCAACTTGGCATATATATCTGAAAAAAATTTTCAAATTCAGGTCCTATTCTTTAACATTAACCGAAAAAGGCCTTAATAACCTTTCAAGCATATTAAAATACATAATATAGCTTTTTATTTTGGTAATGACAATTTTGCAATAGATTACATTTAATTAACAAAAAAAAAAGAACTTGCATTAGCAAAAAAATCTTTAATCTTAAATCATTTTACTCTCAATTCATAATAAGATGTAAGTTAAGATGTCCACTTATTACTATAATAACTGAACACATTTTCAGGTACATTTACACTAAATTCCTTAATTTTAGTTTCTATGTGCTAGTTTTTTAAACTATGTACTAAAGGAAGAACACACAATGCATCCATTAATTTACATCTTATGAAAACTAAAACAATTATTATTTAAATTTACATTATCATGAAAAGAAACAGCTAATTTGAGAAGAGAAGGAATATTTAATGAAAAAACACCTATTTTAAATAAACTATTCTGACATTATGCAATGAATCAGCAGGATATATATCAACAGACTCAGGGGTATATAATTCAAATTCATAATATATGTACGGAAATGAAACCCTAATAAATTTTGTAAGTATGTTTGAGCTCATTTCATTATTTAAATTTCCCATTTGCACTGAAAATCTTGAATTTTTAAAAATGTATATTGTGATATTTAATAATTTACTAATCAACTACTAAATTGGCAATTTCTTGCTAAAATAGATGAAAACCTAAGAATGCTTAGAGATGAAAACCTAAAAATGAAATTTAATAATTGCATAAATATTTTACATATAGTGTTTGCTTATAACAAAAATTAATATTTTTATATTGATAATAAAAATATTTGGTAGCAAAATGTTTTTTTTCTCTATAATTTAAAATGTGTAGTTAAAACAAAATTTACACAATACAATTTTTTTTTAAAAAAAAAATTATTAAAATATTTTATAAATTTTGATACTATACCTTGAAAATGCTAAAAATAATTTTTTAAACAGGAGTTTAAAAACCAAATCCATAGATTACTATTAAGGAAATAAAGTTAACTTTTCTTAATGACATTGTGAATCAATTTATTTAACTTTCAGCAAAAGAAGGGGGAAATATGGCATTAAAAACTAGCAAAAAATACAACTTTAAAGACAAAAAAAAAATTTTTATAACAAGTGCTAAAATGATCAAATATATTAGAAACTGAAACAAAAAAGAAAAAAAGACACCCAAAAAAACTAAACAAAAGTAGACATTTTTTTATATAATTCGATCATGTAACTTACCATTTCACTACCTTGTAATATTTGAGTTTCACCTAATGGTGAGAGGTAGTCCAGAGACTTGTTTATACTCTTTACAGGTGTGGTTGGACAAGCTAAATTTTAGCAAAAAATTAGTTCAAATATCATTGTAATTACTTGGGCTTTGATCATTAAAATAATTAGAAAATTCAACTATTAAATCTCTCAAATGTATAGAAACTTAAATATTACATCCTGATGCAACTAAAGCTAGTAAACATCCTTAGCTTTCTATAAATAAAAATATGCACTTTTTGATATGCTATAGTTAGCTAGAAAAAAAAAGCGAAACATCAGTTTCCTTCCAAAAATTATTACGATATTCTCACTTCAATATTTAAAAAGTAATCATTTTAATGAGATAACACAACATAAAATGCACAGTAATTTGAGCAGCTCACTAACCTCAGAAAATCATTAACCATTAATAAATAGTATCTTTCACATTATCTCAATTAATATCATTAGAATTATTAGCAATTACCACTAACTATGAATAGAACCACAAATCATAACTCGTCAGATAAAATCAGTACCAAAATGCTTAGATATATTCACCTGCATCACCACTTGAACTCGATTCTGTGAAAGATGGTGTTCCTTCAGTATGAGTAGGAGTTGAGCCTTCAACACTGTGAGGAGGAGTCCACGTGGCTGTGTGTAAAGTAGAACCAAGACCAGATGTACTGGAACTACTTGTTTCAGACACGCAGTCTCCTGTTGATTCAGTCTGGATAGTAACTTGAAATAAGCTATAAAAAAAAAAATCACAAATTTATTGCATAAACACAAAGCACATTACACAAGCTATGGGTGCTTATGACATGTAAAAACTAGTTAATTAGCTGAAAGACAAAAGAATAAAATAGGATTAAGAGTATCACTTGAAATACCCAAAGTGTACATATATTAAAGGAAAAAAAAATTATCACAATACTCTTTCATTTGTATAATCACAGTATTTCAAAAAGATACACTAGCATTCATTTCTTTCAATTCAGAGTATTCTAGTTAATTTAAAAAAAAAAAACGTGAAAGAAAAGTCTAAATTGGTATAAAAAACTTGTGGACCCTTTCCCTCAATTAAAATACCCATCAGGATATACTTAAGACTAGTAATGCAATGATTATATAACAACTGAGCAAATTACATACTAGAAAATCATCCATAAATCTTACCTAACGACTACAGTCCTGTCCCATGTAACATATGTTTTGCCCACACTTCTAGTGGATGATCTTCCAGAAATCATTCTAGGTGGAACTGGATCTGTATTGGCACGAGGTTTTTGCCTTTCCCTAGGTGAACCCTACGAAGTATTACTTTTATATCGCTAGATGTTGAAGTTTCTATCTCAGAAAACGAAGATTGGAAAGGCACTGGGGCAGGAGAAGCATCTGCATTACAAATTATCAGCATTATTGATGAATATTTTTCTCTTAAAAAGCAATTTTTTTTTAATTAATTGCTAATATTTTTAGCCCTCTTAAAGCATACTACTTTAAAATCTGATTTTTATAAACATATGCCAATCAGATGACATTAAAGAAAAAATCCTAATTTTCCCCTTAATCAAAGCTAAAATAAAGTCCAGGGGTATTTATAGATATATACAAAAATTATTCATTTATGAATTTAAAAAAGGAAATAGACATTAAAAATACAATTTTTCTAAACTTCAGATTTACATTGAAAAAACAATAATAAACGATTGTTGGGGAATACATTTTTTGTAAGATAAAACACTTTCAAAGGAAAAAAGTGGTTTTTTAAAGGAGTGCTTCAAGAAATACGAAATACACCCTTAAGATAAAAGTCAGCTAATATTTCTAACAAAATAGAAATGACTTGTTTTCTTTTATAATAATCCATATACTTGACATTATTTTGTTCATATTAAAATACTAAACATTTTAAAAAATTGTGAATATTGAATATTCAAATATTTCTAACAAAATAGAAATGACTTGTTTTCTTTTATAATAATCCATATACTTGACATTATTTTGTTCATATTAAAATACTAAACATTTTAAAAAATTGTGAATATTGAATATTCACTTATAATATTAAAAATATTGGAGGGGGGAAATTTAAAAGTAATTATCAAATTAGATATGAAAGCATTGTATTTAAATAATTGTATAGTAACAAACTTCAAAAAATCAGAACAATATTAGGAATTAAATTATGAAAAAATATTTGTATTTTTACAAGTATTTACCTTGTATTAATCATATTTAGTAGAAAATATATTTGCTACTAAAGAACAAGCAAAATGAGAAATACAAATCTTGAATTTTTATACAATTCATTTAATTTCCAGAAAAAAAAATTTCATAATATACACAGCAAAAGTATTACTAAAACCATACCACAAAGCTTACGTTCTATATTTTACTCAAAAGAGATAAATTTACCATCTTGGGGATATTCACTTTCTGAGGGAATTTTTGGAAGTCTAGGTGGAAGGTCAGGATCAGCTTATGCAGCAGCTGTTCTAGCAGCTGCACTTTTTTGTTTGGATAGGGAATGCTTCAGTGCTGTAAAGCAAGATACTTGGTATGGTGTTTGGTAATAAAATAAAAAAGCTTACACATGGCTAAATATTTAAGTAGATTTTTTTTTCTTGAAAAATGCAAATTTGTTGGATAAAAAGTTTATTTTAAGTTGAAATTTAGATACAACAACATAAAAAAAAATAAGAAAAGAGCAACTTTAGAATTTTTAAAATTTTACAAGAAACATGCATACTTTAAAATAAAGCACATAAGGGATTCAAATAAGAATGTAGAAGAGAAATTATGATATCTAATATGTTACTTAGTAACAAAATCATCTAATGGTATTTTGTTTTCTGTGTGCCATTAAAATTTAGGTGACTTCACAGTCCATAAGAACATTCATAATCAACCAGTTTGTAAATTCTTAATTAAATGTTACAGATTTTAGAAACAATTACTTATTTTAGGTACATTATTATATATACCTAATTTAAAAAGAGGTACATAGATAAATAGGCAGAAAGATTGCTTAAAAAATGTAAGGTAAATAAGATCAATTGAAAAAACTCTTTATGTGAACCTAGAAGAAGTTCATGCACTTATACAAACACCTGCTGTGTTGTACTTCTCAATAAAATGTTTTAAGTCTCAATTAATATATTGATGTTTCTGTTCTTTTTCTCTGTGTCTTTTCACCATAGCTCGCAACTACGTGATTTGCGACCCTGCATTCCTATCTGATTCTGAGTCATTTCTGTACCCCCTACCAGTATGTAGATCTGGTAGCGAATCACCCTGTATATTAAAACAGCGAGGAAAACACATAGTTTGTGGTGCCCCCAATACCATTTCTCCACTATTCACGCTACCTATGTCTGAGGGAAGGAAAGAAGAACCACTAAAATCAGTTTATAATGATTTTAGTTTATATACAATACAACAACAATACTAGTCTAAGAGGTTATTGATCAAGAGTGAGTAGACGCAACATGTATTACTGATTTTTTTTTTTTTTTTTTTTTGTCGTGTCCATGGACAATCAGATAATGTTGTGAGCTCTCTGAACCACCTCCGCAATTCTCGGCGCATCAGCGCTGTAAAGAACCTCAAGTAGCTCCGAAGCCAGTGGCACCTTTCCGAGCCATATAATATCAAGGCCGTCTTGAAGAAAAGGCAGAGACAGAGTGTTGATGACGTCACGAAAGGAGGGAAAGCTTTTCTACGCGCATTTGCTCCGAGAGGAATATAAAGCTTTGAACATTTCTTTTCCGCATTTATATTGATTATTTCTTTTTAATTCTCACTTAGAATATTTTCTGTTGAAAGTTATGTTTTAACATGCTAGAATGATGCATAATATTTTCCCAGATAAAGGGACAAAATCATTCATGAAAGGCTTCTAAGATTATAAGAAAAATCTAAGAAAAAACTGACTCAATGTAAAATAACTTCAAACATAAAATAAAAAATAAAAATTCTTGCAAAGAAAATTTGAAAAGTAGAGCATTAGAGGCATATTAATAAAAAAATCAAGTGAATTTAGAAACATTTTGCTGGAGTTCCTTTTTCCTGTGAAATGACATTTTTTTATGCTCATAGATCAATGAATCATAACAAAAGAAAGAATTATAAAAAAAAATGCATGCAAAAATATATACAAATATAGAAATGACAAACAGTTTTAGACAATACAGTAATTATATAGTAAAAATAGATTCTAGATTATACGTTAAAAATATCCAATTAAAATAATTCATTCATTCAATATACAAAAATATAAAATAATTTCAATCCAATAAAATTAAAAAGAAACATTTGCTTGTAAAGAAAATAGGAAAAGTAAAGTATTTGAGGCATATTATTACATAAAAAATGCATATGACAAGAACAGTTTAAACACCATAATAATTATATAGCAAATATAGGACGTTAAAAATGTATATACATTAGAGTAAATACACTTACCTATAAATAATCAGAAAAAAATCTTTTCACGGAATATATCATTAATGAGGCAACGTACTGATTAGTTTCAAATTTTGAATCATTTGCATTTGTGACAATGTTATTTAAATTATTAATTACATTATTTTTATGCATATGCATTAAAATTCAATATTATGATATGGCAAAAATATCTAAAAATCAAACAAAAGTTTTGAAATTTAAAAAATAACATTTTACATACTTGGAATGCTAAAATCTTTATGAAAATAATTTAAATGAATAATGTAAATAAATAATTTTTCTTCAAATAATAATTAAATGAACAATTAAACATGTTCATAAAATGTATGTGGTATAAAAAAAATTACAAGGATATACATGCACAATGAATAACATACTAATCGATAATTGAATATTTAAATAAATAAAACAGAAAAATATAAAAAGCAAACATTAATTTAATTGGCCTTAACTTTCTTCATTTTTCTGTTATCCTTCATGGTTAAAATTTCTTCACTACGCTTTTTTGAATAATTATTTAAGCATATATTCCCAAACATAACGAATACTTTTTTAAAATATGAAAATGCAGGGGAATGTTACAATTTACACAAGGTGAATGAAACGAATGAAAGACATTCCACAACTCGTGTAGTTCCAGATACGCTTCAGTTATGCTTGTAAAGCAAGATAATTGGCAATCAACTTTAAGAAACTTTGATTCGAATGTTTTTGATATTAACAAATTAAAAATGAAATATTGCATTGAAATGACTTTCATAACAATATCTGTGGGCATTTTTAAACCTCCTCTATCCAGAAGTCTCAAATATTTTGTCCCTTCGATATTTTCTGAGTCGAAATTAATCTGCTTATCTAAAACAAATGTATGCTTGCAATCGGAGCATTCAAATTTTATATTATGCACACAATATCCCACTATATACATTAAAGCTTGATACTCTTCGATTGAAATATCATCTGATTTATTTCTAATGTTTAATATTTCGTTGAAATCTGTAATATCTACTTTAACATGAAATATCTCACCTGAATGATTTGAAATTAATTTTTTTAGTGAGATTGTACCATATTTATCTGAGTGCAAAGTTAACACTTTTAATGCGTAACTTTTTTTCAGCGTCCAAAATTTCCTGCACAGTGACATGATAATTTGCTCCAGACATTTGTCTGTACTGCCCAAATCTGGCTTCTAAATTATCAGTTTGGAACTTCCCAGTTATAACATATTTGAAATTCTGCTCCGTCAAAAGATACTTTATTAGTTCTGGGATGGTATTTATCGTATGCCTCAAAGCAAAAAATGTTTCCTCGCTTAAACAACCTTCTCGCTTATTTTGTTTTAAATTTTTCCAGCAGTCCAGCCATTGAACAAATTTTGAAAAAAAAATGAATCTATCATCATCCATTGATGAAAAAGGAACACTGTTTTTCAATTTAAGATTTTGACCCTTAGTTGGATTTTTAATATTCTTTATTTGCCAGAAATCTAAAATATATTTGATGAATATTGCAGTGTCCCTAAACATTTCTGGGTAGCCTAATTTATCTTTTAATATATTAAGTGCAGTCACATTGCTTTCTTCAAAAAATTTTAAAACTAATTTAACATTTTGTTTTTCAAAATTTGTTGGTTTTAAAACTTTTAAACATAATTTAGGAGCTAATTTCACAATAATGCTCATTTCTTCGTTATAAATTTTAAATAATGATGAAAAAGATACTTTTCGGATTTGAGAAAATTCTGAAGGATCAGGATACATTAAAGAAGAATCAGCATCTTTCTGATTTAACCAATTATTTCGTATAGATTTGATAAGATGTACTGAATCAAAAATAAGATGCAATTTTTTTGCATTATTAGCTGTGGATTCTGAATAACACTCTTTATGGTACCATTACACAATTTAGAAAAACAATTTCTATTTACTCTGTTATTATCACTTACAATGCAAACTGAAAAACCAACCTTTTCCATTAGTGACAAAATTTCTAAAGTTATAGAATACAAGTCTTCAGCATTCATGTTCCTTACGGGGTTCAATTATACTATTTCTTTATTTTTACTCAATAAAGAAGAGTATAGAAAACATTGAATCGTAGTAGCTGCTTCTCCTTTCTCGGTAAATCCAATGATTTTATTACATTTATATGTAATCGCTGATTTGATGAAAATTTCATCAATTTGTAATATTACCTGTTTCTCATGGTCTTTCAGTTCTTTACACCTATCTCGTAGATAATTTTCATTAGCCAGAGTTGACAAACCTGGAGTAACATTTATATAATCCATATGCAACTCTCTGCAATTGTCTCACACTAGGAAGAATTATATTCCCCTTATCTGTTACATAGGAATAACATGTGGTAGACTTAATGTACATGCAGAAAGAAAAAACCATTAAATTACTGCTATACTTACGGCCATGTTTATTCAAATTTAATAATTTCATTTGCTCTAAAATAAAATTTGCTGCCTCGAAATTTTCAGCATTACAATTTTTAATATACTTTTCCCACGATTTAATAGCCATATCATGATGAGGAACAGAATTAATGGAACAAATTTCTTCAAAAACATTTACTGTATTAAGGCTATTCAACAATTCGCTGAAATATGTTAACCTAGGAGGATTATTAAGAATTTTTCCAACAGAAGGTATATTTAATTCACGATTATTATTAAATATAACAATAGAGAGATCTGTATTTATTTTCAGGGATTTTAAAATAGAAGGACAATTTTCGCAATTCATAAAAAGAAATGTTATGCAACTTTCACAATCATGTTTTAGAACATTATTTTTAGATAAGAAATCAGATATAGGATTTTCTCGCATTAGCAGATTTTCTTTTAAACATTCAAAACTGGTAATTGCGTCTATCTTAATGAAATTAGTAAACAGTTGTGTTCATCTAATTGTCTCATTTTTTCCTTTAGTTGAATTGTCACTGAGCGTTCTTTAATTGCTTCATTCAAGTAGGATGGTCAACCAGGGAAAATGCAAGGATATGCATTATCTGATAATTTTGGATACACTCTAGGTATTTCTATAACAGTATCAGTCTTGCCTGTATTTTTATCTTTTCTCACAATAAAAGGTTCAGGGAAATGTTTAATGCACACTTCACTATTGTTAGTATTTTTAAAATCCCTAGGAATTTTCTTTTTCCAAGTTTGTAACAACTGTTCATCTTTTGGGAAACGAACCACAGAAACCTACGGCTGCCCCGGTTTATTAGAGGAACGAGGCATTATTGTGAAAGGTGTGCAGCTTTAGGTTAAGTTATTAATAATAATTTTCAGTTAATTAAGATATGTGACAGAATAAACAAAACACTAATTTTACACTTAAACACTATTTTCTCTTATAAAACAAAATATCTTTTTTAGAAATAATCAAGGATACTGGCATATATGCGTTACTTTATTATATCGTGTTCTCAAGACTCAAAAGAAAAAAATTCAATGACAAGAATAAAGTTATACAGTAATATAAATATCGTACCTTTTTCTGTATGGTTAATAAAGAAAAATCCTGAGTAATCCTTTTCCCAGAAAAACCAGTCAATTTATCCTGAGTAATGAATATAAATACACGTGAGAAAATCTATCAACTACTTAGCATTCAAGATGAAAGTGTTAATACAATCATTTTCTCCCGCCAAATCTGTCCCTCCTTTTATCACGTGACTACTTTCAGGTCATTGGACTGTCAGAGCTTAGTCTTTCTAGAAAGCTTTGATAATATGCGGAGTAAGGGCCGGACATTCTAGGATGTGGTCTGGCGTTAGTTGGGCGTCGGTGCAGTTCTTGCAGGGGATGTAAGTTCTAGTTTTGTCTGATGAGATCTTCATACCTTTAAAATGGCCCGTCCTTAGTCTTGCAATTATGGATGTAAGATTTCTAGATCAAAATCGACAATGAGGGTTTTTTTTGTAGCGATGAGGCAGAAGTCTGTAATTTGCGACCGCATTTGCATCTGCAAGCGTAATGGTGGGACAAAGTTGGTCATCAATTCTGCCCTCTTTGGCCAGGGAGTCCGCACACTCGTTTCCCTCCATGTTTACGTGAGCAGGAATCCATTGCAATAGGCAGGATTTCCCCCTGCAATACAAACTTTCAAGTAGGACATTGATAGCAGAGGTTATGTTCGTATCTCCTTTAATGATTGCTTCTAAGGCCGCTCTTGAGTCGGAGAAAATAGCCAATCCTTCAGTTGTGCCCGAGAGCTCTAGATGGGTCGAATACAGGATGAGTGCCTCCTTAATTGCAAGAAGTTCGCTGGTAAAATTAGACGCTATTAACCCAGTGTTAATTTTGTGCATTTTTCTTTCTTTATTTGGAAGTTGGAAGAGAATGCCAGCTCCTCCCTTGTTGAGAGAAATGTCAGATGAGCCGTCTGTATAGGCAACCGCAAAATTCTCCTGAGAGATTTTCTCTATCGTTTCAAGGCCCTTCTGTTTGAGAATTCTTGCATCTTCTTTCTTTGAGCAAGGGCGCAGGAGATTTAGAGTAATTTTCGTTTCTTTTGGAAGCCTTCTGGGGAAGGGAGGCTCTTGCATAAAGTTCAAAATGGAATGTTCTAAATATATTTGGATTCTAATATCCTCATCAAGTTGCAGAGTTGATGATCTTTTAAGTCTCTTCGTATATGTCCACTCATTGAATACTCTAGTGGAGATGTGATCTTCCTTGTAACATCGTAATTTGTTGGTGAACTTAACAGTGGCAAGGTTTCGCCTACACTCGAGAGGAGGGAGACCACACTCCCTTTCAGCTTTTTCGTTGTTAGTTGAGGAAACTGCACCAATAATAATTTTAGATGCACGATGTTGAATTGAATCCAATTTCTGTTTAGAGGATACGGATACCGGGGCCCAGATTGGGGCAGCATATTCAAGTACAGGTCTAATGATAGAGGAGTATGCATTTTTTAAGGTTCTTGGTCTTGATCCCCAAGTAGTTCCGCAGAGTTTTCTAAGAATGTTCAATTTTATGAGTGCTTTGATAGTAGTTTGATCAATATGCTTTGTAAAACGAAGTTCAGAATCTAGGGTTACGCCGAGATAGGTAGGGAAGATGACTCTTTTGATGTTGTAGTCTTCGATTTTAATATCTGCATTAAAAGTGCCTCTATGCCGTCTGTCCGTGAAGAAGATACAATAGTTTGTCTTATCAGCATTAATGGTCAATTTGAGATCTTTTGCCCAAACTGCAATGCCTTTCAGGGTTTTGTTTAAAGCTTTTTCTAAGACTGCAATATCTCTATGTGTATGCCATAGGGCGATGTCGTCTGCATAACATGTGATTTTCGTGTCTGGGTGGATATGGGGGAGGATGGTATTCATGAATAAAAGAAAAAGAAGAGGACTGAGCATGGAGCCCTGAGGTACTCCAGCCCAGAGTCTGTGTGACTTAGAAAGCACGTCATTGAACTTAACAGAAAATTTTCTGCCTCTGAGAAAATCGTTGATCCAGAGCAGAGCCAAGTTCATAAAAATTTTGAGATAGCTAGTAAGCAGAGACTACGATTGAATGAGAAAAAAATAATTATCCGTTTGTATAATCAGAATAAACCACTGAAAGAAGGTGAAATAGTGAATAGTAATCAAGGGAGAGCACGGATCTGGACATCTCCATTGGCCTTGATTTTTTTTTTATTGATGATAACCCTATGTTAGAGTGCGTAAAATTTAGTTAAGTATTTGTTATTACTAAATTATTTTATGAATTAATATTAATTATTAATTCAATAGTTTACTTTTACTGTTTTTTGTTCCCCAAATCAACAAAAACAAAAGAATATGTTCAGTTGGGCATAATAAGGTATGATATAAGAATAGTGGACTTTCACCCCTAAACCTTCCCCCCCTTGAAAAATTTTTGAGGGCACCATTTATTTTAATCTGCACTATTAAAATTCGTAGGTAAACAAAGGTATCTATGTAGGTATATAGGAATATAGCCCAATTTTCTCTCGAACCACAAGACGCAGAAACTCGCCGAAGGTACCTAAATTTCGGGAATGATCCGAGGAATCCGTTTTGATCATTTCAATTCCGATATTACAATTATTTAAAAAGATATTACACTGCTGGACAATTGCTAAGGACGGATAACACTATCATCCATAGCAACCACAAAATGAAAGGAAGTAAAATGTGGAAAATTAGAATAAGTGCGGGATATTAGTAAGAAGTATGAGTATGCAAATTTTTTTCCACGTCTGTTCATCACGTGATAGCGTTCATAAGAGCTTTAAAGGTTTTGACGCGTGTGGACAATTGTTGTTTCAAGTCAAAGTTTTACAGGAAAGATTTAATAGACGAACTTAAAATTTTTGGCATGTCTTCCAGTAAAGTTTGTTTCTAATCAATGGGCACGGAAACAATTAAGAACCTGGCATCTAATTTTTAAAATTAAGGTTTATTAAAAAAAACATTTAAGGAAAACAATTATTGTGTACAGTTAGCAACGTTCGGACATGACTTCACTCCGTCGTACCCAAAGACCGAATCGTGCCACTTGCCATTCCACATTCCAAGGGGGAGGGGAAACTACCCATTCCCCTTAGCTGGTGTCAATGGGCCTTCCCACTCCTACACCTCCCCCCTTAAAAAGCTCATCCGTCATTCCAGGACGATGGAGCTGAAAAGAAACTATAAAAAAACACATGCACACGTACATGGCAAGAAACAAGATAACGAGAGAAATTTTTTTTTCAGGTATCATGTAAAAAGAGCTTTTGCTAACACAACTCCCAAAAATAGATTTACAAATCACATTAATATGCTAGAAACTTAATATCCGTACAAGTTTTAACACAAATAATACTCAAAAAAAAAATATTAAAATATAAAAAGAAGTTACCAAAAATATATCATAAAGCCAAAATTTTCATCTTTAGCAGTTCCAGAAATTACTACACAAAAAAAAAAAAAAAATGTCAAGCGATCATCTGGCTCGAATCTTATTTAACTAACGGGAATAGGCAACCGGGATAATGCATCAGCATTTCCATGTTTAACGCCCTTCCTGTATGAAATAGCAATATTATATCTTTGGAGGGCTAATGCCCATCGAGTTAGTTTGGCACTTTGAGGAGTTGTTAAGGTTAGGTACGTCAGAGGGTTGTGATCTGATATCACCTCAATTTCGACCCCGAAAATCCAGCTATCGAAGCGCTTCAATGCCTCTATAACGGCATAAGCCTCACGCTCTATGGTTGCCCACCGAGTTTGAGTTTCGGTCAGTTTCTTACTAAAAAATGCAATTGGGTTCTCTTTACCCTTTTCATCGTTTTGAGACAAACAAGCACCGATTGCAGTCGCTGAAGCATCCGTGTATAGTTGGTAAGGTTTTGATAGATCAGGTGTGTACAAAGATGGTGCTTTTACCAGTTGTGCCTTTTAATTTTGTAAAAGCTTGTTCGGCAACTTCATTCCAAGGGATTATATTCGAACTCGGTTCTTTGTCAGTTCTGTTAATGGCAAGACTAAAGAAGCAAAGTTTGGGATATATTCCCGATAGTAGCTAGTTAAACCCAGGAAACTTCGTATTTCTTTCTTCGTTGTTGGTACAGATATATTTTTGATTGATTCAACCTTTCCGGGATCTGGGGAATGTTGCCCTGAACCAACAACGTGCCCTAAAAACTTCACACGTCTTCTTGCGAAATTGCACTTTTAAGGTTAATCGTGAACCCAACCTTTTGAATCGTTTGAAATACTACACACAGATGTTTCATGTGCTGTTCCCATGTTTTGGAGAAAACTGCTACATCGTCGATATATGATCGACAATATGCCCGGTGTTTCACTAGCACCTGATCCATAACTTTTTGAAAGGTACTCCCGGCGTTCTTCATCCCGAAGGGCATAACACAAAATTGGTAATGACCATGATGAGTCACAAAGGCCGTGTAAGGCTTTGCCTCCTCTGCCATTGGAATCTGCCAGTAGCCCTTTGTTAGGTCTAGAACGGTTATATAATTAGCTTGGCCCACTTCAAACAGAAGATCCTTTGCATTTTGCATAGGGTATGCGTCTGCAATAGTGAAACTATTCAAATGTCTGTAGTCAACACATAGTCTGATACTTCCGTTCTTTTGGATACACAAACAATTGGATGCGCCCATTCACTTTCACTCGGTTCGATGAGTTTGAGGTGCAGTAACTCATTGATCTGACGATCGACTTCTTGCTGCAAAGCAATAGGTATGCGGTAAGGGTGCATCTTTTTTGGGGTGAAATCCGGTTTCAGTTTTAAATTATGTCCCTTTACTTTTGCTAAGCCAGGAAGTGAACTAAACAAACTGGAGAATTTTCCAAGAGTATTCAATAATTCCAGTCGCTGAACATCGTCTAATTCTTGGCAATCACTGCTTATGTGATCTGTAACATCCCCCCATAGATGATACAGCCATATCTGTTGAGCATAATGAAGGTCCCCGAAATCTGAGTCTTGATCGAAGATCAACCCAACTCTTGTCCCACTCTTGCTATGTAAGGACGTAATTTATTGAAGTGTAACTCTCTTATGCCCCCATCATCTAATTCAACTTTCGCGGAATACGGTCTAGTTATTTCAATTATCGTAGCTGGACCTATCCATGTTTTCATCAATTTATGAGTAGAAGACGGAAGTAGTACCAGAACTTTATCTCCTACCTTGAATTGCTTTTCCCTGGATCGTAAGTTATAGTATGATGCGTAATTATTTTGAGTCGCTTCCGCCGTCTCAGCTGCTATTTCATGAGCCTTTCTTAGCTTTTCTATTAAGTCTTCCAGATACTTTTCCACTGAACGGGAGAGACTAGTTGGGATGTTTCTTTCTCCTACCCACACTTCCTTGAGAAGAGATATGGGTCCCGAAGGCAAACGTCCGTATACTAATTGGAATGGCGACATGCCTGTTGTACTGTGGGGTATTTCCCTATATGCGAATAACAAAAAGGGAAGATGGAGATCCCAATCGGACCCATGTTCTTGAACATTCTTACTTAACATGTCCTTCAACGTGCGGTTCCACCTTTCCACGGCACCCATACTTTCAGGATGCCCTGGAGTAGAAAAACGTGGTGAACCCCCCATAACACTCAGAAACATTTCAGAAAGTTTTGAGGTGAAATTAGTTCCTTGGTCGGAACAGATCATTTTCGGAAAACCTGTTTGTGTGAAAATTTTCAGAAGGACGTTGCACGTAGTCTTAGCGCTTATTTCCTTGACAGGTATGACCTCTGCCCATCTCGTGCATAAATCAACTGCGCAAATAATAAAATGATGGTTCCTTCTCGAAGGAGGTTCCAACGGCCCGATACAGTCCACACTCCATACTTCAAAGGGTATTTCGGGTCTGACCAATGGTTGTATTGGAACCCGATCTCTGTAAGTGATAGGCTTCCGAAGCTGACAGATCTTACAACTTTCACAAAACCGTTTGACATCTTGTTTTATTGTTGGCCAATAAAATGAGTACTTTATTCTTTGCCTAGTTTTCTGCTCCCCCAGATGTCCACCAAGAGGGACGTCATGCGCCATTTTGAGTACTTCTTCTCTTTTACATTGTGGTAGTACTACTTGATCGATGTTCTCTCCACAAATATATTCAGAGTGTACCAATATTCCGTTATGTATTTTTACTGAGTTCTTTTGTTTTTCTGCAAGACTCCAGAGTTTCTTTAATGTGTCATCTTCCCTTTGCATTTTTATGAATGTACTACGCGTTTCCCTTCCCTCCGGAAGTTGTTCTTCCTCATTTGCTTTGCTCACAGCCTGTATGTAAATTTCAGAGGGGTAAGTTTCTCGGGTCATTTCTTGGCTGGAAATTGATTTCGGATCATCTGCAGTAATACCTTCAACTGCCCTTGAAGATACGTAGGAGTTTGCGGGGTTGTGAATAAACTGCACGTTCTCTAACAGCGCTTCATAAGCAGACGAACAGACTAACATGTCATTAACTAGCCTTTTAGAAACTGCACACATAATGGGTACTACCCGTGTCTGAGTCGTCGATTTTCAGGTTGAAAATCTTCAATTCGGTTACTTCACGTTCCCCAAACGCCGACATTATTTGGATTGTCCCTCCACTATCGACGCTCTGTCCCTCGACGACATCTGCTCTTACCACGGATATCTGGGCACCTGTGTCGATGACAGCCTTCAGAATTTCATTCCCACACTTAATGTGGACAAACTGTAACTCGTCTATTTTCTCGTTCTCCTTGGCAGGGGAATATACCGGAATCGCAACCTTAGCCGTTAAAATTGCAGATGATTGTTCTTGAAAACGTTCATTGGTCTCCACAGCATTGGTCTGGCGAGTAGGGGAGGTTTTCTTATGATTTTTAGCATGACACACCCTCGAGGTATGCCCAACTCTTCCACACGAATAGCAAGTAGTTTTAAATGTTGGCTGTTTAGGTTCTTGTTTGAAGGGCAATTTATACCTTTGACTCTGAATATCATTTTTAATTATTGCATGTTCTTTTTAATATTAGATCGTGAATCTGACGTATTGCTGAGGGACATTTCAGGTTGACTCGTTTTCTTGACACTCGACCGAACACTTTCGTAGCCGTCCAATTTATCTGCCAAAACAGATGGTTCATAAAATTTGGCCCATTCATCCACGAAATGCTCTCTTATCTCCCCGGCACGCGTTTTTTGAGCTGATCAGTTATTATTAAATCTTTCAATGATTTGAAATCCCTTACTTCCATTCCATCGAGCCATTCTTCGAAGTAACTCGTAATTTCGAACACAAAATCACGCCAAGATCTAGCAGGTATGCGCTGATGTTTCATGAATTTTTGCCTGAAGGTCTCTGGGCTCATCTTGAACCTTTTAATAACACTCCTTTTATGTAGTCATAGTTGTCAAATTTATCTTCTGACTCTCTGGCTATTAGCTGAGTAATATCGGGCGGCATGCGTGCCAAAAGAGCCGATACCCAATTCGTTTTCTCTACTCCAATACGTTTCGCTTGTCTCTCAAACAAGGTAAGGAAAAGAACGATATCTCCATCCCTTATGTCGAAATTCGGAATGATTTTAATTAAATCACTAACACTTGTTTTAAGCGGGCTTAAATTTTCAGGATCGAATCGCGATCTTTCGATTTCAAGCGCATTTTCTCTAACTCGAATTCGCGTTGTTGCTGGATTTTCTCCTTACTTTCCCTTTCAAGGCGTTCCTCTAAAATAACAGATAACTGATCTCTAACGAACTCTTCTTCGTAATCTTTGCTACCGATTATGATATTCCTTAGCTCTATATTCGTCATTTTATCTGATACCTTCTGACCCAACTCCTCAGCCAACAAAACTAAATCTTGCTTTTTAGCCTTCCCTAAAAATGCCATTTCGAAAAATTTTTTCTCTTAAAATATACTCAAACTAACCAATAATAGGACGAAAATAACACTAAAAAGGAATTGCAAAAATTAAGTACCACACATATATCCTTCATTAAAACACCCACAAACAACGTCCGCTATGCTAACTCAATACTCGATGAACTGGGAAGAAAACAAAATAATAGTCATGTGTTTCACAATATCCCCAAAAAAAAAGTGTACTTAATACTCTATAAATAGAACTTAATATATTACTGATTATTCAATAATCACTTAAAATATTATTGATACACAATAATCACTTAAAATATTACTAATACACAAGAATCACTTGAAATATTACTGATACACACGAATCACTTAATATATTGCCGATATTTAATAATCACCTAAAATATTACTGACACACAATAATCACTTAAAATATTGCTGACACACAATAATCACTTAAAATATTACCGACATGCACAACTTAATCTATTCCTGGCTGGAATAATAGAGCACTACAAAATATATTCGGTAGTTTTTCTCCAATTTAACTGATAATATATTTTTTTTTCACATTAATCGAAAAATACTATGCGTACATAAGCACAAAATAATTTCATTGACATGAAATACGTATTATTCTTTAACATTAATTTTTCAACAAACCCAATTGCTATTCACTGACGTGAATTTATTACTGTACATTACAAAATAAATAAATATCATAAAGAAAAAACATACAATCTTTCCTTAATTTATAGAACTGATGTTCTACACACTTTCCATTTATATGGAACAATAATAATAAAATATATACTGATGTATATAATAATTCACAATTGAACTGGCGTTCAAAAATTGAACAAGAAATAATAAAAAAATATACTGATATATAATAACTGAAATTTGAACTGGCGTTCAAAATTTTATAACTGCATGGATATGCACTAAAATAACATACTGAGAGAATTAATGATTTTGAAGCTTCTTAATTTTTAGAACGGATGTTCTAAAACTTACTTTCCATTGATATGGAACAAGAATAATAAAATATATATACTGATGTATATAATTAATTCAAAATTGAACTGTCGTTCAACAAGTTACAACTGCATGGATATGCAGAGCAAAAAAAAAACGTACACTGACGTATACAAAAAATAAAATCAAAATTCTCTCTTAATAAATGGATATTAACAGTATAATTTTATAAATTTCTCTCGTCTTACATTACAGGGAGTTGCAAGCAAAAACTCTTACCTGATTCATTTCCACGTGGGAATCCAGGAAACTCGAAATTTCTGGAACGTTCTTCCTGTGGGGTTTTTCACTAAGACTCGATCATTAACGGCTGCGCCAGTAAAGTTTGTTTCTAATCAATGGGCACGGAAACAATTAAGAACCTGGCATATAATTTTTAAAATTAAGGTTTATTAAAAAAAACATTTAAGGAAAACAATTATTGTGTACAGTTAGCAACGTTCGGACATGACTTCACTCCGTCGTACCCAAAGACCGAATCGTGCCACTTGCCATTCCACATTCCAAGGGGGAGGGGAAACTACCCATTCCCCTTAGCTGGTGTCAATGGGCCTTCCCACTCCTACACTTCCCGACATCACATAGATGATTTTATGCGTGGCCGAATTATTGGAAAGATCGAAGAAGGGCGAAAAATAACAGATGTTGCCAGGGAGTTCGACATCGCTCACAGCGTTGTTTCACGGCCTTGGAAGTCATTTAAAACTACTGGAATGTGTAGTAGACGGCACGGGGGAGGTCGTGTTAGAAGTACGACGTCTGCAGAAGACAGATATATCGTCCTATCAGCAAAAAGGAACAGGCACACCACAGCTCAGCAGGTGACAAATCAGTTTCTTGCTGCCTCAGGAAAGCAGATCTCCCGAAAAACTTTGCCAGACGTTTGAGGGGAGGAGGACTATATGCACGCAGACCTGTTGTGTGTGTCCCATTGACCAAACAGCACCGTACTGCCCGTTTGCAATGGTGTCGTGAGCATCACAATTGGACTGAACAGGACTGGGCATGCGTACTATTCTCAGATGAGAGTAGGTTCAGTCTGTCATCGGATTGTAGATGCCAACTGATCTGGCGCGAGAGTGGTACTGCTTATCGTCCAGAAAATATCCAGGAAAAGGACCGATATCCGACATGCAGTATCATGGTGTGGGCCGGCATCATGATCAATGGCCGCACGCGCCTACATGTGGTTGCGAATGGGACTATGACGGGCCAACGATACATTGATGAAGTTCTACTTCCTCATGTTCGTCTTTTCCGTGGTGCTGTCGGTGATAAATTTGTTTTTATGGACGACAACGCAACATGTCATCGAACACTCGCTGTTCAGGATTTTCTAGACAGCGAGGGTATTCAATGTCTCGTATGGCCAGCGCAATCTCCAGATCTAAACCCCATTGAAAATGTGTGGGATGCTTTGGGGAGGCAAGCTGCTGGTCGAAACTATCCTCCTACAAACAAGAACACCCTCATCCATGCACTCACAGAGGAATGGGATAAATTGCCTCAACAGCTGCTGGATAATGTTGTGCAAAGTATGGTACGACGTGTGGAATGTTGCATCACACTCCACGGTGGACATATCCCGTACTGTGATACCTTTATTTAAGCTGCCTGCTGACTTTTAGATGCATTGTTCCATTTCTCCGTACGCAGATCAAATGAACATTTTTTTTCTTTCAGATGTTTCACAGCTTTTGTACTTTCCAGAACAATAAATATTCTTTATTCTAATGTCTGAACAGTGTGGCAACTATATTTTATCCTACTAGGCTTCATGTCTCTCTTAATGTTATGCTACATAGCAATTTGTGATCCGTCCTTAGCAATTGTCCAGCAGTGTAATTAAAAACCATACAACGCATTTATTATGCACGTGGCGCCATCTGCAGAGAATTGGAAAGATCAATAATTTCCAGGGGAAAATTCGGAGCTTTTTTTCAGAGGTTTTTAAAAATATTTAAAAATTAATATAATAAAATTATATATGTATCTTTCCTTCAATTTAATTATTTTACAATTTTTTAAAAACATTTTACCAGTCTTTATCAAATGAAGTCTGAAAATTTTTTTTTACTTTAACGAATAACGAAACGGGATATTGAAAAAATGTTTTTTTTTATTTTAAAGGTATTAATCACGTTCTGTGAAATTGGAAGCTTTATCTACAAATTAAAGTTGCTTATAAAAATATTGCAGATAAAACAAATGAAATATTTTTTAAAAAATACTTACGTAAAGAAATGTTTAAAACTATTTCAAAATAAATTTAGAAATTACCTTCTTTTTTAATTTATGGAATGGTTCGCTGTTTTTTTAAATAAAAAACATTGAGGCAGAATTGCTCTCTCTTTGTGAAAACACATTCTTAACAATTCAAACTAATTACACTGTAAATGGTTTTCATTGACTATGTTTTTTTTTTAAAAAAGTGAAGTTTTTATAGTTAAATTAGGACATCGGTTTGGAAAAAATTTCGAAAAAGGGAAATTTTTTGACATAATTTTAGAAATCACTCACATTGTACACGTACAAACACACTCACAGAAATGCTGGTGTCATGAGGAAAAGAGAAAACCCGAGCATTAGAAGTTCTGATGTTGTGAAAGAAAGGGAAAATTTATAAAAGTAGAGATAGCCTGTGCAACACCGGGCCATGCAGCTAGAATACAGTAAAAACTACGGTAAAAACTTACTAATCGTCTGGTAATGTAATAAATGCAGTAAGATGGGGCCACTCAAAAAGGCTGACTCGTAGATGTAAGAGAAAAGTAGTCAATGTTAAAGTAAATTTCAAAACTTCTTCAAGAACTACCACTACAAACCTCAATGAAGACTTTAACCAGGGCCGATCCAAGCAGGCAGTGATACTCAACCTGCGGCCCACCAAGCCTTTTTAAGGGGCCCAGTCATGACCTATTGCTCTGAGAAATTCACTTATTTAAGAAAATTGTATTAAAAATTTGGTTGGAAATTCTTTGTCAAGAAATCCAATATACCAATTTTGTCCTTTGCTGTCGGGGCCGTATGGGTAAGAATTGATATTCTTTTTTCAATTTGGAACGGTTACGGTTAGTGATAACAGACAACAGTGTTATAGCGAAAATTTTATGAGAATTAATTTTTAGCTATATTTCGTATCTTGCAAGCGAAAAATATTCGAAGATAATGTATCGTTTCAAGACGTTTGGAGGCTAACTATTTTGTAATGAAAAACAAACATGTATCATTAATTGTTTGACTAGTCATGAAAGTGATGTGTTTAAAAAATACCAATAAACAAGAATCATTCAATGACACTTCTCTTTGAAGATCTCTCTGAAGAAGTTTTGAAAAGGCTTTCTTAAATAATGTTGGCAGCAGTATTAAACTGTTTTGTCGGTGGTAATATCACAGCGGTAACAAAGACATACTATGAAGTTTGTTACATTATTGGTAATCGTATGAAACCGTTTATTAAAGCAAAGAAGGTGAAGGAGTGTTTCTTAAATGCTTCTAATTTAGTGTTAGTGACAAAATGATAAAAATAACAAATAAAAAAAAGAAAAATAGGAGCTGTAATATTTTAATCAATTTTCTACATTTTAAATTTCCAAAGTTATCTTGGTCTTAAGGCATCCCCCCTCCTCCCAATTTATCATCATGTTGCGCTCTGCATGAAGTAACTAACATATGTATGCGGCCCGCGTGAAATATCTGACATACATATGCGGCCCAGCAGAAAAAAAGGTTGAGTATCCCTGTTAGCAGGTGTGCAGCGCATGCACCGCACGTGGGCGGCCAAAGCAAGGGGAGGCCGCAGGCCATATATGGTTTTGTCAATTAAACAAAACTTTTTACGAATTTCTCAAAATTAAACTTATAATAAATCGAATAAATATGTAAATATGCTGAATTTTGAATAGTTATTGAAAAATCAAATCCCGATTTTCCGACAACACATCATAGTTTAAGAAAAATAAAATGTTAGTGCACAGTGTATTGGCCGATTATCCATAAATGTCTACTCTCTTCACAAACATCCTTCTTCTGATACAAAATTCGTGGTAAAGCCGACAATACCACATTAAAAAAAAGTTTTTTTGTTTTTGTTTAATAGCGGCACTGGCAGCGCTCTGTGGATCGATACTTAATAAAAGTGTCTCAAGAAAGATTTTTGCGAAAGTTGCTTTACGAAAATATTTAATACGGTTATCAAATAATGTTTCAATTCAACATGAATTTGGGGAAATTAAAAATTTTCAATTTAATAATAGCCTTATAATTTAGAAAAACAAAATAGAGGAAAGAAGTGATTTTTGCCTATGGTTTTACAACGCTTATAAGCAATCCTCGATTTTCCTTTTTAGAGTTATACCTCTATCAAAAAGTAGTTTTATTTGGTATTAAGTATTAGAGGAAAAATCTTGCAGCTTCTTTTAACTTTTAAATAAATGATTTTCATTACAAAGCCTGCTTGAAAAACACTTTAATATCCGCATAATATTATTAATGTTAGTGAAGTTCTAAATTTAATTTTATGTTGCGGGAACTTAATGGTACTTTACTATTATGTTGAAAAAATGTTAGTTATATGCGTTTTTTTAGTACTAATTGTAACCAGATGCCATATAATGAAACAGGCGAATCAAGCGATTCACAACATAGCACTAAAAAAACAGAAATAGAAGAAAACATATATTAAAAGCTAATCCTGATCTATATATATCAGCCCTCTTACATGTGTACTCCGAATTGGAAAGTAATTTCATATGATCTAATCCACTATATATATATATATATATTTATATAATGACTCTATACCCTTTTTTAAAAAATAAAAATTTCACTGCGTTGCGCGATTTGTTGCAGCAAGCATATGGGCCTCCAACCAGTGGCGTAGCTACCAATGGGGTAGGCGGTGCCGTGCACCGGGCCCCCAAACTCAGGAGACCCTCGGACCCTGACCACCAAGCAAGCCGAACTTGCGATAATTTTTCCCAAATTTAAGGTATGAATAAAAAGTTTGCAACATAATTATAATCATGGCAATTCAGTTGAAAGTAATTTTTAACTTGTAGGGAATTTCCCTAAATCCTTTCCGCTGTTTGTTTAGTGTTGCGAACTTTACTTACTGAAAAGTTTATACTATTTTCATTTTTTTTTAAATCATTTTCCTATAGTTAGTTGAAAGTTCCATGAAAATTCTTGCCATACTTATATTATTACATCTTAAAAATTCTACACAAGAGGCAATTTCTTCCTACTTACATTTTACTTTTAATCACAATGATTCATAGTAAGCTAATTTCCTGTTTCAATATTTCGCGTTTTTTACATAGAGTGCGTGGGCAAAAATAAGCAAATTTTTCTCAGAAACAAGAAATTAAATTTAAAATAACTTTATAATTTCTATCATCGATCTCTTCAAAGAAGAAAATTAGAGTTTAGATAATTTGCCTAGAAATTAAAAAAATAAATTAAACACATAGTTTCCATTAAAGATGGAATCCTTACAAAAAAAATTATATAAAAAACGGAACGAAGATTAGAGATTTGATAAAATAATTAAGAAATGTAGAAAACGTAAGAATCTCTTTTCAGTTTTCTTTGTGTGTCAGATGTGTCTCGTATTTTTCCATAAAATAATCCCGAGATAGTTTTTGTTCATGCATATTCTCATATGCTAATCATTTACTTCACAAAACTCCATCTATGCTGAAAAAAATAAAAGACATATTCACTTCAATAGAAATAATTTCCAATGCATGTATTAGTTTCGTGATATAAGATCTAATAACTAGAAGTTAGTGCTAAACAGTTTCCGAGTTTATTCTTATTAAATATAATAGTGTTTCCAAAATTAGAAGAAAAAAAGTGTATGAAACAACAAATGATGAATGTTTGAAACAGTAATGCGTTTCGGGTAACAAGAAATATTACTTTATATTCGTAATTGTTTTAAAAATTTAGAAAAAAAATAAATGGATTACTCGGGCATTTTCCCCGCAGCGTGTGGTTATTGGAGGGTTTTGCCTAAAACTATCTTTCATAGTTTATCAGAGAAACTATTTCCCTTTACATATATTTATTTTTTTCCCAGTATATTACATTACAGTATTATTACATTCCTATTATTTTCTCAATGCACTTTCACTATTTTTAAAATTTGCGCTACCTTTTGGTCGGTCGCTTGTGAATTAGGATTCACAGAATCAACAGACATTTTAATAAATAAACACCTTTATTTGACTTTTAAATTACTATCAAAAGATTGTTTAAGCGAAGGAAGTGGTCACATTTTATATATATATATATATATATATATATATATATATATATATATAATTACTAGCTTTAATATTAATAACAGTTCTTTAAGAACTTAACAGTGATTATTAATTAAGATACACTAACGATCTTTCTTCGTAGAGATCTCTACTCTTCCTTCTGAAACTCAATTCTTATAACTATCTTTAGTGTCACCCTGAAGACATGTCCCTCTCTTTGCATGACTTTAAACGACAATTCACATTTGCATAATCACGTTTCTTCCACGGAAAGCGATTTTATAATCATACAAAAGTTAAGAAGAAATTCCCAAGAGAATTAATGACAGATGCGGATAGGACCAGTTTCAATCCCTCCCCGTAAAAGAAACGTGATTAGTAGGTGGGTCCAATCGACCCGTCAAAAATCCCGTTATAAATTTCTTAAGCTCAGTAATCTGCTGAATATTCTACGTTTAGCTACCCTGTTTCCTGAGCTCAACTCACCTATCACTCTCAAAACCTCAATAAAAATCTAATTTTAATAATTTCACAAATTTAAGCAAGTAATGTCAAATACATCACACGAGTTATACTAATCTTAGCTATGAAAAAAGACTCTGCTCCCTTAGCTTAAATCAGTCTAACACACCAGTACACCCCATTCGGGCTAGGGCTGGGGAAAAATCATCAACGTGGGGAAAAAAACCAGCCGTGTACAAAAATAAAATGTTATAATTGAACATCATATTATATTTCTACAAAAATTTTATTGCTTGAAATCTTCAGCACATCTTTCCACATCTGTTTCATCAGAATCTGCAATCCTGAAATATATAATGTAGATCGCCAACAAAGCAAAACATTTTGGTGGCACAATATATAATATTGATCCTACATATAGTTTCAGAAATAGATAACCAATCTGGTCTTTAAACTGAGAACTCCTCAAAATTTCGCGCTGTGCTGTTAAGGTTAGTTCTAAATACGCTGCATCCTAGACCACATATACCATATATCTACACAATAAATACATACAATATCACAAGGACTGTACTTTTAAAACAAATCAAGAAATTCTCGCAAACTAGTCAAGTCACAAGGATAACAAAAAATTTTTTACAAGCAAAAAAATGTTGTCTACAATTTTAAAATTAACTTAAAAGTTCATTTTTAAAAAGTTTGATTAACGCACCCATCTTGGTGAAAAACTTTTGTTCCAAAATAATTTTAAAGAAAATGGAATTGCGTTCCGCAAAAAAGGCCCGACTACCTATCAGAAAAAATTAATGAACAGAAAGATAAAAAAACCTGAGGTTTTTTCGTTTCCTGAATCAGCAGGCTACTCTACATCCAAAACGTAACATTTCTTGAGCACCACCAACCCGAACAGCTTGAACTCATTTATGGGAGCTCAAAATAGCTATCGGGATGCCATCAGAGGCCTTGCAGTTAATGTTGACTCATTTGATCATCAGAGATATTAAAAAAAAGGTTGACATTTATGTGCGAAAAAATGGGACTGATAATTTTCTACATAAAGAAAATATATCGCAATGAAAACAAAACCGATGTGTTTTTGCTATAATCAAACAAAAGTTAAAGCAAATATAAAGTAGCCACTATGTCAAACACGAAAAAACAGAAACGGGAAGATAACCGATTTGTTTATCTATTGAAGGGAATAATCTAACTTCATTTAAATCATTTTCTATTTGTACGGATTTCAATCCATCGTGAGATAACTAAAAGCTTTTAAGAAATCGTATTTCTTATAAAACAACTGTAATGTGCATCCTAGAGAAAATAATAGAAATGTTTGGAGAAAGATAAATATTTCAGAAAAAGTAAGCAATAAGTTATCAGCAACAAAAGATGAAATTTTAGATGTCAGAACAAAACAACGAAAAAATATGAAAAACGTGAAAAAGAACTTTAGCATAACAAGTCAATGTAGAATTAACTCATAAAAACTGAAAAAGAAAACTATGTTATTAATAATGAAGAATTAATAATTAGGAACAAATGCGCAGTTGAAACTTGGCTGAAATAAGAGAAAAAGAATTAATACATAACACGTCAATATCGAATTAATTCATAACAAATGGAATAGCAAACCATGTTATTAATAATGAAGAATTAATAAGAACAATTACGCATTTGAAACTTGGACAAAATGCAAGAAAAAGAATTATAACGTATCAAGTTGGGACGGGGCTTTCATCGCAATTTTTATTAGTGTCCTCTTGGGGTTTCTTTGAGGCCAAAATAGTAATTCTTTCCAACCAACTCGAGAAGAAGAACGTGTGTATGTAAATTAGGAATCATATATATAATAAAAGTTTAGTGTTCGCGAGGTGGCTATGTCTAAGTGTGGAAGTGATTAAGATAGCGTTTAGAAGAATATCAAGCCCGAGAATTAACCTCCCCGTACCTGTATATCCAAGCTAAAGGTGGATACGAAACCACAAGGATTAGAGCCGGATAAAAGCCACGTCAGGTTATGATAAAGGAAGTAGCTGTTTACCTAAGATATAGCGGTAAGCGATTTCGATTAAGCTATAAAGAAAGTGCGTGTATTAGTGAGATTAGAATTAATCTGTAAAGTTAGATATAGTGGTCAATTACGCGATTATTTGGTAATACCAGTTGTTCTTCTCATTCCAATTCTGCTTACTTTGATTATTATCATTGTTGTGTATTGTGATTAAATTAAGATCGTAATAAATAGAAATTAAGATGGACGATTTGCATGATTCTTCGTCCTTCCCTACAGAAACAGGTCGCGTAGATAATGGAGAACAGGGGCACCCACAAAGTCAATATCGAATTACTCATTAAAATTGAAAACCAAACCACGTTATTAATAGGAACAAATAAAAAGTTGAATTTTAAACAAAATACAAGAAAAAGAATTATAGCATAACAAGTCAATATCGAATTCATAAGAAACGGTATAGCAAACCATGTTACTAATGATGAAGAAAAGTAATAAATAAGAACACATACTCATTTGACACTTGGACGAAATACGAGAAAATTAATTATTGAATAACAAGTCAATATCGAATTAACTCATAACAAATAAAATTGCAAACCATGTTATTAATAATGAAGAATTAATAAATAGGAACAAATGTGCTGTTCACAATTGGAAAAAATACGAGAAAAATAAATATTGAATAACAAGTCAGTATTGAATTAATTCGTAACGAATTGAAACCAAACCATGTCATTAATAATGAATACTTAATAGAACAAATACGCATTTGAAAATTGGACAAAATGCAAGAAAAAGAAGTATTGCATAAAAATTCAATATCGACATAACTCATTACAAAATAGAAAAACAAACCATGCTATTAATCATAACTAATTCAATCGAAAGGCAGAAATCCAGAAATGCATTCTCATAAATTCAAAAAGGATTTATAGAGTTCTAATATAGAAAAGGAAAAAAAGAAGAAAAAGTCTGACTTTGAAAGGCGAGAGGGAACGACGAAATTAAAGAAGGATCACTGGAGTATCACTGGAGACAGGAAATGGGACCAATTTTATTGCCGCAGAATAATAATACTTTCATCAAGCCAAGAGAAAATCTACAGATCAGTTACAAATTCAATCTTTAACTTTAATTCAATCTGAATTAAATCTATATATGAGACTCGAAATAAATTTGCACAAGAGGCACTGATAATATTTTCCCAGATTTAAAGTGATCTTTTCGTATCAGAATAATGTGAAAGGTCCACACGACGAGAAACATCCCCAGTCGAGGAAGTTCTTCAAAGCGAGAAGTATCCTCAAAAGTGGAAGTCCGGCAAGGCGAGAAGCTTCCCCAACCATGTGTGCACCGCAGTGTGGAAAATTCCGCAGGCATTGACTGACAGTGTACGGAAAATTCATAGCCAAGGCTGAGCGAGTGAGTGACTAGTGTTTGTGTGTACACGGTGCAAGAGTCAGTTTGGGTTAAAGAGTGTCAAACATTGAATCAAATTTTGAGTGTATCTGTGGAAATTAATGTCGAAAGAGACGATTTTGTATAAAATGCGGCGAACATTTGTTTTGAATACTGTTATATTTTCAATTCACACACTGAAAACTTATCGGAAAAATAATCTAATACAAATCAATTAATAATACTTTTTAAAACCTAAATAAAATCTTGTCAGAAACCATTGTAAATATTACACAACTAATTATTATTGATACGTTAAACAGTAACTTTTTGTATCAAAGGCGGATTTTCAAATAGACTTATTATGAAAATTAGGAAATTTTCCAAAATAAGATAATGTTTATTTCATAAGCATTACTGTTTCACATTTTAAAAAGTCCTCAATTAAAACAACACACGGGAGAAATTCTTATAAATAGACTAACACACAATAATATCCATTGCAAGAATAATTCCTTTCAAAATAAAAACTATAAAAAAATGGGTTCTAAAATTTCCCTAACTGTTCCATAAAACTGAAACTTGAAAACTACTTGAAGCACACTTGTCTTGTGCTAATGAGAATAATTTTAAGCAAGGGAACACTTTTTCTTTTAATTAATACAAAAGCATTTTTAGCACTGTATTGCATTTTTTAAAAATAAATGCAAACAAGTATTACTTTTCCTGCATTTCTTTGAAAAAAATTTAGGTGGAATAGTGTAATGATTCAAAAAGTGAGTAATAATCAATAAATGAAGATAATACAGATTTTTAACTGCTTCCCTGATAGTGGAACGTTAATTTGAATTCATGTATATAGAGCAATTAATTTTTCTACCGAATTTATCTGCAGTGTAGCAGAATTTGCAAATACGATTTATTTTATCACGTTTTTACTCAGTATGAAGCTTATAATGAAAGAAAGTCAACCAGTATTTAGCTGTTTATTCTATATCTAGAAAAAGAGGGGAAAGTACTATAAGATTTTCTTCCAATTATAGGGTTTAGATTTCTGGAATTCTTACATTTTTATACTGTAAATCAGGAAATCACAGTACCAAAGATCATCTAAACAATTTAGAATGGAACTTGTTGGGAAAACTAATAGCAGAAAATCATTATGACAAGTTTTCTGCTACATCAGGAAGACCCAGGCTAACTTCAAGGTATTTTTCAGATGTTCCTGTTTTTTTTGAGAAAAAAATACAAAGAAACAATGTGCTCTATGCTCTCATAAGAGATTCCACAGATAGGTTAGAAAGGATACGAAATGTTACTTAGTGTTTTCCTTGTATCAAATATTATCATGCAACAATTAATATTCAATTTTCCCCCTTTTAACCAAAATAACTAAGAACAACAAACTGATGATAAAACTAAATGCTTTCACACGTGTAAATTATTTTAAATTCCACTTAAAACCAGCAAATTGTGTTTTACTTCAGTTCCTTACATTTAATAAAATTTAAAATCTGATTTTTTGCAATTTTTTTTTAAAAAAAAACTGATAAGAGAATAGTTAAATAACATAGACACTTTGAATCAAATGATAATGCTTTGAAATGCTTAAGCATACTGAAAGTGCTTTCACAAGTACAAAAAAAAAAAAAAAAAAAAATTGACAAAATGTGACAGCAGGAAAACACATTGAATGTTCTATCTTTCATATAGTTGATATTAAATTTGATATATATATAATCACAAATTCTTATTAAGAAAAATTAAAAGAATGTGTACAATTATATAGTCAAATTTGCAATACACTAATTCACAAAAATTTGAGCAAAGAATTCAATAGCCATTCTTTATTCATGCTATCTTAATGCATAATGAAACTTAAATGATTTTTGTTTCCAAAAGAGAATTATGACTCAAAAGTTAATTATTTCAAACTGTCGAGAAATTCAAAAAATCTTGGCAACATTCCATAAGCCAACAAAAGATTTTCCACAGTCTTTCAGGAACAGGACTGATGCATAATTACAAAAGGAAATAATTCAGATGGCAATGCTAATCAATGTAAATTATTAACAAACAAGCTAAAAAGGTGACAAAAATTAACAAATAAGCCAAAATAAATCCTTAAAATTTGAGCCATGAATAATAAAAGCAATTCACTTGAAAAGCATTCAACACAAAATCACTTACAAATTAATAATAATGAAAAAAAAAAAGTTCTTCAAAATTTTTTTTTAGTTTTGTACATTAAAATAATTTACATATTTATAAACACTACAATTCAATACAAACTAATATCTCTGTTTTATGAGAGAAAATTTGACAGCCTAGTAAAAATACAAGCTAAGCCTGTAAGGTTTATTCTGCAATATAAAATATTAAAACCGACAAACATTATGTGACATTTGTTTACACATTTTATGATACAAAAACAACATTGATGCTAATGCACATAAACAAGCATGCTAGATGTTTTAAAAGGTTTATATCTATCACACACATAATATATGTTACCGGCAAAGTATGAAATGCCGGCATTTTATAGAATACCTGACGTTTTTAGGCAAAGTATGAAATAGGAGAATTATTACATACTTTGCCTAGGCATTCTATAGAATGACAAATGCTATTTAGGCAAAATATGAAAAAAGGTCCTAATAAAGCTATTTTATAAATAATGTGCATTCCTAAGAAATACAAATGTTATACTAGAAAAATAATAAGAGTGCCATTAAAAATTTTTTATTTAAAATACATAAAGAAAAATGAACGTAGTACTGAACAAGATTATTGCCTTTCTTATTAAGAAGACTTGGCAACGTGAAACGTGGCATTTTTGTACAATGTTTTGGAATTGCTTTGCTGACGGTGTCGAAAGGACACGCATAATAAATTTCCTGTATATATAGTTATTGCTAAAGTTGAAATTATGAATTTTTTTGAAAACTCAACACTTTGAGTATTTATTAGAGTGCTACTAAACAAGCACCTAATAAAACTATTTAACAACGTGAGCAATAAATATGGCAATCTTTTACACCACAACAGACCAGTTAAACATTGCACAAAAACTGTTAATGATTCGAGTTGAGACATATAACACCAGGATTTTGCTATATAGAAAGCAGTTTTTAAAATACCAATTAGTTACCGGTTGGTCAGAGAAGTAAAAGAGCCATCTGCACCATGTACTAAAAAATAATAACTCTTAACTCCAGTATCTTGAAAGATCATGCAACTATGATACCAGCTACCAAATAATGGATCTTTTTGGCAATTACTTAGACATGTTCAAACCACTTGTTAAAGCCTCGACCATAGGATATATATATGTAACTACATACTTTGCCTAGGCATTCTATAGAATGACAAATGCTATTTAGGCAAAATATGAAAAAAGGTCCTAATAAAGCTATTTTATAAATAATGTACATTCCTAAGAAATACAAATGTTATACTAGAAAAATAATAAGAGTGCCATTAAAAATTTTTTATTTAAAATACATAAAGAAAAATGAACGTAGTACTGAACAAGATTATTGCCTTTCTTATTAAGAAGACTTGGCAACGTGAAACGTGGCATTTTTGTACAATGTTTTGGACTTGCTTTGCTGACGGTGTCGAATGGACACGCATAATAAATTTCCAGTATATAGTTATTGCTAAAGTTGAAATTATGAATTTTTTGAAAACTCAACACTTTGAGTATTTATTAGAGTGCTACTAAACAAGCACCTAATAAAACTATTTAACAACGTGAGCAATAAATATGGCAATCTTTTACACCACAACAGACCAGTTAAACATTGCACAAAAAATGTTAATGATTCGAGTTGACATACAACACCAGGATTTTGCTATATAGAAAGCAGTTTTCTAAATACCAATTAGTTACCGGTTGGTCAGAGAAGTAAAAGAGCCATCTGCACCATGTACTAAAAAATAATAACTCTTAACTCCAGTATCTTGAAAGATCATGCAACTATGATACCAGCTACCAAATAATGGATCTTTTTGGCAATTACTTAGACATGTTCAAACCACTTGTTAAAGCCTCGACCATAGGATATATATATGTAACTAGTGATCAAAAGACCTTATGATACATTATCAATTATTGGATCTGAACATTAATACCATCTAAAAAAAAAGGGATACTATGCCTTTACATCTACACTTAGATTGTAAACTACAAACCAAACAATCAATTGAGCATTGTTTAGATAATAACTAAGGTAATATAAGTATCCATAAATATGTAAATTATTAACAAACAAGCTAAAAAGGTGACAAAAATTAACAAATAAGCCAAAATAAATCCTTAAAATTTGAGCCATGAATAATAAAAGCAATTCACTTGAAAAGCATTCAACACAAAATCACTTACAAATTAATAATAATGAAAAAAAAAAAAAAAGTTCTTCAAAATTTTTTTTTAGTTTTGTACATTAAAATAATTTACATATTTATAAACACTACAATTCAATACAAACTAATATCTCTGTTTTATGAGAGAAAATTTGACAGCCTAGTAAAAATACAAGCTAAGCCTGTAAGGTTTATTCTGCAATATAAAATATTAAAACCGACAAACATTATGTGACATTTGTTTACACATTTTATGATACAAAAACAACATTGATGCTAATGCACATAAACAAGCATGCTAGATGTTTTAAAAGGTTTATATCTATCACACACATAATATATGTTACCGGCAAAGTATGAAATGCCGGCATTTTATAGAATACCTGACGTTTTTAGGCAAAGTATGAAATAGGAGAATTATTACATACTTTGCCTAGGCATTCTATAGAATGACAAATGCTATTTAGGCAAAATATGAAAAAAGGTCCTAATAAAGCTATTTTATAAATAATGTACATTCCTAAGAAATACAAATGTTATACTAGAAAAATAATAAGAGTGCCATTAAAAATTTTTTATTTAAAATACATAATGAAAAATAAACGTTGTACTGAACAAGATTATTGCCTTTCTTATTAAGAAGACTTGGCAACGTGAAACGTGGCATTTTTGTACAATGTTTTGGACTTGCTTTGTTGACGGTGTCGAATGGACACGCATAATAAATTTCCAGTATATAGTTATTGCTAAAGTTGAAATTATGAATTTTTTGAAAACTCAACACTTTGAGTATTTATTAGAGTGCTACTAAACAAGCACCTAATAAAACTATTTAACAACGTGAGCAATAAATATGGCAATCTTTTACACCACAACAGACCAGTTAAACATTGCACAAAAAATGTTAATGATTCGAGTTGACATACAACACCAGAATTTTGCTATATAGAAAGCAGTTTTTAAAATACCAATTAGTTACCGGTTGGTCAGAGAAGTAAAAAAGACATCTGCACCATGTACTAAAAAATAATAACTCTTAACTCCAGTATCTTGAAAGATCATGCAACTATGATACCAGCTACCAAATAATGGATCTTTTTGGCAATTACTTAGACATGTTCAAACCACTTGTTAAAGCCTCGACCATAGGATATATATATGTAACTACATACTTTGCCTAGGCATTCTATAGAATGACAAATGCTATTTAGGCAAAATATGAAAAAAGGTCCTAATAAAGCTATTTTATAAATAATGTACATTCCTAAGAAATACAAATGTTATACTAGAAAAATAATAAGAGTGACATTAAAAATTTTTTATTTAAAATACATAAAGAAAAATAAACGTTGTACTGAACAAGATTATTGCCTTTCTTATTAAGAAGACTTGGCAACGTGAAACGTGGCATTTTTGTACAATGTTTTGGACTTGCTTTGCTGACGGTGTCGAATGGACACGCATAATAAATTTCCAGTATATAGTTATTGCTAAAGTTGAAATTATGAATTTTTTGAAAACTCAACACTTTGAGTATTTATTAGAGTGCTACTAAACAAGCACCTAATAAAACTATTTAACAACGTGAGCAATAAATATGGCAATCTTTTACACCACAACAGACCAGTTAAACATTGCACAAAAAATGTTAATGATTCGAGTTGACATACAACACCAGGATTTTGCTATATAGAAAGCAGTTTTTAAAATACCAATTAGTTACCGGTTGGTCAGAGAAGTAAAAAAGACATCTGCACCATGTACTAAAAAATAATAACTCTTAACTCCAGTATCTTGAAAGATCATGCAACTATGATACCAGCTACCAAATAATGGATCTTTTTGGCAATTACTTAGACATGTTCAAACCACTTGTTAAAGCCTCGACCATAGGATATATATATGTAACTAGTGATCAAAAGACCTTATGATACATATCAATTATTGGATCTGAACATTAATACCATCTAAAAAAAAAGGGATACTATGCCTTTACATCTACACTTAGATTGTAAACTACAACCCAAACAATCAATTGAGCATTGTTTAGATAATAACTAAGGTAATATAAGTATCCATAAATATGTAAATTATTAACAAACAAGCTAAAAAGGTGACAAAAATTAACAAATAAGCCAAAATAAATCCTTAAAATTTGAGCCATGAATAATAAAAGCAATTTACTTGAAAAGCATTCAACACAAAATCACTTACAAATTAATAATAATGAAAAAAAAAAAAAGTTCTTCAAAAATTTTTTTTTTAGTTTTGCACATTAAAATAATTTACATATTTATAAACACTACAATTCAATACAAACTAATATCTCTGTTTTATGAGAGAAAATTTGACAGCCTAGTAAAAATACAAGCTAAGCCTGTAAGGTTTATTCTGCAATATAAAATATTAAAACCGACAAACATTATGTGACATTTGTTTATACATTTTATGATACAAAAACAACATTGATGCTAATGCACATAAACAAGCATGCTAGATGTTTTAAAAGGTTTACATCTATCACACACATAATATATGTTACCGGCAAAGTATGAAATGCCGGCATTTTATAGAATACCTGACGTTTTTAGGCAAAGTATGAAATAGGAGAATTATTACATACTTTGCCTAGGCATTCTATAGAATGACAAATGCTATTTAGGCAAAATATGAAAAAAGGTCCTAATAAAGCTATTTTATAAATAATGTGCATTCCTAAGAAATACAAATGTTATACTAGAAAAATAATAAGAGTGCCATTAAAAAATTTTTATTTAAAATACATAAAGAAAAATGAACGTTGTACTGAACAAGATTATTGCCTTTCTTATTAAGAAGACTTGGCAACGTGAAACGTGGCATTTTTGTACAATGTTTTGGACTTGCTTTCCTGACAGTGTCGAATGGACACGCATAATAAATTTCCAGTATAGTTATTGCTAAAGTTGAAATTATGAATTTTTTGAAAACTCAACACTTTGAGTATTTATTAGAGTGCTACTAAACAAGCACCTAATAAAACTATTTAACAACGTGAGCAATAAATATGGCAATCTTTTACACCACAACAGACCAGTTAAACATTGCACAAAAAATGTTAATGATTCGAGTTGAGACAAATAACACCAGGATTTTGCTATATAGAAAGCAGTTTTTATAATACCAATTAGTTACCGGTTGGTCAGAGAAGTAAAAGAGCCATCTGCACCATGTACTAAAAAATAATAACTCTTAACTCCAGTATCTTGAAAGATCATGCAACTATGATACCAGCTACCAAATAATGGATCTTTTTGGCAATTACTTAGACATGTTCAAACCACTTGTTAAAGCCTCGACCATAGGATATATATATGTAACTAGTGATCAAAAGACCTTATGATACATATCAATTATTGGATCTGAACATTAATACCATCTAAAAAAAAAAGGGATACTATGCCTTTACATCTACACTTAGATTGTAAACTACAACCCAAACAATCAATTAAGCATTGTTTAGATAATAACTAAGGTAATATAAGTATCCATAAATATGTAAATTATTAACAAACAAGCTAAAAAGGTGACAAAAATTAACAAATAAGCCAAAATAAATCCTTAAAATTTGAGCCATGAATAATAAAAGCAATTCACTTGAAAAGCATTCAACACAAAATCACTTACAGGTGAAAAAAGGTGACAAAAATTAACAAATAAGCCAAAATAAATCCTTAAAATTTGAGCCATGAATAATAAAAGCAATTCACTTGAAAAGCATTCAACACAAAATCACTTACAAATTAATAATAATGAAAAAAAAAAAAGTTCTTCAAAATTTTTTTTTTAGTTTTGTACATTAAAATAATTTACATATTTATAAATCCTAATAAAGCTATTTTATAAATAATGTGCATTCCTAAGAAATACAAATGTTATACTAGAAAAATAATAAGATAATTTAATAATCTTTTTTTTTAAATTAAAATAATTTAGGACCTTTTTTAGAAAAAAGGTCCTAATAAAGCTATTTTATAAATAATGTGCATTCCTAAGAAATACAAATGTTATACTAGAAAAATAATAAGAGTGCCATTAAAAATTTTTTATTTAAAATACATAAAGAAAAATGAACGTAGTACTGAACAAGATTATCGCCTTTCTTATTAAGAAGACTTGGCATCGTGAAACGTGGCATTTTTGTACAATGTTTTGGACTTGCTTTGCTGACGGTGTCGAATGGACACGCATAATAAATTTCCAGTATATATAGTTATTGCTAAAGTTCAAATTATGAATTATTTGAAAACTGAAATACATATCAATTATTGGATCTGAACATTAATACCATCTAAAAAAAAAAGGGATACTATGCCTTTACATCTACACTTAGATTGTAAACTACAACCCAAACAATCAATTGAGCATTGTTTAGATAATAACTAAGGTAATATAAGTATCCATAAAGCTAAAAAGGTGACAAAAATTAACAAATAAGCCAAAATAAATCCTTAAAATTTGAGCCATGAATAAAAAAAGCAATTCACTTGAAAAGCATTCAACACAAAATCACTTACAAATTAATAATAATGAAAAAAAAAAAAAAGTTCTTCAAAATTTTTTTAGTTTTGTACATTAAAATAATTTACATATTTATAAACACTACAAAGCAATACAAACTAATATCTCTGTTTTATGAGAGAAAATTTGACAGCCTAGTAAAAATACAAGCTAAGCCTGTAAGGTTTATTCTGCAATATAAAATATTAAAACCGACAAACATGTGACATTTGTTTACACATTTTATGATACAAAAACAACATTGATGCTAATGCACATAAACAAGCATGCTAGATGTTTTAAAAGGTTTATATCTATCACACAATAAAACTATTTATAATATATGTTACCGACCAGTTAAACATTGCAAAAAATGTAATGAAAATGCCGGCATTTTTATAGAGAATACCTCTGACGTTTTTAGGCAAAGTATGAAAGATCAGAACTATTACCAGCTACCAAATACTTTGCCTAGGCATTCTATAGAATGACAAATGCTATTTAGGCAAAATATGAAAAAAAAGTCCTAATAAAGCATTTTATAAATAATGTACATTCTAAGAAATACAAATGTTATACTAGAAAAATAATAAGAGTGCCATTAAAAATTTTTTTATTTAAAAATACATAAAGAAAAATAAACGTTGTACTGAACAAGATTATTGCCTTTCTTATTAAGAAGACTTGGCAAAAAAGTGAAAAAATTAACGTGGCATTTTTGTACAATGTTTTGGAATTGCTTTGTTGAAAATGTCGAATGGACACGCATAATAAATTTCCAGAATAATAAAAGCAATATATAGTTATTGCTAAAGTTGAAATTATGAATTTTTGAAAACTCAACACTTTGAGTATTTATTAGAGTGCTACTAAACAAGCACCTAATAAAACTATTTAACAACGTGAGCAATAAATATGGCAATCTTTTACACCACAACAGACCAGTTAAACATTGCACAAAAAAGACTTGGCATGTTAATGATTCGAGTTGACATACAACACCAGAATTTTGCTATATAGAAAGCAGTTTTTAAAATACCAATTAGTTACCGGTTGGTCAGAGAAGTAAAAAAGACATCTGCACCATGTACTAAAAAATAATAACTCTTAACTCCAGTATCTTGAAAGATCATGCAACTATGATACCAGCTACCAAATAATGGATCTTTTTGGCAATTACTAAGACATGTTCAAACCACTTGTTAAAGCCTCGACCATAGGATATATATATGTAACTACATACTTTGCCTAGGCATTCTATAGAATGACAAATGCTATTTAGGCAAAATATGAAAAAAGGTCCTAATAAAGCTATTTTATAAATAATGTACATTCCTAAGAAATACAAATGTTATACTAGAAAAATAATAAGAGTGACATTAAAATTTTTTATTTAAAATACATAAAGAAAAATAAACGTTGTACTGAACAAGATTATTGCCTTTCTTATTAAGAAGACTTGGCAACGTGAAACGGGCATTTTTGTACAATGTTTTTGACTTGCTTTGCTGACGGTGTCGAATGGACACGCATAATAAATTTCCAGTATATAGTTATTGCTAAAGTTGAAATTATGAATTTTTGAAAACTCAACACTTTGAGTATTTATTAGAGTGCTACTAAACAAGCACCTAATAAAACTATTTAACAACGTGAGCAATAAATATGGCAATCTTTACACCACAACAGACCAGTTAAACATTGCACAAAAATGTTAATGATTCGAGTTGACATACAACACCAGGATTTTGCTATATAGAAAGCAGTTTTTAAAATACCAATTAGTTACCGGTTGGTCAGAGAAGTAAAAAAGACATCTGCACCATGTACTAAAAATAATAACTCTTAACTCCAGTATCTTGAAAGATCATGCAACTATGATACCAGCTACCAAATAATGGATCTTTTTGGCAATTACTTAGACATGTTCAAACCACTTGTTAAAGCCTCGACCATAGGATATATATATGTAACTAGTGATCAAAAGACCTTATGATACATATCAATTATTGGATCTGAACATTAATACCATCTAAAAAAAAAAAAGGGATACTATGCCTTTACATCTACACTTAGATTGTAAACTACAACCCAAACAATCAATTGAGCATTGTTTAGATAATAAATAAGGTAATATAAGTATCCATAAATATGTAAATTATTAACAAACAAGCTAAAAAGGTGACAAAAATTAACAAATAAGCCAAAATAAATCCTTAAAATTTGAGCCATGAATAATAAAAGCAATTTACTTGAAAAGCATTCAACACAAAAATCACTTACAAATTAATAATAATGAAAAAAAAAAAAAAAAGTTCTTCAAAAATTTTTTTTTTTAGTTTTGCACATTAAAATAATTTACATATTTATAAACACTACAATTCAATACAAACTAATATCTCTGTTTTATGAGAGAAAATTTGACAGCCTAGTAAAAATACAAGCTAAGCCTGTAAGGTTTATTCTGCAATATAAAATATTAAAACCGACAAACATTATGTGACATTTGTTTATACATTTTATGATACAAAAACAACATTGATGCTAATGCACATAAACAAGCATGCTAGATGTTTTAAAAGGTTTACATCTATCACACACATAATATATGTTACCGGCAAAGTATGAAATGCCGGCATTTTATAGAATACCTGACGTTTTTAGGCAAAGTATGAAATAGGAGAATTATTACATACTTTGCCTAGGCATTCTATAGAATGACAAATGCTATTTAGGCAAAATATGAAAAAAGGTCCTAATAAAGCTATTTTATAAATAATGTGCATTCCTAAGAAATACAAATGTTATACTAGAAAAATAATAAGAGTGCCATTAAAAAATTTTTATTTAAAATACATAAAGAAAAATGAACGTTGTACTGAACAAGATTATTGCCTTTCTTATTAAGAAGACTTGGCAACGTGAAACGTGGCATTTTTGTACAATGTTTTGGACTTGCTTTCCTGACAGTGTCGAATGGACACGCATAATAAATTTCCAGTATAGTTATTGCTAAAGTTGAAATTATGAATTTTTTGAAAACTCAACACTTTGAGTATTTATTAGAGTGCTACTAAACAAGCACCTAATAAAACTATTTAACAACGTGAGCAATAAATATGGCAATCTTTTTACACCACAACAGACCAGTTAAACATTGCACAAAAATGTTAATGATTCGAGTTGAGACAAATAACACCAGGATTTTGCTATATAGAAAGCAGTTTTTAAATACCAATTAGTTACCGGTTGGTCAGAGAAGTAAAAGAGCCATCTGCACCATGTACTAAAAATAATAACTCTTAACTCCAGTATCTTGAAAGATCATGCAACTATGATACCAGCTACCAAATAATGGATCTTTTTTGGCAATTACTTAGACATGTTCAAACCACTTGTTAAAGCCTCGACCATAGGATATATATATGTAACTAGTGATCAAAAGACCTTTGATACATATCAATTATTGATCTGAACATTAATACCATCTAAAAAAAAAAGGATACTATGCCTTTACATCTACACTTAGATTGTAAACTACAACCCAAACAATCAATTAAGCATTGTTTAGATAATAACTAAGGTAATATAAGTATCCATAAATATGTAAATTATTAACAAACAAGCTAAAAAGGTGACAAAAATTAACAAATAAGCCAAAATAAATCTTATTAAAATTTGAGCCATGAATAATAAAAGCAATTTTTGAAAAGCATTCAACACAAAATCACTTACAGGTGAAAAAAAAAAAAAAAAAAAAAAAAGGTGACAAAAATTAACAAATTTCCAAAATAAATAGTTAAAATTTGAGCCATGAAATAATAAATTTTTTGAAAAGCATTCAACACAAAATCACTTACAAATTTAAGTGCTAATGAAAAAAAAAAATACAAGCTAAGCACTTCAAAAAACTTTTTTTAGTTTTGTACAATAAAAATATTTACAATTTATAAATCCTACAAAGACCATTTATAAATTGCATTCAAAAAAAATACAAATGTTATACTAGAAAAAATAATAAGATAATTTAATAATCAGTTTTTAAATTAAAATAATTTAGGACCTTTTTAGAAAAAAGGTCCTAGAAAGTATTTTATAAATAATGTGCATTCCTAAGAAATACAAATGTTATACTAGAAAAATAATAAGAGTGCCATTAAAAATTTTTTATTTAAAATACATAAAGAAAAATGAACCAGTACTGAACAAATATGGATTTCTTATTAAGAAGACTTGGCATGTTCGTGGCATTTTGTACAAAGCCTGGACACGCATAATAAATTGTATACTAGCTAAAGATTCAAATTATGAATTATTTGAAAACTGAAATACATATCAATTATTGGATCTGAACATTAATACCATCTAAAAAAAAAAAATGATACTATGCCTTTACATCTACACTTAGATTGTAAACTACAACCCAAACAATCAATTGAGCATTGTTTAGATAATAACTAAGGTAATATAAGTATCCATAAATATGTAAATAAACAAACAAGCTAAAAGGTGACAAAAATTAACAAATAAGCCAAAATAAATCCTTAAAATTTGAGCCATGAATAATAAAAGCAATTCACTTGAAAAGCATTCAACACAAAATCACTTACAAATTAATAATAATGAAAAAAAAACTTCTTCAAAATTTTTTTTTAGTTTTGTACATTAAAATAATTTACATATTTATAAACACTACAATTCAATACAAACTAATATCTCTGTTTTATGAGAGAAAATTTGACAGCCTAGTAAAAATACAAGCTAAGCCTGTAAGGTTTATTCTGCAATATAAAATATTAAAACCGACAAACATTATGTGACATTTGTTTACACATTTTATGATACAAAAACAACATTGATGCTAATGCACATAAACAAGCATGCTAGATGTTTTAAAAGGTTTATATCTATCACACACATAATATATGTTACCGGCAAAGTATGAAATGCCGGCATTTTATAGAATACCTGACGTTTTTAGGCAAAGTATGAAATAGAGAATTATTACATACTTTGCCTAGGCATTCTATAGAATGACAAATGCTATTTAGGCAAAATATGAAAAAAGGTCCTAATAAAGCTATTTTATAAATAATGTACATTCCTAAGAAATACAAATGTTATACTAGAAAAATAATAAGAGTGCCATTAAAAATTTTTTATTTAAAATACATAAAGAAAATAAACGTTGTACTGAACAAGATTATTGCCTTTCTTATTAAGAAGACTTGGCAACGTGAAACGTGGCATTTTTGTACAATGTTTTGGACTTGCTTTGTGACGGTGTCGAATGGACACGCATAATAAATTTCCAGTATATAGTTATTGCTAAAGTTGAAATTATGAATTTTTGAAAACTCAACACTTTGAGTATTTATTAGAGTGCTACTAAACAAGCACCTAATAAAACTATTTAACAACGTGAGCAATAAATATGGCAATCTTTTACACCACAACAGACCAGTTAAACATTGCACAAAAAATGTTAATGATTCGAGTTGACATACAACACCAGAATTTTGCTATATAGAAAGCAGTTTTTAAATACCAATTAGTTACCGGTTGGTCAGAGAAGTAAAAGAGCCATCTGCACCATGTACTAAAAATAATAACTCTTAACTCCAGTATCTTGAAAGATCATGCAACTATGATACCAGCTACCAAATAATGGATCTTTTGGCAATTACTTAGACATGTTCAAACCACTTGTTAAAGCCTCGACCATAGGATATATATATGTAACTACATACTTTGCCTAGGCATTCTATAGAATGACAAATGCTATTTAGGCAAAATATGAAAAAGGTCCTAATAAAGCTATTTTATAAATAATGTACATTCCTAAGAAATACAAATGTTATACTAGAAAAATAATAAGAGTGACATTAAAAATTTTTTATTTAAAATACATAAAGAAAATAAACGTTGTACTGAACAAGATTATTGCCTTTCTTATTAAGAAGACTTGGCAACGTGAAACGTGGCATTTTTGTACAATGTTTTGGACTTGCTTTGCTGACGGTGTCAAATGGACACGCATAATAAATTTCCAGTATATAGTTATTGCTAAAGTTGAAATTATGAATTTTTTGAAAACTCAACACTTTGAGTATTTATTAGAGTGCTACTAAACAAGCACCTAATAAAACTATTTAACAACGTGAGCAATAAATATGGCAATCTTTTACACCACAACAGACCAGTTAAACATTGCACAAAAAATGTTAATGATTCGAGTTGACATACAACACCAGGATTTTGCTATATAGAAAGCAGTTTTTAAAATACCAATTAGTTACCGGTTGGTCAGAGAAGTAAAAAAGACATCTGCACCATGTACTAAAAAATAATAACTCTTAACTCCAGTATCTTGAAAGATCATGCAACTATGATACCAGCTACCAAATAATGGATCTTTTTGGCAATTACTTAGACATGTTCAAACCACTTGTTAAAGCCTCGACCATAGGATATATATATGTAACTAGTGATCAAAAAGACCTTATGATACATATCAATTATTGGATCTGAACATTAATACCATCTAAAAAAAAAAAGGGATACTATGCCTTTACATCTACACTAGATTGTAAACTACAACCCAAACAATCAATTAGCATTGTTTAGATAATAACTAAGGTAATATAAGTATCCATAAATATGTAAATTATTAACAAACAAGCTAAAAGGTGACAAAAATTAACAAATAAGCCAAAATAAATCCTTAAAATTTGAGCCATGAATAATAAAAGCAATTCACTTGAAAAGCATTCAACACAAAATCACTTACAGGTGAAAAAAAAAAAGGTGACAAAAAAAATACAAATAAGCCAAAATAAATCCTGTAAAATTTGAGCCATGAAAAATAAAAGCAAACTTGAAAAGCATTCAACACAAAATTCACAAATTAATAATAATTTTTTCAAAATTTTTTTTAGTTTTGTACATAAAATAATTTACATATTTATAAATCCTAATAAAGCTATTTTATAAATAATGTGCATTCTAAGAAATACAAATGTTATACTAGAAAAATAATAAGATAATTTAATAATCTTTTTTTTTAAAATAATTTAGACCTTTTTAGAAAAAAGGTCCTAATAAAGCTATTTTATAAATAATGTGCATTCCTAAGAAATACAAATGTTATACTAGAAAAATAATAAGAGTGCCATTAAAAATTTTTATTTAAAATACATAAAGAAAATGAACGTAGTACTGAACAAGATTATCGCCTTTCTTATTAAGAAGACTTGGCATCGTGAAACGTGGCATTTTTGTACAATGTTTTGACTTGCTTTGCTGATGTCGAATGGACACGCATAATAAATTTCCAGTATATATAGTTATTGCTAAAGTTCAAATTATGAATTATTTGAAAACTGAAATACATATCAATTATTGGATCTGAACATTAATACCATCTAAAAAAAAAGGGATACTATGCCTTTACATCTACACTTAGATTGTAAACTACAACCCAAACAATCAATTGAGCATTGTTTAGATAATAACTAAGGTAATATAAGTATCCATAAAGCTAAAAAGGTGACAAAAATTAACAAATAAGCCAAAATAAATCCTTAAAATTTGAGCCATGAATAATAAAAGCAATTCACTTGAAAAGCATTCAACACAAAATTTAAAAAATTACAAATTAATAATAATGAAAAAAAAAGCATTCTTCAAAATTTTTTTTTAGTTTTGACATTAAAATAATTTACATATTTATAAATCCTAATAAAGCTATTTTATAAATAATGTGCATTCCTAAGAAATACAAATGTTATACTAGAAAAATAATAAGATAATTTAATAATCTTTTTTTTAAATTAAAATATTTAGACCCTTTTTAAAAAAGGTCCTAATAAAGCTATTTTATAAATAATGTGCATTCCTAAGAAATACAAATGTTATACTAGAAAAATAATAAGAGTGCCATTAAAAAATTTTTATTTAAAATACATAAAGAAAATAAACGTTGTACTGAACAAGATTATTGCCTTTCTTATTAAGAAGACTTGGCATCGTGAAACGTGGCATTTTTGTACAATGTTTTGGAATTGCTTTGCTGACGGTGTCGAATGGACACGCATAATAAATTTCCAGTATATAGTTATTGCTAAAGTTGAAATTATGAATTTTTTGAAAACTCAACACTTTGAGTATTTATTAGAGTGCTACTAAACAAGCACCTAATAAAACTATTTAACAACGTGAGCAATAAATATGGCAATCTTTTACACCACAACAGACCAGTTAAACATTGCACAAAAAATGTTAATGATTCGAGTTGACATACAACACCAGAATTTTGCTATATAGAAAGCAGTTTTTAAAATACCAATTAGTTACCGGTTGGTCAGAGAAGTAAAAGAGCCATCTGCACCATGTACTAAAAAATAATAACTCTTAACTCCAGTATCTTGAAAGATCATGCAACTATGATACCAGCTACCAAATAATGGATCTTTTTGGCAATTACTTAGACATGTTCAAACCACTTGTTAAAGCCTCGACCATAGGATATATATATGTAACTACATACTTTGCCTAGGCATTCTATAGAATGACAAATGCTATTTAGGCAAAATATGAAAAAAGGTCCTAATAAAGCTATTTTATAAATAATGTACATTCCTAAGAAATACAAATGTTATACTAGAAAAATAATAAGAGTGCCATTAAAATTTTTTTTATTTAAAATACATAAAGAAAAATAAACGTTGTACTGAACAAGATTATTGCCTTTCTTATTAAGAAGACTTGGCAACGTGAAACGTGGCATTTTTGTACAATGTTTTGGACTTGCTTTGCTGACGGTGTCGAATGGACACGCATAATAAATTTCCAGTATATAGTTATTGCTAAAGTTGAAATTATGAATTTTGAAAACTCAACACTTTGAGTATTTATTAGAGTGCTACTAAACAAGCACCTAATAAAACTATTTCACAACGTGAGCAATAAATATGGCAATCTTTTACACCACAACAGACCAGTTAAACATTGCACAAAAAATGTTAATGATTCGAGTTGACATACAACACCAGGATTTTGCTATATAGAAAGCAGTTTTAAATACCAATTAGTTACCGGTTGGTCAGAGAAGTAAAAGAGCCATCTGCACCATGTACTAAAAATAATAACTCTTAACTCCAGTATCTTGAAAGATCATGCAACTATGATACCAGCTACCAAATAATGGATCTTTTTGGCAATTACTTAGACATGTTCAAACCACTTGTTAAAGCCTCGACCATAGGATATATATATGTAACTAGTGATCAAAAGACCTTATGATACATATCAATTATTGGATCTGAACATTAATACCATCTAAAAAAAAAGGGATACTATGCCTTTACATCTACACTTAGATTGTAAACTACAACCCAAACAATCAATTGAGCATTGTTTAGATAATAACTAAGGTAATATAAGTATCCATAAAGCTAAAAAGGTGACAAAAATTAACAAATAAGCCAAAATAAATCCTTAAAATTTGAGCCATGAATAATAAAAGCAATTCACTTGAAAAGCATTCAACACAAAATCACTTACAAATTAATAATAATGAAAAAAAAAAAAGTTCTTCAAAATTTTTTTTTTAGTTTTGTACATTAAAATAATTTACATATTTATAAATCCTAATAAAGCTATTTTATAAATAATGTGCATTCCTAAGAAATACAAATGTTATACTAGAAAAATAATAAGAGTGCCATTAAAAATTTTTTATTTAAAATACATAAAGAAAAATGAACGTAGTACTGAACAAGATTATCGCCTTTCTTATTAAGAAGACTTGGCATCGTGAAACGTGGCATTTTTGTACAATGTTTTGGACTTGCTTTGCTGACGGTGTCGAATGGACACGCATAATAAATTTCCAGTATATATAGTTATTGCTAAAGTTCAAATTATGAATTATTTGAAAACTGAAATACATATCAATTATTGGATCTGAACATTAATACCATCTAAAAAAAAAAGGGATACTATGCCTTTACATCTACACTTAGATTGTAAACTACAACCCAAACAATCAATTGAGCATTGTTTAGATAATAACTAAGGTAATATAAGTATCCATAAAGCTAAAAAGGTGACAAAAATTAACAAATAAGCCAAAATAAATCCTTAAAATTTGAGCCATGAATAATAAAAGCAATTCACTTGAAAAGCATTCAACACAAAATCACTTACAAATTAATAATAATGAAAAAAAAAAAAGTTCTTCAAAATTTTTTTTTTAGTTTTGTACATTAAAATAATTTACATATTTATAAATCCTAATAAAGCTATTTTATAAATAATGTGCATTCCTAAGAAATACAAATGTTATACTAGAAAAATAATAAGATAATTTAATAATCTTTTTTTTTAAATTAAAATAATTTAGGACCTTTTTAGAAAAAAGGTCCTAATAAAAACTATTTTATAAATAATGTGCATTCCTAAGAAATACAAATGTTATACTAGAAAAATAATAAGAGTGCCATTAAAAAATTTTTATTTAAAATACATAAAGAAAAATGAACGTAGTACTGAACAAGATTATCGCCTTTCTTATTAAGAAGACTTGGCATCGTGAAACGTGGCATTTTTGTACAATGTTTTGGACTTGCTTTGATGACGGTGTCGAATGGACACGCATAATAAATTTCCAGTATATATAGTTATTGCTAAAGTTGAAATTATGAATTTTTTGAAAACTCAACACTTTGAGTATTTATTAGAGTGCTACTAAACAAGCACCTAATAAAACTATTTAACAACGTGAGCAATAAATATGGCAATCTTTTACACCACAACAGACCAGTTAAACATTGCACAAAAAATGTTAATGATTCGAGTTGACATACAACACCAGAATTTTGCTATATAGAAAGCAGTTTTCTAAATACCAATTAGTTACCGGTTGGTCAGAGAAGTAAAAGAGCCATCTGCACCATGTACTAAAAAATAATAACTCTTAACTCCAGTATCTTGAAAGATCATGCAACTATGATACCAGCTACCAAATAATGGATCTTTTTGGCAATTACTTAGACATGTTCAAACCACTTGTTAAAGCCTCGACCATAGGATATATATATGTAACTAGTGATCAAAAGACCTTATGATACATATCAATTATTGGATCTGAACATTAATACCATCTAAAAAAAAAAAAAAAGGATACTATGCCTTTACATCTACACTTAGATTGTAAACTACAACCCAAACAATCAATTGAGCATTGTTTAGATAATAACTAAGGTAATATAAGTATCCATAAAGCTAAAAAGGTGACAAAAATTAACAAATAAGCCAAAATAAATCCTTAAAATTTGAGCCATGAATAATAAAAGCAATTCACTTGAAAAGCATTCAACACAAAATCACTTACAAATTAATAATAATGAAAAAAAAAAAAAAGTTCTTCAAAAATTTTTTTTTAGTTTTGTACATTAAAATAATTTACATATTTATAAACACTACAATTCAATACAAACTAATATCTCTGTTTTATGAGAGAAAATTTGACAGCCTAGTAAAAATACAAGCTAAGCCTGTAAGGTTTATCCTGCAATATAAAATATTAAAACCGACAAACATTATGTGACATTTGTTTACACATTTTATGATACAAAAACAACATTGATGCTAATGCACATAAACAAGCATGCTAGATGTTTTAAAAGGTTTTAATCTATCACACACATAATATATGTTACCGGCAAAGTATGAAATGCCGGCATTTTATAGAATACCTGACGTTTTTAGGCAAAGTATGAAATAGGAGAATTATTACATACTTTGCCTAGGCATTCTATAGAATGACAAATGCTATTTAGGCAAAATATGAAAAAAGGTCCTAATAAAGCTATTTTATAAATAATGTGCATTCCTAAGAAATACAAATGTTATACTAGAAAAATAGTAAGAGTGCCATTAAAAAAAATTTATTTAAAATACATAAAGAAAAATTAACGTTGTACTGAAGATTATTGCCTTT